>JACEII010000002.1:1872952-1932208 GCA_014332785.1 Antheraea mylitta
TAATATTATAAAGAGGTAAAGTTTGTGAGTTTGCGACGTTTTAGAGGGTAATCTCTGGAATTACTGGTCGGATTTGAATAATTCTTTCAGTGTTATATAGCTCATTCACCGAGAATGGTTATAGGATATATATCATCACGCTAAGACAAATAGGAGCGGACCACAGATGAAAAACGTTTCAAAGTCGGGATGTTTTTCTATTGAGAACTTCTGCTGTGTGTTAATGTTAGCCCAAAGTATCTATTCCACGCGAACGAAGTCGCGGGCAGAGGCTAGTACTCTATAAAGTACAAAACCAATGCATATGTTAATTTTTTAGAAAACTGAAATGTGCTTAAGAATATTTTTTGTCACAGTTTGTGAACTGATGAGCTCCAGGAATATTAATTATCATCCTTAGAAGCAAATCACATTTAAATGTAGTAATGTTGTCATAGAAATAATTATTTTGAACTTCCCACAGGATTTCTCACAGTAATGATATATATTGTAAAGTTTTAACTAGTAAACACGACAACCGATTAAAAAATTGACAATAACAATAACGTTAACAGGCCAACATCGAGCCGTAATAGTAAACGTTAAATCGTGACGTCATTTTAACCATTGTCAACTGGTGCAACCCATTTTTTGACTAACAATAATTTTAACCGAATTTTTGACTTGAACATTGACTGGTGCAACTTAGCCTTAGTCTTTGCTTCATTAAAATAAGTTTGGTCTATGAAAAGTACTTTTAATGACGATGCGACGTACGAAAATAAGATAAGAAATAGAATTAATACATTCAGATGAATTTATTAATAGCTGTTTTTTACGTAATGTTTCACACGGATGAAGCCGCGGGCAAAGCTAGTCGTCAATAAGGTTCACATTTTTAAAAAAAGTCTAATTTCAAACAGTTATTTCTGTGAAATAATGAAAATTTCAAAATGTCACGTAAATCACATACGTTATGCACATCTCTTATAACCTTACAAATAAACAGACAGAGACAACGCCTTACATAATTATATTTATAGTCGAGAGAATATCAATTTCACTAATTAGAAATACATTCTGTAACACAATTAATGTGGTCATCCTATGAATGCGGCATGAGACTCGCGTGCCGTCAAAGCGAAACCCAGTCAAGGCAAACCGAGTTATTATACGGCCATTTGCCCATTACGATATACCGCGTGTGTTTACACAAGTTTTCTGAATAATTATCTCATTAGCAGACCCGTCGACGCCGCGACAGCGACATGTTCATTTGAAACAAGATAATATGGCGGATTAATAAAGTAAAAATATATGCACGTTCGTATTTCAGATCAGTTAAATGGTACATTTGACATAATGAGGGGTATAAAATTTTCGAGGTAAAACTTCATTACGCACGCTTGACTTGGGGAGTAAGCTGGTCAAAGCGTGACGAGAGCGTTACGAAAACGTGTGATCGGGTGATGCGAACGAAAGTTGAGAGGGAAATATAAGTTACTGAGGATAGAACGAGAGAGAGAGAGAGAGAGAAAAAAAATCACGGGAATCAGCTAGTAAGTGCATATTATAAAAACATACACTTATAGAATACGTGGATGTGTATGAAATTCAACTACACCTCGGAATGGCACCTTTTTCCTCATGCCCAATAGCATAATTATGCACCAAGTCATAAAAACAAGAAATAAATTAATATGTCTCCCTATACATAACATCCAATTTCCTCTTAATTGGTACCACTCATTTATTTCAATATTTCAAATGGATATATGTTTGAATTTTACACAGGTATCCATTTCATCCAGTCCAAAAGTTGGAAAGAGCTGATCAATAAAATTTAATTTAGCAAGCGCTTGATTATATCAATATTTACACAACGCGTTGACATTGGGGTGTGTATTCCGGATGCCACCCTCCAGTAATATGACGCCAACACTAACGTTTGTATCATGCAGTCACAGATTTTATTAGGCGATGTAAAATTCGCATTTGGGTTCATTTCAAGTTGAGGGACAGGTGCCATTTTTACACATTTATTTATTTACAACATTGTGAGTAATAACAACAGTCAACAGTCCGATGGATAATATAATATGAGCATACTAGACTGAAAGCCAACAACGCTTTATCACATCGATACAACTTACACTATTAATAATATTGAAAAATTAAATTATGTAATAATAAATAATGATAAACAGTTGAAAAAGAAATAACGATACAACAAGAATAAATGAAAAAGTGAAATTGAAATCTATACTAATATTATAAAGAGGTTAAGTTTCTGACGTTGTAGGGGATAATCTGAGGAACTACTATTCACACTTGAAAAACTCTTTTAGTTTTAGAGAGTTCATTTATTTATTTTATTTTATTTATTCAGGCTCAACAACAGAAAACAAATTACACAAAATGTACATTAATAATAATAGCTTACAGGACTAAATTTTCCTATTAATGTTATTATCGATTATCGAGGAAGGTTATAGGTTATATATCATCACGCTAAGAATAATAGGAGCGGAGCATCAGTGAAGAAAATTTGAGAGCTTCTGCTGCTTGTCAGTTTGTTACGTCATGTTTATTGGTCATATTATCTCCAACAATTATGAATTCTAATCAATATGTAATTATATAATAACTGAGCCACAGCAATACGTCAGCTAGTCATCTATAAAAAGTAAAATTAACCAATGGAAAAGAAAACAAGAATTATTTACTGAATGTTGTTGAAATCATCATGGATATAAAACAGTGTTTAATTGTCCTTTTGAATTTAAAAGCTCGATGACCAAATATGTCTAACGAGATGTGCTTGGATGCGACCTCATTGTACAAACGACTCATACGTGCAATTGGATTGTAGTAAGCAATATCATTGTAGTTAGTATTCTTTCTTTAAGACTACTATGTTTTTACCAGCGGTGTTGTTGGCAAACCTATAAAAGTTCTTAAGAAAGTCGTTCTATAGCTCCTGAAGTCAGATGCCATCTAATTGGTAACGTAGGACCGCAAAAATATATTGTCTCCTTTTTCCCTAATAAGAGATCCTAAATATTTAAAAGATACTATCGTATTTTACTATATTTCAGAGTAGGTATCAAATCAAATCAAAATCAAAATACTCTTTATTCAATTTAGGCCTCGACAAGGCACTTACGAACGTCAAAACTACCACTGGTTCGGAATACAATCCAGTCATTGAGAAGAACCGGTGAGAAACTCGATCTGGTTTATCTTTTCATAATACATTTTTTTTTAATATAATTACAACATAGAAAGCATATCGAGGTTACATTCGTTTTTAGTGGATGCACAAAGAGAGGCCTCACTTCCAGACGTCTCCATCGTTCACCTATTGATCCACCCTGTAGTAGCCTTTATAAATTAAGACTCGCTTGACATAACACTTGAACTTATTATCTGGCAAGTCGGTCATGTGTTTTGGGACTTTGTTATAAAATCTAACACCATTACCTAAACAACTATTACTGCTCTTAGTCAGCCTAAAATATGGAGTGACCAGTTTGTTATTACTTTTAGTATTTATATTATGTCAGTCTTTTAGTAAATCCAGATTATCTAAATTTTTGCGGATGTATATCGAATTCGGGAGGGCAGAGTTAAAATACCGAATACCTGAAACTATATAATACCAACGACTAGAGAAGTTAGAAAATATGTTATCATGATATAGGCATGCCATGGGAAGGGATAAAAAGCACATAACTAGAAGAGTTTTACGTAAGCCGATAGCTGGATATAGAAGCAGAGGTGACCAGAATAAGGTATGGTGTATTATATGAACAATGACATTCCATATAAAAGTTGTGAATACTTAATTGACAGCTTATAGGAGACAGTGAAAGCAGAAAGCATTTTGGGTAAATCCTAGTTTTTTTTTTCTTTTTTTTTAACGAGGCTTCTTTACATCGTTGATGACTAAGCTAGTTTCAAAGGGTATCTCAGTTAGATGAATGTATGAAGTGTTAAACTCGATCCTCACATTTAGGGATTAAGGAAATAAATTCATAAATGATTCTAACCGCATTAGCTACTGGATCTCCCAACATGATATTGACCTTTCCAACATACCTTCCGGGACCCTAAGAGCATTTTTCACGTAATTTCTTTTTCCCTGCATTCTCATATGATAATAATTACTGATAGAATTCACAAAGCGGAGATGTTTTTTCCTATCATAAAAAGGTAACTTATTATGAAGCATATGGCTGGACCGGATCCTGAATGCTGGACCCTAATTATAAGCGGAGGATTATTAATCCAAATGATTTCAGAAATACGCAATAGGTGTTTATGATCTTTAGAGTCTATAGTGCTTTACTGCACTACTTTTTGTAAACCATTATTTGGAGGTAATAACAGCTCAACTTTGGAATTCGCTTCCAAACAAAATCCAATTAGTCGGACTCTCTCAAGCATATATAAGGATTCAACTCGGAGCAGTCGAATATTTGACAAACTTCTTTCAATAAATATTACGAATATCTTTCATATTCCATGCACCGGGAGATAACTGATAAAGTTGGTACTTCGTCCGCGTGGAACTGAATATAGAAAGAGTGATCAATTAAACCATCCGAATGTATTAAGCCCATTTACTTCTTTAATTTTCTCTCGTACTCAGGTCGCGTCGTCATTAAAATTATAATCATTTTTGATAGAGTGAACCGATCTTTAATGAAACAAAGTTAGTCTTTATCTTACTCGAGAATTTGTCTTATGATTTTCTTGTTGAGATTTGAATGTGAACTCAGTACTCAGTAGTGATGCGTGACCAAACTAACAAACATTTCCAAAATTTTTGTCAAAAAAATGTAAAAAGTACAGACACGCCAGATTTACTTTTTTATTGTATGTATGTATAGATTATGTAAAATTGTTGACTAATTTCTTTAGTTCGGTCTACATAACTTGGAAATATCCTATATGGTAGACTTCAAATGCATAGTATGCAGCCCATTTTTTAATGTGTTTTGTAATGTTTTTAGTGGTCCAAATTTACTAATAAATGTGGCTATGGAGATTCGCATTCCAGTAAAGCCATATTTTTAAAGCTAAAGCAATTGATACATTAACATTTTAAAATGTTTGTAAATACACTATACACGATACAATTGTAACACCCACATTTCAAGTTAACATACCGAACAACAATTATTCGAGTTCACTTATCACGAATATGAACAGCTCCATTCACATGGGTACTCATCAACGGCCATTATATCGTGAACTCGTGACCATCGGTTTCCGGTTGAAATCTTTGCCAGTCGTAGGCAATAATAGTATCAAAATGGAGATCTATGTCGACTGGCCATTAAATAATCACAGTCATTATGTGACCTTCGGTGAGCCGAGCTCGTCTCCAGGTATATTATTGTCTTAGGGTGACAATGTATTATTATTTTTTTAGTTTAAAAAAGTCAGAAGGACTTGTGATAGAAGTGAAACCTAAAAACAATGGAGTTTAAACTGTGTTCTCTTTTGAATTATTAAATTAATTATAGTGAGAATTATTTAAATTTCATAATTTCCAAATTTCAATTATTATCATAAGGTTCTCGTTCCCATCTCTTGGCGCTTCTAATAACAGTTATATACTTATCTATACAGGTTATTAATTCATTAAACATACTGCACATTCTCAATACACAATATCAATTTTACATGTACGCAGAGTCTTATACGACGTGTATCTAGTCTGACGCAAGCGCAATACGGTCGGTCACGCTTACTAGCCTGTCATGTCGCGAAATGATAAATTTAACTCCTGCCAAAAACATATCACTCAACGCGCCTAAGGAAGTCTTCACTTCAAAAGTTCTGTGACGCCTATATTTTCTCTTAGCTGGTTCTTGAAAATAGTATGCGAGATCCTGTGCTAACAACTTTAATACTCTTACTGTTTAGAAATATGGATAAAATGACGATTGTCAGTCGTTACGTTAGTTTACCAATGTTTCAATTATATTATCTAGAAAAACAAAAAAAAAATTAATAATATCCAAATACATTATTTATAATTCCCCTAGGTTAATCCTCAAAATTCAAACATTATCAGGTTTTTTTTACATTCCTCATAAAATATAACTTCCTATGTCAAAGATTTTCCTTATGTTGTTGCGATGTACTTTATTTTATTTCATTGTGTAAATAATTTAGAGCAAAGTATATAGTATTGGAACAGTTGTAAATTATTTATATATACCATACAGTAAAACATCTGTTTTGGAGAAAAAACAAACATTGTGTGTCAATGTATAGACACGAAGTGAAACTTCACAATCTAAGCGAGATATGGCATTTTAACAAGGCAATGAAAGAAAAACTGAGGGGTTATAAATTGCTAAAAAGCTGAGTAATAATAAATTGCTCAAATAGGTAAGCATTAATAAATTGATAAGTGGTGTGAATAAAGATCTATAATAAGATCTATAAAGATCTAGAATAGCTGATTCTAGCTCAAAAGCTCAGGTTTTTTCCGATATTTAATTTCATTTTCCGTATCTATATTTTCTTATAGCTACATACGGAAATTTGTAAATGGCCTTCGATCATGTCTAAATATGTAATGCATATTTTTTGTTAGATGTCATGTTTTTCAAAGAGTTTAGAATAAAATAAGTATGTCTCATTTATGTTACCTAAAATACAGTGACCCTACTGAACGCGACACAGCGGATAGCGGGCACATTACACCAGATTGCCATTTATATCAGCCGGGATTATTGCGTTCAGTTCGTTAGGAAACAGACTTAAAGTATAACAATGGGAATACAAAAGCACATTATTGATTAATATTGAAGCAAAACTGATACTTTGCGTGAGGTGATTAAAATACTTCAATCGATATTTGGGGGAAAATTATACTTAACACTATTTACTTTGTCACCACGCCAACCCAAGGCCTATTGACAATTTTGAACTCTCAGTAATTATTTCCCCGCATAAGATGGAATTACAAGAATATTTCTCAGGTTTAGGTTTCCTGGTGTCGCCCTAACTATAGCAGCAGATGTACACCGTGGAAAAGGTTCAGGTTTTCTCACGATATTTTCTTCACCCTTAGCCGATAGTGGTATATTATCGTACGCGCATATAAATGTACGCGAATCAAAAAAACAAAAAAAAACTTGTTACAATGCCCGCGGTTTGGACCTGCAAATATCGAATCGACATTGCACTGATCACATTGCATTGCTTGTGTTGGGGGGGGGGGGGGGGGAGGAAGGGAAGAGGAGAGGGCGAAGGTGAGTATAGGTGGGCCTCTGGCGCTCTCAGTGACCTAACGAAACGCAACAATGCAATCACTATTACTTTACGTCGGTTTTCTGTGAGAGGGTGTTACTACCCCTGGTGAGCCGAGCCATTCATGCTGAAGCCAGCAATAGCTTCAGCGTGACTCTATCACCTGTATTTACAAAATATTTGTAGTGGTGTTAGGTTTCTGCACTATGTTTTCCTTCACTACTCACCGATTTACATATGGAAAATATAATAAAGGGTTAAAAAACTTTAGTACTCACTTCGGACAGTCAAGTTGACTCTATCAACGTAAGCCGTCTCGTTTTCTACACTGCATTCGTAAAGCCCGGTGTCATCGACATTGAGTTTTTTCAGGAGCAGGCTTCCGTCGGCCTGGAACAAGTGTAAAAACCGATTATTCTTTATCCCAATTATGCGATGTCCACCGATACCTTCATATAAAGGTCAGAATCAAATACCAGTTCGTTATGGTATCGTTTAAGTAATACTTAAGATTACCGATAGGGGTCTATTCGTTGCTTATTCTTGATTATTTGGAGACGAGGATCAAAATACGTTAGTAATCAAAATCAAAAAAATATTTATTCAATTTAGGCCCTGAGAAGGTACTCATACACAAATACAAATACCCTTAGTCCATCTACAAATTTATATGTAAATCGGATAATAGATATCTAACGAAATAATTTAGGCATTTAGGCTGTATAGAAAATATCGTGGAGTAGGTAGACGGCCTCGAGTCGGACCTTGAACCGGGATCGATATAAAGTGGCCTACAGTCGCGTCCGCCTCCAACTTACGTATTCTCACGTAATTTTAAACGATTTTTTAAATTTTGAATTATAAATTGAGTATAACAAATAAGCATAGTATTCGAAAATACATATTACAAAATCAGGGTACTGTTTATACTGCCCGAGAAATATGAATAATGATGATAAGTCAAATCGAGGTAAGTAATTAATACTTATTTCTAGGACGACCGAGCCTAAAGCCTAAAGGGTTTTCTATGAATGAAATCTAGCTAAATCGATTTATTGTCCCCGAAACCACGTACACACAAAGTTTCACGAAAATCGCTGACGCCATTTCCGAGATCTTGAATATATAACAATATAAAAATATACAAGAATTGCTCAATTAAAGGTATTAGATAGATTTAAGCTTTATTTGTGTCGTTGCATTTCAAAATGAGCTAAATAGATTTTTTTTTTTTTCGAAATGACTACGCTATTGACCCATCAAGGTCTTAACAGCTTCACCGGACTACTAAGGCGAGCGCTTAAGGCACTCAGCCGATTTTATTATGGCAACCAGCTCAAGGGTGCACGGCACACCTCGGCTTGGCTGTTGTCTGTTGCATGCAAAATCGCGACCTATCTTAGCTAACCTAGCTAACTATTCATATATGTATTTGTTGTTGAACCGTATATGTGTACCAAGCATACACACCTGAACAACTCTTCCATATATTTATTATCGGAAAATTGAGAGTTTTTCAGTTCGATAAGGGAAAAAAAGTAAACCCTTCCACTTTCATGTGTAAGCGTGAAGGCTTGCACGTGTGTGGGAGTGATCGTGTAGTGTTGTAGCGGTGATGTATATTTGTGTGTCACCGTATCGCGCAAGCAACGCACTCAAGGGCTCCCTACCGAGGGATCGAACCTAGGCTTGAGCCGCTGCCGTGGGAGGCCTAATCGGGTGTGCGAGAATATAAATAGAATTTTAGGCGTTCTTATCATTTTACGTTATTTTTCAAGATCTTCAAATTATGCACACGTAAAATATAAAAATCATAAAAAACTAAAAACTTCATGAACATCAAAATTTCAACTTCGTTCTCGGCGTATAAAAACTGAAATCTTATAAATCTATACTGATATTATAGAAAAGGTAAAGTTTGTGATGTTGTGACGTTGTAGGGGTTAATCTCAGGAACTACTGGTCCGATTTGAAAAATTCTTTCAGTGTTATATAGCTCATTTATCGAGGAAAATTATATGCTGTATATAATCACGCTAAGACCAATAGGAACGGAGCATTAATGAAGAAATTTTCAAAATCGGTTTTCTTTTACCTTTTGAGAGCGCTGCGTGTTAGCGTTATCCCAAAGTAACTATTACATGCGAACGAAGTCGCGGGCAGAAGCTAGTGTTATATAAACTATTAAAACTACATTTGGCACATTTTGAAATGTAACGACTTGATAAATGATCAAATTCAGCATCCGTATAATTAGTTGGTGATTTGTTTATTCGCTAGTTCGGTTAATCTAACGGTTAGATTATGTTGCAACTGTGATTATAATTTACGGTAAATAAATTAGCCAAAGATAATTCACATTTTGTAATTTCTAGTATCAATAGAAATCACCTCAAATTGAAGGACTGTTACCAAAATAAAGTATAAATAAATATTAATTATGTAAGACAATATTCATATTGGCCGGGTTGTATAAGTAATGCCCTAATTAAACATTTAATCCATAACATAAATATCGGACACATAATTATGTCTTTCGTTGGAATTATAACTCTTTGTATCGGTACTAGTTTCTCTCTCATCTATTATGTACACTAGCACTCAGATACATAAAGTATGATAGGTTTTATAATAGTTTAAAATGTCTCTCTTCTGAGTTCTAAGGGTATTCGTAGGTGATAAACGATCTTAAACAACTTTGATTATACCAAAAATTAATTTTATTTAAAAAAAAAAGTAATAAACAATGTGATCGACTTTAAAAACATCTATTCTAAAAGCTACATCCGAACATCCTTGACCGTAGTTAGAGACCTATCTAGCCTTGTAACGACGCCTACATATAAATCACTATCATTTTCTTTCGATTTTGAGTTCTTTAAAGTATCTACGAAATTCAAGGTTAATTGCTAATGAAATTAAAACGGAAAAGAATTTCTGCAAATCAGTTATTGAAGTTCCGAAGAAGAGGTAACAAAAATTAAAAATTAATTTAATAAAAATACAGGCTTCGCCGTAAAGATACGATAGAAGTGTAACATTTATATTATAGGGAAACATTCTACTTAATAAAAAAAAAATACAACAAAAACGCAACGTCAAGGCGGTATTCCTAGGCGGACACCCATCCAAATACTGACCGCACCCGATGTTGCTTAAATTTGATGATCAGACGAGAACCGGTGTCTTCAACACTATAGTCGACACAGTGTTTACCCTCACCACATTTCGTCACACAAAAAGATTGCGGATCAGAATTTCAAAGCATACAAGAAATTAATAAAGAAAAATTTTTGAAGTCGGTTACAAATAATATTGTTAGTATAACATACTCCGCTAAATTCATACAAACAGTCGTAATAAGTTATAAAACCTAAATATAGCTAACGTTTACAATACACGATATCGTGTTATTAAAACCCAAATTCGGTGGTAGGTCACACGTACAAAGTTCACCTTGCGCGACATATGATAAACACAGTACCTACAGACTAAGTCAAATATTGTATGTGATATCTCATTGATTTACAAAATCAATTGTTTACATTTAAAACTTCAACAACTCCAACATAATAAGTGATTATTTATTTATTGAAATTTGCGAATAATGCAACAGTCAACAGTACGATGAAAAATATAATAACAATAATATGAAGAAGCATATTAGACTGATAACTTAAAACGTTTTATCGAGCTTATGTAACATTTGTAGGTGGTAGAGTCATGCTGAAGCTATAACTGATCTCAGCATGAATGGGTCGACTCGTCCGGGGTAATACCACCTTCTCACAGAAAATCGACGTGAAGTAACAGTGCTTGCATTGTTGCATTTCGTTCGGTTAGTGAGAACGCCGGAGGCCCACCTCTCTCCCCCTTTCCTTTTCCTCCCTTCCTCTCCCCTTCACTCATATACAGCTTGTCAACGCACTTGCAACTCACCTGGTGTTGCTAGTGTCTATGGACGGTGGTGATTACGTAATATCGGGTGAACCGCCTGTTTGTTGGGCTCCTATGATATAAAAAAACACTATTCATATTATTTCAAAATTCAATTATGTAACATTAAATACTAATAAAATATAAAAAAAAAATGTCAACATTTAAATGAAAACGTGAACATGACTTATTCTATCTATACATATAAAAAGAATGTAATTTTCGTGAAGAATAAACATTTTTGGTAATCGATCTTCAAAGTTGGTGATAAAACATTGAGACTAGGAAGGTAGCACATTATGTTTATTTAATTATGCAATATATATATATATATATTTATTGTAGCACGGCAAAATGACTGCAATATGCCTGCACAGTACAATCCAAAAACAATAGCGACCACCGAGTGACACACTATCCATCGCCGGTCGCCACTATCATGCCGGCCTGCAAAAAGCTGGATATGCACAGGCTGATTGCGAAACGAAAGCGAATTACTATTACGGGCTTTTTCGCCATATAAATGGTGGTTGCGACTCAGTCAGGCTGTAAAACCCTACCACCCCGCTTTCGCCATTGCCTCGTTCGTTATTCAGCAGGGTGCACACGTGCAGGTGAGGTTGGCTTGGGTGACTCAAGTCTTATGATGTTATTCGACACCCCTTACACCCTAAGAATTATTTAGAAACACTAGTTTGTTTTGGAGATTGTCTTATAATTATTTACTAGTTGGCGCCGCGCCCCCGACATGAACTTATGGATTTATTTATTGTTGTGGTTTTAGTGTTTTATATTTTTAAGGGTTTTTATTACTACTTAACCAAGTACTTGTTATCTTTATCGGTCAACTCCGACGGCAAATCGCAATGATATTTTGTCTAAATAATACTCCAAGAAGTTTTCTGTGTCGGTAAAAATTCCGTTACTGGCAGATTCCGAAACGCGACAAAACCAAAGTCACTGTGTCGGAAATAAACTTATTAAAATAAAGTTACTATATCACTACCCGTTATCTTCACGGTTCATTTCGTAAAGTGATGGTCAATATAGTCGGATAGGGTGCGACGAAGTCAGCAGTTCAATATGATCGTAAACATTCTACAACCCGTCGCATCGTTTGCCGGCTACACACTTTAATAAAACTTTACTGAAATTGTCTATGTCACAGACGATTTATAGAAACTGGTGCTGGAAATTCAACCACAACTCATTACTTTTATTTCAATATTATTGGGTCACTTTTTCCAAAGTGTGTACAAATATTAATTAATTGTACAAGAAACGAGCTGTTTCCAAATTCTTCATACTGATAACACTAAAGCTCATAAATAGCTACCAAATAAAAAAAAAAAACGAAACCCGTTGAAAAATTGAGAACAAAAAAGCACGGAACTTTTTTTTATCACCTATTTAGACATAGGTAATGTTAAAACAAGCTTTTTATACGTTTTTTAATAACTATTAAGGGTACGCGATATGGGCCACACGAATTAAAATATATACAAAATATCAGAACAATAACATGAATGAAATAACAAGTAATTAAAATATTATTTAATCTGACACGAATCGATAGTAGGAGTGCTCGTCTAGTGGCCGAACTTGTACTATAAAGAAAAAAAAAATCCATTTTATTTAATTATATATTGTTAATACGAAAGTTCGTCAATAGCTACAAAACAAAAAAAGAATGTAGAAAATCGACTGAGCAACAGAGGAGGGACTTAAGTGTCTCACTGCCTATTTATATACACGTATACATTGAAATATCGAGCTAAATACTGAATAAAATAGCCCGTTATTTTTAATAGTACCTTTAAGACAAAAATAGTTTGAAGACATAATCTTAGTTTTTTTTCTTTAGGCTTCTTTAAAATATATAATTTAATACATTATTACGATTTAACTAGACCTAAGGAATGTATGAGAACAAACATAAAATTCTCCTAATATAGATACAAGAAATCGGCCGCGACATGGCCCGCATCAATTAATAACTAAATAGTTGAATGAATGAATTCTTTATTGCACACATTTGGTTGTACATTGGCGAGCTTAATGCCATGAGGCATTCTCTTCCAGCTAACCAGCGGTATTGATGTCAAAGACTTTTGTAGGTAGTGCCAATAAAAAGCAAAAGAAAATTGATAAAGAAATATATATACATAAATATATACATATATGCACCTAAATAATAAAATAAATAAATATATATATAGTATAAATATACATACACATATAAACATACATACATACAAATATATAACAATAACAAAGATAGTAATAAACATTGCACAATTATGAGCACTCTGCCTCCTGTTTCTCAATTAAATGTCGGTGTAATTGAATTTTAAAGTTATTTATAGTTTCAGCTTCTTGAAGTCGACGCGGTAATGAATTCCATAATCGTATGGCAGTTATTGTGAAGGAGTTCGAATATACATTAGATCTGTGCTGAGGTATCTCCAGAGTTTTGGCGTATGCCGAACGAAGATCACGCCCATGAGCCGTTAGGAAAATGAATCGCTCCTGGAGATATTGTGGAGATTGAGGGTCAAATAAAATACGATATAGAAAATGCAATATGTGAGCATTTCGACGAGAACGTATATCTAGCCAGTTTAGTTGCGCACGAAATTGAGAGATATGATCGTACTTACGAAGCCCGAAAATGTAGCGAATGCACAAATTTAGTAGACGGTCGAGTTTATTGAGTAACTCCTCTGTAAGGTCAGGATAAGTTATATCGGCATAATCAATTATGGGAAGTAACAGCGAGTTGACAAGTGTTTTCTTGGTTGAGAATGGTAAAAAATTTTGCATTCTTTTAAGGGAATGCATTACTCCATAAATCTTTTTACTGATTGTATTGATATGTTCAGCCCATGATAAGTCTTGGGAAATGTGCAGACCCAAATTTTTAACCTGAGAATAGTATTCTAGTCTAATGTTATTATACGTAACTTTGGGTAAAGTTTCGATATTTAACCGGCTTAGGGCAGCTCGGCGACCGACAATTATGACTTGTGTTTTTATTGGATTTACAAAAAGACCGTATTCCTCACTCCAAGAGTGAACGCAGTTCAGGTCATCGTTCATCTTTCGTATGCACTCTGAAACAGCATCAAGTTCAAAATGTTGGTAGAGCTGAACATCATCTGCGTATAGATGGTAACTACTATGTTGTATTTTTGTAACAAGCGTATTAATGAAAATAGAAAAAAGTAGAGGTGACAAAACACCCCCTTGAGGTACGCCGACAACCACATCGCACCAATCAGAAAATAAATCATTAATCTTGATGCGTTGTCGACGTCCTTTCAGGTAGGAAGAAAACCACTCAACAGCAGATTGAGACATATTAAGAGAAGAAAGAAGTGATAATAAAATATCATGATCGACACAGTTAAATGCATTACTAAAATCGATTAAAGTTAGAAGAGTAAGCTTACTATTATCCATAGCGCGGCGTATATCATCAGTTATTTTAATTAATGTAGAGCAAGTACTATGAGCCGGGCGAAAACCAGATTGAAAAGTATTAAGGACACAGTTAAAGTTTAAAAAGGCAACTAATTGACGATGTACTACTCGCTCGAGAACCTTAGATAAAAATGGTAAGATAGCGATGGGGCGATAATGTTTGGTCTCAGTAGGATGACTTGGTTTTTGTAAGGGGATTATATGTGCGTTTTTCCATAACGAGGGAAATGTACCAGAATAAAGAGAAAAGTTAATAATATGTGTTATGAAAGGTAAAATAGTATCTAATATTGGAACTATAAGATTACGTCCAATGCCATCGTAACCAGTAGCACTGCTTGAAATAGACATAATAATATTTAAAATCTCCTTTTCAATGACTGGGGAGAATGTAAATAAGTTATTAGACGAATCCGTGTCTAGGATACTACTAATAGTTGAAGCCTTAATGTTATCACTGAGGACGTGAGCTGGTTTTGAAAAATGACTATTTAAATCGTTTACATCCAAAGTAATGCTTGTGGCGTGCTGTTTTTTCCCAAAGCCTAAGGTGCGTAAAAACTTCCAGATATCCTTTGAATCACAGCTTTTGACTGTTGCGTGGAAAAATCTCCGTTTAGCGTTTCGAACTATCTGATTGCAGCGATTTCTAGCATTCTTGAAAGCACTCCAATTTTCATCTGTAGGATTCTTCTTATGCCTCCGTTTTAAACGATCTCGGCGGGCCCTGAGTGAACGAATTTCATCATTCATCCAAGGTGCCGAAGGACGTTTTATACGCACTGGACGTAACGGGGCATGTTTATCATATAGTTTTAATACAAATTCGTTAAAGAGACTAACTTTATCATCAATCCCATCGACACCCACGATCTGTGACCAATCTATATTTTGTGCATCATTTAGAAGTTTGTTTTTGTCAATAAGTGAGAAGCATCGCTGGAGTAAAATTTTTGGTTTGAATCTGGGAGCTTTGAGCCTATAGGAAGCATAGATAAGGTCGTGATGTGAAAAACCAGGCGCTTCAAGTTGTCCGTGACAGGATATGCGGTC
This sequence comes from Antheraea mylitta, assembly GCA_014332785.1. Lineage (NCBI taxonomy): Eukaryota > Metazoa > Arthropoda > Insecta > Lepidoptera > Saturniidae > Antheraea > Antheraea mylitta. The sequence continues at coordinate 1,888,679 of JACEII010000002.1, forward strand.
AATATTTGAGGTAAGAATAAGATCTAAAATAGAATGTGAATTATGGATATGGTAGGTGGTACCAGATTCAAGTATATTTAGATTCAGAGAGTCCATAATATGTTTAAGTTTCTTACACCGGTTGTCATTTCGTAGGAGACATGTGTTAAAATCACCCATGATAAGTAAGTGATCATAAATAGGTAAATACGTCTCAAGCAATTGTTCAAACCTATCAAAATAATCTACTGCTGGAGGTGCATATATCACTCCTAACAGAAAAGGTATCGTACTAAGCGTAATCTCTAAAAATATATATTCCATATCCTTAGAATATATGGAAGTAGATTGGGATATTATTTTGAATTCAATATCAGAGCGTAAATATATGGCCACGCCACCGCCTCCTTTTCCTGTGCGATCATTTCTAATAAGAATATAGCCAGGTAGTGAAAAAAAAGCGGAGGGTAATGATGGCTTCAAGAATGATTCAGATATTAGACAAGCGTGAATAAGATCGCTGCGGAAGGTATCAAGAAGTTCAGCATGGTGTGCTGGGATACTTTGCGCGTTAATATGACAAATGTTTAAGTTTCTTGAATAATTAGTGAAGACATCATTAAGTTTATCACTAATATTTACATGTAAAGAATCAGTCGAAGAATTAAAGGAGTCACAAGAGTAAAAAGAATCAGAGCTATCCGTACTATCCATACAAATAAATAAATAATATATATAAATAAATATAAATTTAGTTATTATTATATAATATGTATAATAAACTATGTTATGATTGAAAATCAACTAAAAATTAATTATAGATGCTTCACATCTACAGCTGGTTGGTTGGAGAAAATACTAACAAACAAAAACACTAATTCGATTACACTGGTACAAGTAAACATACAGAGTAGCAATCTATTACAATCCTGGGAAATATAAAATTAAATATAAAACAATTTCACGTATAAACTAAAAAAGGCGAAAACAGAACGCAAATCATATTAATTGGAAACATAAATATACGAAAAACAGTCTGTGGTATTCGTGATATTCTTTAGTCTGTGGTAGCAATACTGACACTGACATCTTTGACAAATGACATTAGCGTTATGACATTTTGCAATTAAGTAAACATACAAGTGAAATATCTACCAATAATCATAAATATAGTAACCTACTAAGATATATTAAAAGTAAAAGAAGGTATAACGTAAAAAAAATAAAAATCTTGTGTCGCGATGTCAGCTACCCATTCAGACTTAACCACAACATGAAAATTATATACATATACCTACAACTATGTCAAGAAGTATTTCGCAGAAATATAGACTATTTCTTGTGAATTCGTCCAGAACGGGTCTTCGTTATATCGTTATTAGCCGTATCTTGTTTATCAGGAACAGGTATATCTCTGAGTTGGGCAAGCGAATACAGACGGATCTTTGCCCCGTCTTGCAGTTTAAGAAAGATTATACCGTCCTGGGACCAGCACCGATGCATACCGTGTGTCTGACGGGCTTCTTGAAAGACTTCGCGTCGTAAAGGTGTCAGGAATTCTCCTATGCTTAGGCCGCTGCTTTTCAAAAACTTTTTGGCGCGCCATACTTGTGATCTTAAATCGGTACTAATAAATTTTACTAGAATTGCTCTTGGCCTGTTTCCCTTGGAACCAAGACGAAAACAGGACTTGATACTGGCGTCTGTGAAGTCCGAAATTTTTAGTTTAGTAACTATGATATCTGCCAAAACATTCTGCACCTTTTCATCACCACTTTCTGGTACTCCTCGAAACAGCAAAAACTTTTTTCGGCTCCTATTATCCAGCTCATCTGTCCGCTGTGAAACTGAGTTCATCTGGATCTTGAGGGCTTCAAGAGCTGATTGCATGCTGTCCTTAAATGATGAAAAATCAGCTGCCAGCTGAGCTATACTCATGGGATGTGCACTGTCAAGTCGAGCTTGAAATGAGGACATGCATTCTTCGAACTTCCGTTCTAAACCTTTGACTGGATCCTCTGAATCAGGTTTAGCCCTTCTGGTTGCCATCTTGTAAACTATAGCTAGTGTATTGTATAAAGTGATGCAGTGAACCAGTGTATATGTGAAGCTTGGATTACTTATTCCAGATCTTTTACCATGTCACTTAACTTTAACTAACAGTAAGTCAAAACACTTTATATGTTGTTTAAATATTTAAAATAACATGAGAAATACGAGAGCTATAAAAATACGTGTTGACTGTTTGTGCACCTACCTACTTTCTACTAGTTAATAATGAACTACAATTTTATGCCGCTTAATAGCTAGTTATAATAAAATGAACAAATTACAAATTTCCCAATGAAAAAACATTCACACGTGCCTTTTTTTTAATTATAAGTAACTTGATTAATATTCCAGTGAATTTTTCGCTATATCTTTCTTCTTAGACTACACACTCTGTCGCTTTGTAGAAAATGAGTCAGTTCCGGGTAAAGCTTTGCGAACCCTCTTTATAATACAATGCACCCCTCGTACTAAGTTATATTCATAGCTCTGAATGAATCACTGCCGCGGTAGGGGTCATATAAAAGTATTTTAAAATGTCGACTAACTTCAAATTATATATGTATCAATTTATGTCTATCTGTGACTTCAGCTGTGTCTGCATGTTTAAAAATAACTAGCTTTTGCTTGCGACTTCACTCGCTTTAATATTTATTTGATATAGCCTTCGAGAAAACTATATTTTTTCTGGATGAAACATACCCTCTGTAGGTACTTATGTAAATAAACTCTAGACAAGAGTTGTACAAAATTTCTGCATTTTAAAAATAAATACATTCGCTCTTTAATTATGCACTTCAATGATAATGCTTCTTCTACGAGTTCGCATCGGAACAAACGGTAAAACTCACGGAAAATCTGCCGCACTGCTCATATCATCTATTGCGGATTTATCTTCTGTGCGAATTAAAAAACGCATCGCAGTACACGGGGGCACTCATCGTCATTATCTTACCCTTATCTCACCTAAGTAGGGTCGGTACTAAATGATTTTCCTTCTCACTCTTACACCTTATACACACAGATATTTTTTCATACAATCTATTCATACATTTTTCGGACTTCCTTTACTCCTATATCCGTCCAACTTCTATACTTAAAACTTCTCTAGTTACATGGTTTTCATCTCTCCTCAAGATATGCCCATACCATAGTAACCTATTACTCCTCAACTTCTTTGTCACTAGTACTATTTTCAAATTCCTCTCATATACTCATCTATATCTATCTATCTAATATTATAAAGAAGTAAAGTTTGTGAGTTTGTAACGTGGTAGGGGATAATCTCAGGAACTACTCGTCCGATTAGAAAAAATCTTTAAATGTTATATAGCTTATTTATCGAGAATGGTTATAGGCTATATATCATCACGCTAAGACCAATAGCAGCGAAGATGAAGAATATTTAAAAGGTTTTTTCCTCTTGAGAGCTTCCGCTGCTTGTTCGCGTTAGCCCAAAGTATCTATTCCACGCGAACAAAGTCGCGGGCAGTGGCTAGTTTATACATATAGTAAGAAAGTAAATCTAACGTGTCTGTACTTTGTCAAATTTCGTGAAAAAAAAAATGTTGCAGGTGTCTAGGATTAGGTAATAAAATACATTGGAACCATTTTTAGAAATCTCTCTCTGATTGCCTTTTTTAACCGACTTTGAAAAAGGAGGAGGTTCTATGTTCGGGTGTATTTTTTTTTTTATGTATGTTAATCGATATCTCCGTCAATTGTGAACCGATTTTAATGATTCTTTTTCTGTTTGATTCAGCTATACTCCAAGGTGGTCCCATATAAATTTGAACAAAATATTCAACCTCTAAGGGGGTGAAATGTCGTTTATTTGATTTTCACCCAGTTCGTGTCTACGTATTTTCGTGTACTTGAAACCGATTTCAACAATTTTATTTGAATCACCGATACATGGGAATGGTGTTCTTCAAATTAAAAAAAAATTCAACCATAAGGGTTGAAAATAAAGGGATGACTAAAGCTTATATGAATAAATGAACTTCCCCATAAGCTAATTTTAATGAAAACTTGGAACAACTTTTTGTAGTGATAAGAATTTCATTTAATCAATCCTGATTTGATCATGAAAATGGAGAAATTGGAATGGAACTCCTCAACGGCTTACAGCAGCTATCTTTTGTTTGGATACATATGACTTGTTTTGACGAGGAATTACATGTGGGGTTATGACTGTTGAGGCTATTTCCGTGAAGCGGACATTAGGAAAGATGAGGTTCTGAAATTCGTTCACAATCAACCTAATTTGATCAGTTGGATCTAGTACGGTGTAATATCATGTTTGTTTGTCAAATTATGAACTTCTGAAGATCAATTACTTTTGTAACAAATTAAATCACAGTCATGTACTCGAAAAATATCTAGAAAAATGGTGGTAAGCCACTTTATATTTTTCTTTATTCTTCTAGTTATTGTTCAGACCTCTCGGTATTATTATAAACATTACAGGTATACAGGTAACCGCTTATGTATAGGTAGTCTATTATCTAGCCTAGCTACTAGAAGTCTAATTACGATCACTATGAACGAATTCCAGATACTCACCATTATTTGTTGTCCACTTCACATAAAATACAACTGTTATCAAAAAGACCGCAGCTATGATCAAAATAAGAGCGTAAGCGTTGCGGAAGTATTAATATAGATTAAGATTCTTAAAACCACTAAGCCTTCCTTATTTTGTAATTAATTAAAACCATATAAAATATATTTATATACACTAAAAATGGAAAAATAATTTTTTTTACAAAAAAAATTGAACCGACTTCGATATCAAAAACTTATAAAGCACAGAAAAGTGAAAAATAAATATATTAATTAAATTAACCAAATAAAATAAAATATATGATTATTTTCGCTACCTAGAGATATATTGGAAGTCGGTGCCAACCAAAATTTCAAATTTGTTGCAGGTAGAAAAGTATATTACATTATACAAATATACATCACGAGACGTGAGAGTGGACTTAAATTTTGTACCTATGTAGATATGATTTTCGGTTGGCACCGACTTCCAATATATCTCTAGGTAGCGAAAATAATCATATATTTTATTTAATTTGGTTAATTTTATTGATATATTTATTTTTCACTTTTCAGTGCTTTATAAGTTTTTGATATCGAAGTCGGTTCAATTTTTTTTTTTGTAAAAATTTTCATTTATGAATACGCACCACTAGTAAAGTACTGGATTCACAATACAACCTTACTAAGAAAATCCTAAAGTATATCTTCGAAAGTAACGTAATCTTTGCTTCATTAAAATCGGGAAACTTTATCAAAAGTTATTGTAGTTTGAATGATGGCTCGAGTAAAGTACGAGAGAAATGTAGTAATTTACGTGTATGCTAATATTATAAAGCTGTAGTATTTGGTTCAACGTGCTTTATTATCTCATTGGTTTCTCCCGGACAGTGTGTTTCCTCCTTCCTATGACATGGGGTCCTTCATGCGCAACGTAAAGAGACACTTACGCAGGCCGGCATGACAGTGGTGACCGGCGATGGATAGTATGTCTCTCGGTAGTCGCCACTGTTTTTCGATTGTACTGTGTTTACCATCAGTCATAGTACAATCACTTTGCCGTGCTACAATAAAAATATAAAATACATAAATAAGAATTAAAATTATTTTTCAGTTTATAAGCACACCTCTCAACGAGAGTAAGCATTATTGAGTTTCCTACGGTTTAGTATCATCCTTATTTCAGAATACATATCCTCTTATACTCAATTACTTAGTCTGATATGACTTGTTCACTATGCATACTACCCGGACAGGTTAAATAGTGTCCTGACTGATCACTTAATTCATAACATACAGAACTTCATTACATTACTCCTAGATATTGCGGCGTAAAACTGAAAAGCAACAACGCAAATACTTGTGCTTTTAAAATAAATATTAATGACGATAAATATTGGAACCTTGCAAAGGTAGTACCATAACTTAAGTAACCAAGAAAATGTTTATTACCTTATAGAAAGTTAGATATAGGATTTACTCGCTCGGGGGTGAAATTTGCTGACGAAGGTTCAAAGAATGAAATTCTGTTAAAGCTGTTTTATATGCTGTATAATTTTTACATTAATATAAATGGTAAAGAGGTTCACATAAACGTAATACGAAGCTATTAATAGAAAGTTCTCGAAGACGAATATTTGCCTTCCAAGATGTATAAAAAGGTTCATTTTGTTTCTTTCTATTAAATGCTTAGTATGGCGCTCAGAGATCTCGTTAAAGGACGTAACTTCAATTTTCATAGAAATTGAACTGTCTTTTAGGTGTAGTGATACATATATGTCGTACGTTAACCATCTTTCCTTATAATATACGTGTCTACAATAGTTTTTTTTTCTTTTTTTTCGAACTGACTACGCTATTGACCTAGCAAGGTCTTAACAGCTTCACCGAACTACTAAGGCGAGCGCTTAAGGCACTCAGCCGATTTTATTTGGGCAACTAGCTCAAGAGTGCACGGCACACCTCAGCTTGGCTGTTGCCTGTTACATGCAAACTCGCGACCTATCTTATCTAACCTAGCTAACTATTCATATATGTTTGAGTTGTTGAGACGCATATGTGTACCAAGCGTACACGCCTCAACAACCCCTCCATATATTTTTTATCGGAAAATTAGTTTTTTCAGTTCGATAAGGGAAAAAAAATAAAACCTTTCCACTTCCATTTGTAAGCGTGTAGGGGTGCACGTGTGTGGGGGTGATCGTGTAGTGTTCTAGCAGTAATGTAAATTTTTGTGTCGCGCAAGTAACGAACTCAAGGGCTCCCTGTCGAGGGATTGAACCTAGACTTGAGCCGCTACCGAGAGAGGCCTAATCTGGTGTGCGGGAGCGAAATCTACCTCCAGACCACAACGGCGTGATCTGTGGTTACGCGGCCGTGGGCGTGAGCACGCTCTGTTTGAAGAGACAGGCTGGTACTGATCGTTAACTGCCGTTATTACATCAGGAGGGTCGATAAAAATATGTCGCGGCCGTCTTCTATGACGCGCAGCGTTTTTATAGGTTCGTATTGTGCGGCGGATACCACTAACGGACTGGGATGATTCACGACTTTTTCAAAATAACTAATCGTAAGTGATTTTAGGTATGCCCAGATAGAAGGGATCTCTAGGTCTCTATGGAGATCGACTCTCCGAATGTACCATGGGGCACCGGTCACTTTACGTAAAACACGATTTTGGAAAACTTGCAGCTTATGAAAGTTATCTTTGGACATATGCGCATAAACGGGGCAGCTATATGTCATCACGGGACGGATACACGTCTTATACAAAGTGAGCTTGTGTCCGAGGGACATCTTACTCTTATGACAAAGCAACGGATGAAGGCGATCCAAGACCATAGCGGCTTTGTTTCGCACTCTGTCTATATGTGAATTGAACTTTAAATGTCTATCTAATGTAACACCTAGATATTTGACCTATTCGACCCAAGGGATATCGATTCCGTATAGCCTGATGGGCTCAAATTTATTAGCGCGTTTCGTGGGATCGAAGAGTATTGCGGCACTTTTATCGGGATTAACTTCTATGCGCCATTGATGAAACCATTCACCGAGAGTATGAAGGGCTTTTTCGATGCGCTTCCTAAGAAAGTCCGACCGCCAGCCGGAAGTGTAAATAACGGTATCGTCAGCGTAACAACCTACCTCGACCCCCCGAGTCCGAGGTTGGTCACTGATGAACAGATTGTAGAGCGTGGTCGCAAGTATGGAGCCCTGTGGCACACCTGAGCGTATCGAGTGGGGCGGCGATAGTTCACCATCCACTCTGAAGCGGAATATCCTATCAGTGAGATAATCGCGGATAATATGAATTAGCCTATCGGGTACTCGAGATTTACATAATTTATGGATGAGCCCTCCATGCCAAACCTTATCGAAGACCTTGGCGACATCGAAGAAGATTGCAATTGTGCGTTTCGGTTTACGTTTCGGATCGGCGTTAAATTTAGAGAAAATGTACTCCGTGAGGCGGAGCACTTGATCTGTACACGAGTGTTTGGCACGAAATCCAAACTGCTCAGACGGTATTAAATTAAGATCTGAAACCGTGACTTGGAGTCGGTTCAGAAGGAGTCGCTCGTAGAGTTTACCTAAAGTATCTAACTAATGGGGGGAAGCGCAACTTTCTTGCCGGGCTTGTGAATGCCTATCACTACGGCCTTTTTCCAGACGGCTGGAAAGTCACCCTGGGACATGGCCGCATTGAGGATACAGATCAATAGAGCTATGATGCGATCAGAAAGGAGTTTCAGAACCTCGTTCTTGATTCCATCGGGACCTGGGGACTTCCTAGGTTTAAGACGCTTGATGGCGGCTGAAACTTCGTCAAAAGTGATCGAGGTTTGGGTATCCACCGGAGGGGTCGCGATTATATGCTCCGCGGCTGATTCGATTAAACCAATATGGAAGGGCTCAGTGTTGTCAGTGTTTGGCAAACACTGTTTTTCCAAACTCGCGGCAAGACTGTGTCTACAATAGTATAAACAGTCATATACGAGAGTATATATTTAGTTGCCAATTGTCAACTGTTCGTAAACTATTGAATGCCTCACGATGTAAACTTAGCATAGGTAGTCCGGTGAAGCTGTTAAGACTTTGCTCGGTCAATAGCGTAGTCAGATCAAAAACTTAGCATTAGTTCATTTGGTGGTTAGGCTTTTGGTAAATCTGCCTGGCTAGCTACCAACCTCAGGTTGACAATTTGTCATCAAGTACTTGACGCATATAGAGGTGTTCCCCACGCATGCACTTGAGAGTCACATCCTCTCTAGATTTTGCGTGTTTACCATATTAGTTATCGTTAGGCATCATTAATTATCAGCATGCTCGTTTGTATAGTTGTAAATAGAATATTAATGTGCCGATTAGCAATTGCAATATCCCGAGATCAAGCAGCTGTGTCTACTATACAGACGTGACTGATGACTTGGTTAGTAGGTTTATCCATCGGGCCGTGGACGCTCCGGCACGAGCCACTGTGGATTGCCTTAAAGACAACTCATTAAAAAATCCTAAAGTAGCTAATAGTTAAGTAAAATATAATAATAATAATTAAAAAAAATAGTAGTTGCTCACAGATACCACGATTTTAGACGTATACAGTAAATTAAATGAAAGAATAAAATGCAGACTAAGCGTCTGCGGAATAAAAAAATAATAAGCCGATACAAAATAATCAAAGTATATAAATTCGAAAAACACGGAATTATATGCACTGATATTATAAGTAAAAAGCTGTAGATACGTTACCTATATGATATTTTGACAAAACAAATGGCAAGATAACGCATACACACGTAAAGTAATATTGTAACGCCACATTGTCTTAGATAATATGTGAAAGTAAGATGACATATTCTCAATATGGGAAGTGAAAAAGAAACAGTTATATGTTGCTTAGACACAGGCGGATTGTCGGGACAACCGTCCAAAATAACCTACCTATCCAAGTTTTAACAAGGCGCTGTCTAAGCACTTATGACGTATCTACAGGTTTTTAGTTATACCATATGTAGAAATCTTTTAAACTATTTTATATATATTTGTATTTGGTTGTAATAAATGACCACATAGCGAGTCGACACGTTCCATTGTTAATCAAGTTGAATACGTGTCGTGGGACAGCCGTGTGGCGCACTAATGGACGGTATGCTCTCATTGTGAGGTGTACAATGCTCAATTTATTATCGTTAATATAAGCTACACTTCTATTAAACTCACTATAATAGTCATTATCAAACTTTACTCGCATAAACGACGAATATCTTTACATATAAAATGATAGGATCTGTAGTTGATCACATTTTTTTTTTATTGAATTTTTTTTCCCCATCTCCTCAAATTTTTTCGATCATCTATTGCATGTCGCGTTACCGCCGGCCGCGGAGTAGAGGTGAAGTGAAAGACGCTCGCAAAATACGTTTCCTAGTAATTATGAAATTCGTGGGTAGAATTAATTCGGAAGAAGTCAATAATTAAAAGCAATTTTACAGATTCAAAAGTACTAGTGGGCGCCCAGTGGTCGACATTCGACAATAGTTATTTGATATTTTAAAGTTTGAACTTTATTAGGGTTCTTTTGTCAAAGGGTATACTTCTATAATCAAAGGTTTTCATCAAGGTTACTCAGTAATTTGCCATTTGCCATGATCTTTATTATATAATAATTAAAAAAAATCTATGTGTAAATGAATATTAAAATTAATTATAAATTGACAACAAAAACCACATAATAAAGCTCAAATTGTAACCAAACATAAATTTATGAAAATAAAGAAATTTATCGCAACCCATGACACAATTTTCAATTAATTTTACACAACACCATGGGTGGGTGGTATTTCTGGGTGAAATTAAATTTAACGTAGCCTGTTCACTATGAGAAATAGTGATATGCCCAGTATCATCGTTTAGAAAAGTAATGGATCCACAATACAATCAAATGGTGAATCCAATATAAAGATGTTTTTAATACTACCATTAGCTTTTGAAAATAAATTCTTTTTTGTTGCTATATGAGGTTGAATTGCAACATTGTAACAGCGGAGGTCTAAGTCATGGATTACTTTTATGAACAAAATTCTCATTTTGATTATACAAAGTATTATTTGGCTTATTTTTTTATTAAATCATCATTTGAAGTGAGTTCACCATAAAAAAATAATAAACACCACAATAATAGTTATATTTTATAGTATCATTGTTGAATGTAGAATGAAAAATGGTAATTGGAAGGTAAGAGTTAAAAAATACATACAGTCGAGCATAGCAACCTCCTTCACAACCTCTATTGAACTTTGTAATTATTGACAGCTGTCAAAATTTATTTTTTATTTACATGTGTGTATATGTTGTGTAAAATTCAAGCAGTAGTGTGAGTAGTGCATATTTTAATAAATTTAATGTACTTCTAATGCATTTTATATAAAATAAACAGCTTTCTGCACATCCCTCCCTCTCTCTATCCCAACAACACAGGCTGGCAAAGTACTTGCGACAACTCTGGTGTTGTTGCTGTCTATAGACGGTGGTGATCGCTAATTATCGGGTTCCACCAGTTCGTTTACCTCCTATGACATAGAAAAAAAAACTTAACATATAAAATTTCATATCTGTATACATACACACACACACGCATATTTAGTTAAGGCAGTGAATAACTTTATTACATAATCAATTTAACCGTAATTGTATATTTGGATGTGATTGTACAAGGTCTAAACGTGGGACCAAATAGAGCGAACCGAAATTCACATTATATGTAATACCGGAACCCTTTGAGGCCAGAGAACAAAAGAAATATACCGTTTATAATGATAACAATTTTTCCTTTATATGACTTATATTTATAGTATATTCGCTTTTCTAGAGAACAAAGAGCGGAAAGGTGTCCTCTCTGACACTTGTGCAAATGTACAAGTTAGTGGTTCGTTTGTCTGCTGATAAAATTATTAATATTCGCCAATCGTCCGCGTTTAAGACTATACTTTGAAGATTTTGACATAGATTAAGTTTACATTGTACTACTAGATTTTACTTGCGACGTTGTCCGCATGGAATAATGATTTTGGGCTAACACGCTGCGGAAACTCTCAAAAAAAAAAACGATGTTTTTCTCATTCAACATTCTTCACTGGAACTTCGCTCCTGTTGGTCTTAGCGTAATGATATATAATCTCCTTCCTCGATAATGGAACTATTTAACACTGAAATATATTTTCAAATCGAAGCGGAACCTTACATATTTCCATGAAAACTTTCATCCCCTATTTCCTAGTGTTATTTTAAAACCTAGAGGGTGAAACTTTTACAAACTTTGAATGTCATATTTATTTATATCGAATCAACAGCCTAAAAAATAAGTTCCCAAACTTTTCGCTCTAAAAATGACGATATTTCCATACCATAGTTTTGACATGAAAGCTTGTCAGACAGACAGACAGAGTTACTTTCATATTTATAATAATCGTAACGATTATAGTAATTAACTAACTGCTGCCCGCGAATTCGTACGTTTTTATGAAGTGAAAACTTCTTTAGGCGCGTTGAGCGATTTTTTTTGCGGGAGATACATTTATAATTTCGCGTCATGACATTCTAGTTATTCTAGTTTGGGGTGTAAGGGGTGTCGAGTAACATCTTAAGACTTGAGACACCCAAGCTAACCTCACTTGCACGTGGCTTTAGATAAACTTAAAGTCTGTCGAAAAAACGCATTTGTTGCTATCTAATACCGAAAAAAACTGTATTCATTCTAACAAAAGGACATATTACGTAATAACAAGCCGGTTCTGTTAGGATAACCTATAAATAGCCGGTCCGAATTGAGACGTAAAGCAATTTACTTTATTGCTGGCGGCGGTGGCCATTTTCCCAAACGCGACATCAATTAATTCGTCGTCAATTGTTACCACTATACGACGGAAATATTTAAACGGATTTAACTAAAATTCTTTTTATGAACACACTAGCATTGTTCGCGACTTCGTCCGTTTTTTTTTTTTCGAAATGTCTACGCTATTGGCCCAGCAAGGTCTTAACAGCTTCACCGGACTACTAAGGCGAGTGCTTAAGGCACTCAGCCGATTTTATTTTGGCAACCAGCTCAAGGGTGCACGTCACACCTCGGCTTGGTTGTTGCATGTTGTGCAAAATCGCGACCTATCTCAGCTAACCTAGCTAACTATTCATATATGTATGAGATGTTGAAACGTATATGTGTACCAAGCATACACGCCTTCGTCCGTGTGGAATAGTTACATTAGGCTAACGTTAACTTTAACTCGCGATTTAGTTTACTTAGAAGGTGAATATATCTTTTTAATAATACGTACGTTAACCTCGATTTTAAAACACTTTTCATTTTTAGTCTGCTCCTATTGGTCTTAACGTGATGATATATAGCCTTCCTCGATAAATGAGCTATCTTACACTGAAAATATTTTTCAAATCGGACCAAACAAACAAACAAATTCGTCAGCTTTAAAATATTAGTACAGATAAGATCCAACAAGAATTGGGGGTCGTTTATGTATTACGTAAGCAGAATTCTTGAATTTTCTGACCGCCCCCTCCTCCTCCTGCTCATCAAATTCAACAAAACTCTTCCTCTCCCCCATAAGTACGCAAACAGTTACATAAGTTTTTCTAATCTGTTCTGGTTTTCTCTTGATTCATGTATAGCAGTTAACAAGTTTAGAAATAAGGAATTTATAGACTACTAGCCTCTGCCCGCGACTTCGTTCGCGTGGAATAAATACACTAACACGCACCAGTTCTCAAAAAGGAAAAAACATCCCGATTTTGAAACATTTTTCATCTGTGCTCCGCTCCTATTGGTCTTAGCGTGATGATATATAGCCTATAACCATTCTCGATGAATGAACTTTATAACACTGAAAGACTTATTCAAATCGGACCAGTTGTTCCTGAGATTACCCCCTACAACACCACAACGTCACAAACTCACAAACTTTACCTCTTTATAATATTAGTATGGATAGAGGAATTAACTTATAATGGTTCGCTACTAGCACGATAGTAGCTCAGTGGATAAGACCTCGCGCTTCACATGTCAGACCAGCACATACAGATCCTCCCATTCCTTATGTCATCATAAATAAGCAAATCAAAGATACCCCTTTAGTTCTTACTTGATTTTTTAATGGTCACTTAGTAGATCGATAGCTTTTTAAATAAGAAATATTTATTCAGGCTTGATTTCCTAATTGGTAAAATAGTAATTTTTTATCCAAGCTTTTCTTATTAAAAATAGTGTGTGATGATTATTTTATTACAAAACCACACCATGTATAAAATAGAAGCTCCTAGACTACTAAAAAGTATCTTAATTTTGTTCTCCCAATACATCGAAAATATGTGTCTAGCAGATCAATTTTCCGATAATAAATATATGGAGGAGTTGTTGAGGCGTGTATGTTTAGTACACATATACGTTTCAACAACTCATACATATATGAATAGTTAGCTAGATTAGCTAAGATAGGTCGGGATTTTGCATGCAACAGGCAACAGCCAAGTCGAGGTGTGCCGTGCACCCTTGAGCTGGTTGACAATATAAAATCGGCTGAGTGCCTTAAGCGCTCGCCTTAGTAGTCCGGTGAAGCTGTTAAGACCTTGCTAGATCAATAGAGTAGTCAGTTCGAGGAAAAAAAAATGTCTAGCAGATCTATGCAGTTATGTTTTTTAGAGTGATGTCGAGAAAAGATTCCTATATTGTACAATTGCTGAAATAAGTGAGGGGCTAATGTTACTAGCGTTCGCAGGAAGTGTACCTCTCATTCCCCTGTACTTGCTCCCCGGGCGGTGCTAAAGACTGACAAATTTTTGGCCGCTGTACTGATAGGAGTTTTTTGGCGGGATCATGGAATGTCATGCAGTGGTTTTTGTATTTTATTCATAATCTTTTGTTAATTGCCTACTATATTTTGTTATAATTATAGTGTTTTACGTAATATAGTTTGGCTATTGTGCACAATTGAAGTGGATGGGAAATAATACCACGGATCATGGATTCTGACTTGTCACAAAAACTCCCTGGGAAGTTCTAACAAGACGGCCACCAGGACCACCATTGTTAGTTCACTGAAATGGTCGCAAGAAACTTGTAATACCTACTCTACAATGGCAGTAATAATCTACTAGTAGATTGGTTCTCAAAAATAAAATAAAATAAATCATTAATTTCTTGCAGACTCATAAATTAACTCGAATCTTGTCCAAAAAGGTTGTATTCTTTTAACGTTTGTAAGTGCCTTTTTTTTAAATGAAATCGCTGTTGACCTGGAATGGTCTTCACAGCTTCACCGAATTATTGAGGCGAGCGCTAAAGGCACTCTGCCGATTTAGGATGTTTGGGCGACTAACTCAAGGGTGCAAGGCACACCTCGTCTTGGGCTGTCGCCTGTTTTGTGCAAAAAACCCGACCTATCTGAGATAACCTAAGCTAAGCTATCTAGATATACGTATATGAGTTATTGACACGTGCATGTGTACCAAACATGCGTGCCTCAACAACTCCTATATGTATTTTGTGTTGGAAAAATACTTCAAATCTATATAAGATAGGATAGGATAAGGAAAATTAAAGGGTAAAACTCTTTATCGTTTATTTCTCTGAAAAAGAAACACAGCGCGTAAGCGTGTAGGCGTGCACGTGTGTATAGGTGATGTGTGTAATGTTGTCGCAGTGATGTAAGATTTAGTGTCACTGTATCACGCGAGTAGCGCACTCAAGGGCTCCACGCCGAGGGAACGGCCCTAGGTTTGAGCCGCTGCCGAGGGGGGCCTAATCTGGTGTCCTCTCAGAACCTATCTATATAAATATTATAAAGCTGAAGAGTTCGTTTGTTTGAGCGCGCTAATTTCAGGAACTATAAGTCTGACTTGAAAAATTATTTCAGCGCTATACAGCTCATTTATCGTGGAAGGCTATAAGCTATACATCATCACGCTAAGATAATAGTAGCAGAGCACCAACGAAGAATGTTTCGAAGAGTTAACATACGTATTTTATAAAAATATTTTCATCTTCTACGTAAATGAAGTCACGAGTTAAAGTTAGCCTTAGTGTAAAGTAACTATACGTGGATGAAGTCACGGGCAGAAGCTAGTATTGAATAAAATATTTTCATATACGATCAACAGGAATAATTTTCTTACGCGGGAAATAAATGTCTCATAAGAACTCTATAGAGCGCACCGGCTGATCATCTCCAAATGAAAACCGGTCGAATCCAGATACTGTCGAGGTCGACAGATGATTCGCAGCCTGTATAGATCGACTGAGCTTGTCTATGAAGCTCATTATATTATGAAATAGACAAGGCAAGGCGTCCACGAATGTATCTGATAAAAACGTGAAAGTTGCATGACCTTACCTATAAAACTTATTGTCTTCTGTAATGGAATTGTGTAATTGATTTGATGTTAAATGTAAGAAAACAAATACAAGAAGTCTCGCAAAATCTACACAAATACATAAAATTTTATTTATTTGTTATATATTACTTTACATACGGCTGGTTTAAATTGGTTTGAGACAGTCCAAAGTCAAAGAGAAATGACATTTTTTGGAGGAGGCCTTCACTTGTAGAGAGAGGGGTTCTCGCAGATCATAACTAACATTTCCTTTTAACAAATAGTACATTGTAAATTGTAAATATTTTTAAAAATTCTTTATTTTTAAAGTTCATATCTTGTTTAAAAACTGTAAGAAATAAAAGGCTTTTTATCCTTTTTTTTTATTATATTACTTTACAGCACGTTGAACACATAATTAATTTTGATATCTGCAAACATGTTGTGCAAATTACAAAGTAATAATTCTTACATTTTATGTAGTAAATACATTATAATACACAATTAATTGTATATTAATCAGGGGTTTTTTTTGTGGGAGCACGCAGAGAGTTTCGAAAATATGGAAAAAATGCCATAAAAACAGAAAAAAAAAAATTTTGGAAAGATATTAAAAAAGAGCAATCTTGGTAACTTTCAGATTTTTTTTTTGGCTTTTTCTAATATGTCAAAGTTATCCAAATACAAAACGTAATCTATCTTTTCTGAACAGTTACCGTGTCGCACAGTAGTTTTTATCTGTAGGTCGGACGTAGAACACTAAAATACTAATGTTGTAATTTTACAAAAAATTAATCGCTTACGACAACCAATAGAAATACATAAATACGCTTTTTCAGTTAGACTTATAGTTGTGACAAATAAGGCCTGATATTAATCAATTGTTAGTTGTATATTATGAATTATTTGAATATTGTATATTCATTAATGCATACTAGGTTTGACTGTTTCTGTTTAAAGGGCTTACACCTGTCGGCGAGCTGTCCCTGTCCCTGCTTCCCCACCTAAAAGGTATATGAAGGCACCATGGCCGTGAAGTCCGTTCAAATCAAACGTAACCCATCCTCAGTTGCCCGACGGGATGAGAGTAATTGTTAGGGATCTCCCCATATAAAAAATGGTACGACTGTGACTGTGGTCTAAAGTGTTTCTGTGTATCAATTAATCTATGTATGTCTATATATATCTATCATATACATATATCTGATATGTTTCTTTTAGATACTTTATTCAACCAATATTATTTAGTTTTGGAATTCAATTCTGGATAAAAATGTTTCGATTACGCTGGAAAAAATTGAAAAAAAAAAGAGAATTGAAATGTCTCTTTGTAATGTCAGAATAACTGCATTATAATATATTAAAGGTATAAAAAGTTTGTTGATCTGTTTGTTCCAGCTAATCGTAGTGTACTACGGTGAGATTGATTTTCACTTATTTTAGAAAAAGTGTTTTACTTAAATATAATCCTTTATAAATATACAAACTAATAATAGCGGACACCTGCTAGATAATAAAATAATATTCAACTTTTTAAAGTAAACTAAAATGTATACAATAATTTATCTATCTCATAAAGATTTACGACCACATTTCTTAGCTGTTCAAAATATCGTGATGATAGTGAATTTTAAATAGCTGTAACAACCCTTGCAAGATTTAAAAGGAAAAACGTGAGGGCATGCAACATATAAACTGCATTAATACGTAGTTCAAGAAATAATTTTATTGAACCTCTACGATTTTTTTTTTATATCAAAGGAGGCAAACGAACTGGTGGGTCACGTGATGTTAAGTGATCACCACCGTCCATAGACACTAGCGACATCAGGGACGTCGCAAGTGCGTTGCCAGCCTGTATATGGGAGAAGGGGGAGGGGAAGGAAAGGGAAAGAAGGAAAGAGGAAGGGACGTGGGCCTCCGGCTCTCTCACTGTCCGAACGAAACACAACAATCCAAGCACTGTTATTTCACGTCGGTTATCTGTGAGAGGGGTGGTACTACCCCGGAGGAGCCGACTCATTCATGCTGAAACCAAAAATAGCTTCAGCGGGGCTCTACCACCTACAAAAAATGTGTGAGTGTGTGAATCGGACAGGAGAAAAACTTATGGGTTCGCATCAGCGAAATGTCAGTAAAGCGTGACCGATCGTACTGCGCTTGCGCGGCTTGCGTCAGATTAGGGACGCGTTGTATATCAGCCTGCGTATATCTAATATTGATATTGAGATTATGCAGTCCATCATATGTTTGGTCAAGTAATAAAGTATATAGAAATCTAATACCTTTAAACGAGCAATTCTTGTATATTTTTATATTGTTACTAGCTGACCTGTGCAACTTCGTCTGCACCAAATTGGTTCAAACCTGTGTCAATGATATTTTTAAACGCGAAAAATCGTAATTAACCTAAAACCCGATTTTAGCGACCTCAACCGTTTGCATTTGTAAATCCGAACAATACAGGGACTTACTTAAACATATACCCAGTTGGTATGTGAGAAATATTTTAAAGTAAGCATAAAACCCGCTCACAAAAGAGACAACAACTTGGTTTTAATTAGCTCTTTCTCTGGGATAATTTACCAAGTGGTGAAAAATGAATAATTACTAAAATGGCTATTAAAAAATAAGGGTTGATCGTAGAAGGGTGAAAATTGAGGATTGTATGTATTTTTGTATGTTGTATCATAAAAAAATAGAAATTAAAAATTTTGTCTAAAAAAAAAAAAAATTAGGGGTGGACTACCCCTAACATTTAGGGGGATGAAAAATAGATGTTGGCCGATTCTCATAGATATAGATATAAGCATAAAAAATTTCATCAAAATCGGTCAAGCCGTTTCGGAGGAGTATGGCAACGAAAACTGTGACACGAGAATTATATATATTAGATATATTCAGGATCTCGGAAACGGCGTTAGCGATTTCCGTGAAACTTAGTGTGTAGGTGGTTTCGGGGACGTTAAATCGATTTAGCTAGATTTTATTCGTAGAAAACTTTTTTATCTTACTTTTCAGGCAATGAAAAAATATAGCTACAATATAAAGGTAAATTTCGCCGCCGCCGTCAAAACAAAAATAGCTCCGATGGAAATCCGTCTAATCCCAGTTCAAATCCGAGTCACAGAAAAAGAGAGACATCTTTTTAAACATATTTTTTTGATATAAAAATGCTAATATTTTGAGGCAAACCTAACAGTATATTGTAATTTTTTTATAGAAACAAGCTAGGCTCGGTCGCCCAGGAACTGTATATAATTATTATTGCTCCCGAGTGCCAATAGATGTGATAGACAGACTGACGTTATTAATTTCAATACAATACAAATTATGAACCACACCCAACCAACGTCCTATAGACTCATTCATTATTAGAAGTAGACGTAAATAATTTAAGAGCTGTAAATGAAATATATCGTGACGCTGTTACAAGGCAAGGTCGCACAAGTTGGAAAGGACTGGACGCCGTGCCGCGCTGATGAGTCTTGCATGACAGTACTGTACAAAACTGCTTTGTTACCTTCATTGCCTAGTAATAGTATAAAATGACTACACATGTTGATTTGTATATATAAATGTACTAGCTGCTTCCCGCGACTTCATCGTCATTGTAAGAGACCCACGCAAGGCCATAGAAAGGATCTCGAACAAAGTTACGGGCATAATCACGACGCTAGCCTACGACGTATTGGCGATTTCAAACTCTGAGAAATCCCACGTACAGTAGTACTACAACAATATTTCTCAGGTTAAGGTTTCCTCACTATATATGTTGAAAAAACATCGATGTTTTGATTTAGATAACATCGACGTTATGAGAGCGTTGCATGTACTAGCTAAAGACTAGAAAATTATCACATTAGTAAGCTGTACGAATAGTTTTTTCTTTGGATGACATTTTTTGTTTTTTTTTTTTTTTTTTTTTTTTTTTTTTTCGTCGCTGACCTGTTTTTACAGACGCTGGCAAAAACATCGATGTTTTGCTATCGATATTTATCGTACATCGATACTATTGAATCGATGTCAACATCGATGTTTTTCTAATATCGCTCATCCCTACCTTCACCATCAGCGTATAGCGTTACCAATTTAAATTAGTAAATGTACGGAAATTTCCCAAAAATTCGTAGGTGCATACCGGGGTTCAAACATGCGGACATCGGAATGATATTCCACCGGTCTAACCAATAGTCAGTCCACCACGACTTCGCTGATTTGAAAATAGTTTTATTTCATGTGAACTACGTGATTTATTTAAAATAATCTTTTAAATGTTTGTCATTACTAATTGGGCCGTTAAATGTCATAATGACTGAAAAAAAAATTAGGTGTGCTTTTGTCCTCAACATAAAGTGAAAATTTACAAATGCATGCACATTACATTAAATATTATAGTTTACGGAATAAATAATTATAAATTAATAAATGAATATCACAATATATATAAATATCACAATTTAACTATATAAAAATTAAAAAAAAAGAACACACTTATTTCATTGTTTTGAATTTTCACTTCTGCTGGCAGTCCTTATGACTTTTTTTTAAATTAGTTAAATTGAAGCTCAAAGCTCGAAGCCTACACTAATCGAATCGCTAGCTCGCAACAGCGAGTAAAATATAAAAACATTTACTTAGACGTGTATGATGTTTTTGCACCCTCACATAACATGAGAATATAACTGCGAGGAATCAATTCATTCACAGTCAGGTAATAGAATCCATGTTCTAAAGTGGCCGATCTATTAAAATCGGGTCTCACCGCCGCCGGCCGCACTAAGCAGTGGTATCCAGTTACACCCCACAACGCAGATGGACGGAGGATGGAGTTAATTGGGACGTCGACCCTCCTCTGGTGTGGCGATTACAATCAATCACTACATATCTGCGTCATAGAAACATCTGACGACTGCCTTTAAGTCATTTGCCGTTCCAGGCAATTTTTGCCTGATATATCCTTCATACAATGTGTGAACCACTGGTGTTCCACACACATATGTACCACATACTCGTATATGCCACAGGTGGTACACGATTTAAAAACTACAAAAAAATGAAAGAGTTACTTATGTCATGTTATGTATAATGTTGTAATGTTATTTTGTAGTAATTAAATCGTGTACTATACATTAAAACATTATACATAACATGGCATAAGTAACCCTTTCATTTTATGTAGTTATTAAATCGCGTACCACCAGTGGGACATATGGCCTAAAGATCAAGTTTAACATGTACCTCCGGTGGTACATGAGGCACAGGATGTGTTTAGGACGAAATAGAATCTCTCAGAGAGACAAATCTCACGAAAACATATATAGTACCGATAAAACTAACAGGTGGCCATCTGATGGTAAGTATATACAATCAATAGCAATAGCGACAATATAGCGATTTCTTCTATATAAAATGTATCTTCATGAAACCATATCATGAAGGTAAAGCTTTTTCTAACCCCACCAGACTAGCTTACCACCGTAAAGTTGAAAATCTGTAGCCAAACACACCTACACCAGGTAAATGTTTAAAGATCCTTCAATAATGTGGTAGTTCATGGACACATTTAACATATAAAATAATAATATCAAAACAAATACTAATAAATAACAAAGAGAACCTTACGTTAAAGTATGTTCTGAAACTTTTAAAAGTATGGGAACACTACTTTTAAACGCAAAAAATCTAACCTAGCTTCAATGAACAACTTTAAAGGGGCCCTTTTCAAGTTCAAGTTAACTGCACTGTGCAACCAAATGTCATGAAAATTGTTAGATGTAGTTGTCACTACATATTATAAAACGAAGTCCGTTGCCATGTCTATCCGACTGACTTGTCTATCTGTTCGAGATAAACTCAAAAACTATGCCTAGGTTCGATCCCTCGGTAGGGAGCTCTTGAGTGCGTTGCTTGCGCGATACGGTGACACACAAATATACATCACCGCTACAACACTACACGATCACTCCCACACACGTGCACGCCTACACGCTTACACATGAAAGTGGAAGGGTTTACTTTTTTTTCCCTCATCGAACTGAAAAACTCTCAATTTTCCGATAATAAATACATGGAAGAGTTGTTGAGGCGTGTATGCTTGGTACACATATACGGTTCAACAACTCATACATATATGAATAGTTAGCTAGGCTAGCTAAGATAGGTCGCGATTTTGCATGCAACAGGCAACAGCCAAGCCGAGGTGTGCCGTGCACCCTTGAGCTGGTTGCCAAAATAAAATCGGCTGAGTGCCTTAAGCGCTCGCCTTAGTAGTCCGGTGAAGCTGTTAAGACCTTGATGGGTCAATAGCGTAGTCATATCGAGAAAAAAAAAAATCAAAAACTATTGAACAAATTTTCATACGCCAATAGATAAAGTGATTTATGAGGAAGGATTGGGTATCTAATTTGTCAAAGTTTTTTTTATTATCAGGGCGTAATAACATCCGCTGGGCCTGTTAGTTTATTATATCTTTACATACACTTTTTATAAAAGTTTATTAAATCAGATAGTACCAGAATTAGAAGATAATCTTGTAGTGGTAGAGCCACGCTGAAGCTATTATTGGTTTCAGCCTGAAAGGGTCGGCTCGTCCGGAGTAGCACCACCCTCTCACAGAAAACCGACGTGAAGTAACAGTGCTTACATTGTTGCGTTTCGTTCGGTCAGTGAGAGCGCTGGAGACCCATCTCCCCTCCCCTCCCCTCTCCTCTTCCTTCCCCTCCCCCTTTCTCTCCATTCCCCCAATCACAGGCTGGCAACGCACTTGCGACTCCTCTGGGGAAACTAGTGTCCATGGACGGCGGTGATCGCTTAACAACAGGTGACCCGCATATTCGTTTGCCTCCTATATGCCATAAAAAAAAAACACGTGCAGAGCCACGTGTAAAAGTGGCCAATATAAAAATCTTTACATGCCAAAACTCGACTCAACGGTCCGTGTCATAACTTGTCTGCCATGAACTCTAGAATACTTACAAGAAAAAAAAAACCTAATTTTAATATTCTAAGTGAATTATAAACATGAGTATTTTAACAGAGTGATCGTAAAATAAACTACGACTGTATACCGCGAGCGAATAGTCAACGAAGAGCGACCTTCGCAAGGACAAAAAACGGATAAATAAAACTGTGTTTTTCGAATGGACAAAGGTAATAAGCGAAAAAAAAAAAGCGGTAATGACAATTAACTAAATACCAACATATGTAAACAAAAAAGAGCTGTCTCCGCTTCACGAGTAAGATAAGGTTTACGCTTTCAAACTTAGTACAAAAAATAAAAAATATTTAATGTTACCAAGTAGCAAACAGAGATGTAGTCTACATAATAGTCACAGTAGCTGACAACTATTCACAAACAACCTCAAAAGAACCACAGTCTTATGCTAGTCCCTTATCTGCGTGTATCGTTACGAAGTTTTGTCCATAGTCGCACTAAATAAACGTGGAAAGACATTATCGATATATGTTAAGAAATATCGGGCTGCGTGATGATAGATGCAGCACGTTATAACTGGACTGGCGGCTCTTATGCACATTAAAAGTGTTTAGCAGACGCTAGTTTTGAGACATCTATACCAATATTATAAAGAGGTAAAGTTTGTGAGTTTGTGACGTGATGTTGTGACGTTGTAGGGGGTAATCTCGAGAACTACTGGTCCGATTTGAATAATTCTTTCAGTGTTATATAGATCATACATCGAGAATGGTTATAGGTTATATATCATCAC
This sequence comes from Antheraea mylitta, assembly GCA_014332785.1. Taxonomy (NCBI): domain Eukaryota; kingdom Metazoa; phylum Arthropoda; class Insecta; order Lepidoptera; family Saturniidae; genus Antheraea; species Antheraea mylitta. The sequence goes on from JACEII010000002.1 coordinate 1,912,363, forward strand.
GCTAAGACAAATAGGAGCGGAGCACAGGTGAAAAATGTTTCAAAAACGAGATGCTTTTTCCTTTTGAGAACTGCTGCGTGTTAGTGTTTAGTGTATCTATTCCACGCAAACGAAGTCACGGGCAGAGGCTAGTTACATATAAACCAAAACAAGAGTTTATGCAAGAGTTTTACTTCCTCCGCATCTACCTAATGATTCATGCAATGATTTTTTTCATTGGGTTTTTCCAAGGAACTCGATCATTGTTCGGGGTAACATATAATTAAAATTTTATATTATTATAATCGGCTCAAGGAGAAAATATATCTTAATTTAGAGTTTCAAAATGTAATGTTCAAGATATTGTTTAATCAGATTATATTCGAAGCGGCAAAGGCGATTTTTACATGACTCTTAATGGAATATAGAAGCCTTCTTACTTAGTGTATTAATCTAGTAACCTAATAATTGGTAAATGGTGCTATAGGAATTAAGCAGTAATAACAATATGGCAATTAAATATCACACCGACAGGAAATGAAACAACTGAAGACTAACGATATTATAATTAAATAGCTGTGGATACGTCATATGCGCTTCGACAGCGCCTTGTTAAAACTTGGCTAACTAGCTTACTTTTGCCGGTTGCTCCGTCAATTCGCCCGTATCTAAGCAAAATAAGACTGCTTCTTTTTGACCACCGATATTGAGAATATGTCATCTTACTTCGACATTTCATCTAATACAGTGTGGAGTTACGATATTACTTTACGTATGTGTGCGTTATCGTGTCATTTGTTTTGTTTGTTTGCCATGTGCGTAACGTATCTATAACATTCTAGTTGAGTTTTTGGCGGGATCTCAGTCTGTCATGTAGTGGATTTTATATTTTATTCATAATCTTGTGTTATTAGACTCTATATTTTGTAAATTTGGTGGTGTTTTGCGTAATATAGTTAGTTTATCGTGCATAAGTGAAGTGAATGGAAAATAATACCACGGAGCATGAAATTCTGAGATACCACAAAAACTCCCTGGAAGGTTCTAACAAGGGATTCACCATCTTGTTAGAATATTGACTGACACGACGCTTATTATTGAAATGATTGCACGATGCTTGTAATATTATTGACTACGTGACAATGGCAGTAATAATTTAAATGATTGATTGCCAAAAATAAAGATAATAAAAAAAAACCTTTTAGTTATAATATCATTGGATAAAACCTGGAGTGTATATGAAGCCATCTTTACGAGACGGAAGTAGTATTTTGTTTTCAATTTTGGTGTTTTCGCACAAAGATATTCAGCGTTAGCAATATAAAGGGAGCAAGGGGTGTCCGCAATTCGATACGAGTGATATCTCTTTAGTTACGCGTTGCATAAGCATTATAGATATAATAAGGTCACGAAGATTGGTCAGTCAAGATTTAGATGCAAGTCAGAGAGTCATGGCAATTTCAAAGTGTGTTAAATGCCTTGTGATTAATGATCACATGCTTTACAAAATTATCAAATTACTTTATAGCAAACTCTTTCTCTATTAAGCCCAAAAGACCGGCAGGACATATATACAGTAGTAGCAACGGCTAGTTTTCAATTTGAAGTGTGAACTTCTTTAAGTAAATTAAATATGTAGTGAACGAATGGAAACTGTCACGTTCGGGTCAGTGCTGTTGTATCGAGTTTACTCGAGTCCAATCGACATCAAGCTCGCTCGGATCGGTGCCTAATTGAATCGTGTATACTCGGCTGTATTCGTCATCAATCACGTTCACTATCTGATGTGCATCGTTTAATTTTTTTTTTATTATTATTAAATATTATAATAATATAATTATACGAACATATGTGTTTTATAGTGTGATATTTAATTATAAGTGATAATGTACTTTCATGGATTCCCAACTGAACCGCAACATCTTTTCTTTTTAAACTACTGTTCACCGCTTTTGTTGTTTTTAATTTTGTTTTTATCAGCGTAGGTTAGTGTTGTTAATTCTTGATTTGAACTGAGTTTACTAAGTAACTTTTATCACACGGCACAGTTTCCTAGACAGTGATCAACAACTAATTATCCAAGCCACTGTCCTAACCACCGCAAATACACCTTTTAGGGATTTCAAAGAACAATAGGTGATTGTATGCATATTGTTTGTGTTAAAAATTTAACTTGTAAACAATGCAATCGAGAAATTTTGACAAACTTTTTGTTTTTTACATTCATTCGAAATCCCTTACTGGCAGATAGTTTATGTTATAAAGCTCATCGAAATATGTCTTTAAGTAACTGAGGGCTAATAATTAATTTTTTACTTTAAGTTATCGAGGGTGCGCATGTTAAGTAAAAGAGATTTTTATACTCGGAGGGGAAGGGAATAAATAATTATTTGAAGTTTTTATTGTAAACAAATGCAATCGATAAATTTTGACAATTTTTTTTTTTTTACATTCATTCGAAATTACTCATTGGCAGATTGTTTATGTTACAGAGCTCATGGAAACAGTTGTTTAAGTAACTAAAAGGCTAATCATGGGATTATTAGTTTAAGTTATCGAGGGTGCGTATATTAAGTGATAGAGATGTTTAGACTCTGAGGGAAAGGGAACAAATATTTTTTTGAAGTTTTTACCGTATCGAGGTTTGTTTTTTTTTTTAAATGACTACGCTATTGACCCACCAAGGTCTTAACAGCTTCACCGGACTATTAAGGCGAGCGCTTAAGGCACTCAGCCGATTTTATTTTGGCAACCAGCTCAAGGGTGCACGGCACGCATCGGCTTGGCTGTTGCCTGTTGCATGCAAAATCGCGACCTATCTTAGCTAACCTGCTACTATTCATATATGTATGAGTTGTTGAAACGTATATGTGTACCAAGCATACACGCCTCAACAACTCCTCCATATATTTATTATCGGAAAATTGAGAGTTTTTCAGTTCGATAAGGGAAAAAAGTAAACCCTTCCACTTTCATGTGTAAGCGTGTAGCGTGCACGTGTGTGGGGGTGATCGTGTAGTGTTGTAGCAGTGATGTATATTTGTATGTCACCGTATCGCGCCGCTGCCGTGGGAGACCTAATCGGGTGTGCGGGAGCGAAATTAACCCCCAGACCACGGCAGCGTGATCTGTGGTTACGCGGGCGTGGGCGTGAACACGCTCTGTTTCGAGGGACAGGCTGGTAGTGATCGTTCGCTGACGTGATTGAATCAGGAGGGTCGGTAAAACTGTTTCGCGGACGTCTTTTATGACGCGCAGCATTAGGTACGGGTTCATAGTTTGCGGCGGATACCACTAACGGACTGGGATCGAGGTTTGTCTTATCGAGGTCCTACTGTATAGGTATTGCCAATACATTATACGTTACAATCGTTTTCAGTGGATAAACAAAGAATAGTCAATTCACACCAGACATCACCATTGAAATCTTACTATTATTTATGTCCATAAACATTATTTACATAACACATTTATTTATATAAACATTAATAAACTTGTATCTACTTTAATGTATGATATACCTTTATAAGTTTTTACTTCTATCCTGTGGACGTAAGCACAGACCCATTGTTTATTTCGGCCGGTGTCAAATTCTCATAAGTAGTAAATACAATGATTTTACATGACCCCAAAGTGCCAAAAACCTAAACAATACATAAAACGAACTCCAAAAGAATATATTGTTATCGATGCAAATGAAATAAAACAGGTTTAAGACATTCAAGTTCAAGGTCAAGATTGTACGATTGTCGCTACTAATTGTCTGAATTTTGGAAACTATATACTAATATATGAGTTACTTCAATTAAAAAGAAACAAGTTACATAAAATTATTGTTTTTTTTTTTAACTATAAACATAATTTAATTTAAAATTGAAAATAACTTTAATAGTTTTATTTTTGTTTTACTCTTGTTTACATTGCAAAAACTATATAAGTAAGATTATAGTGGTCTGACCTTGTTGAGGCATCATGCAAAAAGTTCCATCTTTCCATCTTTTTTTTACTTCTTAAGGTTTGGTTTTTAGCAGAAAAATATATTTTTACGACAAATTAATTTAAAATGACGTTATAAGGAGGTAAAATTTATACAACCACTTAAACAAAATACAAAAGGCAAAGTTTATCTTTACTGTCAATGTTTGTTTTTTTTCAGTTTTCCTCAAAAATATTGTTAAGACAAAAAAACAATGCAGATGAAGTTTCTAGAATAAAATAAAAAGTACAGATTTTTTTCACAGACAATATTGTCTCAGTTTTATTTTATGTTCATGAATTTTTTTTGTCACATCTGACTGTCTGTCTGTTCTCGATAGACTACAAAATCATTAAACGGATTTTAATGCGGTTTTCAGCAGTAGATAAAACGATTCACAAGGGATATTCTGGTATATCATTTGTCATTTTTTTTTTATTATCAGGGCGGAACGACGTCTGCCGCGCCAATTAGTATAAACATATACATAAGAATAACTTATTATAATGAAAGCAAAAAAATATATACAAAAGTTATGTAAGCATAGAAAAAAAAACAATTTGCATATAATATAATAGTCCTATGTCTTCTGAATCAACATTGTAAGGTAATGTTTATGTACTATCGTAATTTACATACAGAATTATCATAGTTTTTAAATTATATTAAATTTACCATATTTATATAGTTAGCAGTATGCACAATTGTGTTTGGTGGGTACCATATATCAAGAATTGTCTATATTTCAGTGTTTAAACAAAGATCTCTTTGGGAATGGCTTTTTAGGAACCTTTAAATTTATGCTTAGCATCCTTCAATCAGCACTTGATAAGTTTAACACATTCAAGCCGGCACATACCATCAGTGGCCCGCACTAGAAAACCACGGTTCAATGTTCTATATCCTCACAAACATTTTAAGTCCAACTTCCTAACAATGTTTTCCCTCAACAGTGTCACTAACTTGGTAACTAAATACCTAATCTATTATCAGAGCACACAGACAGGTAATGAAAGTTAAAAATGTCCAGAAGTAGTGTCACCAACTTGGTAACTTAATACCTCATCTATTATCAGAGCACACAGACATGTAATGAAAATTAAAAATGTCCAGAAGTAGTGTCATCTACTTGGTAACTTAATACCTAATCTATTATCAGAGCACACAAACATGTAATGAAAATTAAAAATGTCCGGAAGTAATGTCACCAACTTGGTAACTTAATACCTAATCTATTATCAGAGCACACAGACATGTAATGAAAGTTAAAAATGTCCAGAAGAAGTGTCACTAACTTGGTAACTTAATATCTAATCTATTATCAGAGCACACAGACATGTAATGAAAATTAAAAATGTCCAGAAGTAATGTCACCAACTTGGTAACTAAATACCTAATCTATTATCAGAGCACACAGACATATAATGAAAGTTAAAAATGTCCAGAAGTAGTGTCACTAACTTGGTAATGTAATATCTAATCTATTATCAGAGCACACAGATATGTAATGAAAATTAAAAATGTCCAGAAGTAATGTCACCAACTTGGTAACTAGATACCTAATCTGTTATCGGAACACACAGACATGTAATATTCAACATAAAAGTCAAAACTGGTAAGTTTTTTTTTCTCTGCAGACTCTGCATCATTACATTTTGTTTACTTTATAGTGAAATAAATAAATTTTATACTGAAAACCTGTTTTGAATGTGGTGCTGCTTAAATACATTGAGCGAGGCTTACAATATCATTATTTCCCTTAACTATTATTTTTATTTTAATCATGAGTATTATATAATGAGCCAGATGAATGTTAAACAAGCCGTACTAATATGCATTGATTCCTTAACTGAGATATCACTGATTCTATCTTTATATCATCAATCTATGCAATTGTCATCGTGTTCAACCAATATGCAAAGTGCATAATTGTTATATTGGTACTGTTGCAGTATTTGTTTACTGTTGATCTAATCCACTTATGGTTTAAGAATTCAACACACTAGCGTATATCTTACAAAATTGTTAAAGAAAGTGAAAAATATGTTGGTTATTAAATTAAACTGAATGTTATTAATTTATAGCATTTTTAATGTATCGCTTAGTATATATTATAACACACAAACCGAATATTATAATCAAATATTTATACAAACAGAAAAAAAAATAGGTGTGCTGTATAACGATGTTGATATTATGTGTCAGTGCCTAGAATTGAAAATTGTTTTAAAAACTTACCAAAACTTTATGATGTGTTTTGTTGCCTCTATGTACCCACTGAACATTGGAGGCTGGTTTAAGAGGCACTTCGCCACATGGTATTGATACATTAGTACCTTTGTCTGCAAATACTTCACGTATGTCCACTTCCTCGGCTGTAGTCAAAGGGAAGACTGAAATAAAATTCATCTAATTAAAATCTGGATTAATTGAAATTTTTATTACAGAAATAATATATAGAATTTATTTTATACATTATTATTTGATATTATGTATCAATAAGAATATTTATTTACCTTCTATTCCGAGGCAGAACACAGGCAATAATACACTCTTGAAAAACATTCTAACTACATTTAGACAATGAAGAAAAAATCAAGCTACTGTAAAGCAAACTTGTTTATTTCTTTATCTATTTTTTATAACATTACATAAAAGTAACTATACCGACGGAAGGCGAAATAATAGGAATCAAATTTCACAACAAACGTCCGCACTCCATCGATAAATGTCATAGACTAAAAAGTTGTTGCAAAAATTGTTGAAAAGTTGCCATAAAAAAGATTAACTATAAAAAAGTATTTTAGTACATAAATAGTTACATAGTTTATTATTTTCAATGTTTACTAAGTCGTGCAGCAAATACTAAAGCCCTATACATATAATTAAAGTTGTCAGTTGTATTGTACTGATGCAAAAACGATATAGTTATTTTATTATTTTTAAATATTGGTTTACTTGGAATTATTTTATTTAATTTATTGAAAAAGTGTTGACGCTTCGAGTATTTACAGGTTTTTCACATATATATTAATATGTAGCAGTTTGTATATTTTTATAAAGTTTGCTACATTCAAATATGTTATTTTAAATGATATATCAAAGGCTGGTGCACATTACAGTAAACATTTTTTCAATAACTAAAATTGTATAGTTATTGATTTTAGTAAACCCAACAACGTAAATTTATCAGAAGGTAAGAAGTAAGAGTACGTAGTACCAGATTGTAATGTTTATTTTTTACTTCATTAGTGTAATAGATACTAGTTATAGTCTGTTTACTGCATATGTTCTGTTTTTGAAACAGTGCCATCTAGAATAGAGCAGAGCAAACTTATGACAAGACGTCAAATTGGCTATGGCCCGCTAAAATGCATCATAGACATAGACTAAAATATAGATTTTCTTCGGATATGGCCGCTGTATCGGCGATATAACATCTGCAATGTTTTGTATATTCATTTTTATAAAATGAATAAAGTGTTTTTGACTTATGTATAGTATTTAGTGGACCGTTTACAGTGCTGTGATATTTGTAATGGAAGCGGATAGCGACTACGAAAAAAAGAAAATTCGTGATGCAATTCAAACTATAGAGACTATTCAGTCAATGATAGACGTTTCAGCTGATAGACTTGAGGGTTTGCGAACGCAATGCTCCACAAGCGCCGAATTGACCCAACAGGAGATCCGGACCCTGGAGGTAAGTACTCGTGCCGTTTAAAACACGCTAGAAAAATATATAATGCCCTTGAATGCTTATGTAGTCTCCGGGATTCAAGGACTTCACGTTACCAAGGACCGCGGTAAATAGTTCATTGCCGTTATAGAAAGTCTATGAGACACCCGCCTCTCACCTTGAATTTGTATTTTAATGACTATATAATCTACAAACGGAATTATACACGATATAATTGTATACGACGTATGAAAAGAAAGTTGTTAAACTTTTCCACTTTTTAGAATGCTTCGTTTGATATTTAGAGCATGTTCTACATGCTTTTTTTCATCTTCTAAATTTAAATAAATGTTCGCTTTATTAGGTTTCAAACAAGTAAAGGTTTTATTCAGCAATAATTGTGTAATTAAGTGATTGATCAATAGATATTGTTGTGATCTGATCGTAACGTCACTGATAAGATAAAACAGATCTTTAATACAAATTATCTCAGGTATATGAATCTTTCCATGTACAAATATTTGTTATGAAGAAATATAAGAAATGTAGCATTTCAATAAATATTTAATAACAACTCACTAAAATCTTCATCAGATTACACTTTTGATGTCTCTATAACTGGATTCTAAAACTGATTTACAGTTACAAAACAGTAAACAAATATTATAATACATGATGTCTGTATTTAATACTTATGTAGTTTTAAATACTTCTATGATACAATTGATATAAATATTGACTTCATGATAATTATATATATATATATATATATATATACTTAGGGGAAATGGAGCTGCTTGTAAGTGAAAGAAGTTTTTAAAGTTGGATCAGTTGTTCCAGAGATCACTTCCTACAAACTTCTTTTTAATAATAGATTTACACTAGCCAGTACAGTGTCTCACCCTTTCTCATATTCTGCCAGTTTCTTATTCAATAGACTAATTATTAAATGTAAGTAATTTAAAGTGTGTATTGAGAAATTAAAAGCTATGTATTGAATGGTTTTTTTTCATAGTCATTGTTGTATTTTATTATATTTAATTTTTCCCTCATTTTATAGTGTTATTTATATCCTTAAGGATTTAAATAAATTTAAATTAATTAATGTACTACAAATTTTGATAATAGTATACATATGGTCTATGCTATAGAACCTATGGATGTAACTTTGATCAATTATGGCTTATTTTTTTTTCTTGAACTATGTTATTGACCTAGCAAGGTCTTAACAGCTTCACTAGGCTGCATAATTATAGCACAAATCAATATCAGTACTTAATTACCAACTATCGTAAAATTAAACCATCTGATTAACAAATGATAATACACTACATTCTATTACAATTGTACATTTAGCATATTACAAAAAAAGTAAAAAGTTTTTTGATTGTTTCAAATTTTGAAATAAAACTCTTAGAAATTAAAGGAAGCCTTTCATAATATAATAATTTGATAATTTTGTAGTGGTAGTTTTAATATTTCAAAACACTATAACCTTTTAGATAAATATATTCAACCTTTAAGAATGCTGCCTGAAATTTTGGTCTTCCTATTATGAACATTTTCTCATCATGCATAGTTTTTCTATCAAAATAAATTGGTAGTAATAATCTAATTAAGTTTAGATGTGCATGGTTTGACTGCAAGAGCATCAATGTCACACTTATTACTGTGTGTAGTCCAAGAGCTTGCTAGATAAATAGAGTGGTCAGTTTGAATAAAAGAAAACTTATTTCTGCCATCAAGCAACAATGCCCATGCTACTGCGTACAAAGTCTGTTGTTGGCAACATATTCTGGCACATGAGGTGTTTAAACTCGGAAATAAATTATAACTCATCAGGACCCGAGACCACAGTTCATAAGCCAGTCATATTAATGACTTCCACTCAACATCCAATTATCATCAGGTGGACTGCATTTGTGCTAATTTTTAGTATAAAGATACTTGTTTATAGTTCAGTATTAATTACACGAGAACAGAATATGAAGCTGTGAAATGAAATGGAATAATCAGAATAATTAAGTAGTCACTGATAGTAAGATAGTGATGATTTCAAATGATAAGACATTGTAAAACCCAACATTATTTTATGTATGACTTTTGTTTGAAATAGGTTTTATAGAGTGACTGTTGTAGCGTTCTAGATAGGGTTTATCAATATTTTGTTTTTTTTTTTTTTTCTTATTTTATTTTGCACATGAAGTTCATAGCTGTTTATATATTAAGTGAATGTACAGAGACGTAGCCATTTCTAGAAACTGCTAATCATCAATATAATTATCCGACTTTTGATAATGAAACATGCCTGAGCATGCTTCTTTAACTTATATTCCAACAAATATTGATTTACTGCGTATAATGTGCTTTGACACATTATTGTACAACCTAATGCTATTGATTAGAGCATTATTTTTCTTGCCAAGTCTAAAAGATGGGATGAATAATTTGTAATTTGGCTACCTAAATTCTATGAATTAATCTTCCAAGATATATTTATTGGGAGAGAGCATAAATAATATGCTAACCTATAGTATATGATATAAATTACATTCAACTAATTTTTTTTTCAGAGGTTTCAGGATACTTTTTAAGGAAGTTTTACAATTACTTTGTACATTTTAGTAATGTGAATTTTGAAAAAAAAAGAGTTATCAATAATTCAAATTAATTTTAATTTTTTATTATTTATCTTGGGAATTATGATATAACTAGATAATACCTGCGATATTGTCTTCACTGTGAGTTTCATCTGGCTTTTGTCATTATTTCTTAAAATTTCTTTTTAACTTATTCCTTCTTTAGTAGACTGTTTTGTTCATAAGGGAAAGTGTTTTCATGATATATAGCCTAGATAATATCCTAAATAAGCATGTGTTTGCTAGAAAAATCTTAACAGCACCATTTCAAACAACACACTGCAAATTTATTTGTACTAGTATTCCTATTGTCGATATTCTATCATAATAAAGGGTACAAAGAATTTTCGTTATGTGTTAATACATACATATTATTATTTCTATTGTACAAATATTCTGTATCATACATGTAAAGAGTAAAGTAGTAGTATGAACAAAGAAATAACAAAAAAAAAAGATTAATATTTTTTTTATAAGGCTATTGCCACTAAACAATTGTAAAAAAATTCAAATTGGTTTGACAAGGAAAGATTATTAAAGTGTTTTGTCCTCTATTTCAATTGTATTACAGAAAACCCCATTGATAAAATTGTTTTATTCTATTTTACTTTCATATAGGTGTATAGTGGCTATAAATTTGATTAACATTTGAACTCAATGCACATACTTGGTTACAACTGCAGTTATAAGAATAAAGTACTTATTAGATTTTGTATGTTTTTTTTATTAATTTTATATTCATATGTCGATATATTAAAATCTATCTGCTAGCAATAGATACGGAGTATAGATTTTTGAAGTGACAACTTCTTGAGGAGTGTTGAATTTCTAATTTCTTAAAAATCTAATAACTTTATATTGAACTAGCTTCTGCCCGTAACTTCGTCCGCGTGTAATAGTTCCTTTGGGCTAACATGCAGTGGAAATTCTCAAAAGGAAAGGGACCCCGATTTTGAAACATTCTTCATTTGTGTTTCACTCTCAATGGTCTTAGTGTGATGAGTATCAATAGATATGATAACCGAACTAATAATAATAATTTCAATAAACAAATTCTGTAATTTAAATATTGTCATTCACACTATAATTAATCTGAAACTTCAACAGTGGACATATTTATTTTATTGTTTTGAGCTTCCACTTGTGCCGACTATCCTTATGACATTTATATTTATTTATACTTCGCAAAAGCTACAGTAATAAACGATTATGAAGAATCCAAAGGAGTATGATAAGCACACATTCATTGTCATACGAATAATATTAGTGACAATAGCTATCGAATACGGCTAATATAATTGAAATGCTAATAATACAAAGCTTTGCCTCACTGCACCTCATTTTAAATTCCTGTTAGTATGTCGCCGCGTTAACTTATTGCGTCAGAACTCCCTATCGGACGTCATTTGATTTGCGTGAATGAAATTTTCAGTGCAGACGTTTATTGTTAAAAAATGTACATTGTTTATAGTAGCTTCTAGTAAAAATTAAAAGAGAATGCAACTTCGAATAAGCTGGATAATATAAGAATGTAAATCTAACGAATCGCCCGGTTGTTTTACAGTTAGGTCACAATTCAGACTTCACCCCGCGGTCGATTAGGGTGGCTGATTACGCGAAACTCGTTCAATATTTTAAAGAAAATCCGTCGTTTAGTAGTTTAGACAGGATTCCGGACGTGTTGGTGTCTAAAGCCGACGCGGATTCGGCCATCGTCTCCCTGGTTGATTATCTCCAGACCGCCGTCAGGGTGACCTCGAAAGAGGTACAAGCGGCGAACGATCGCCGTTTTATACTCCCTGACGACGTGAGAGCATTGATCACGGAAAAGAACGCCGCGACTCGAGCTTACGACGTTTACCCGTCTGTAGAGAATCGCGATCGTTTGCGTTAGTTACGAAAAGCAGTCAAGTCTCGTATTTCTGAGATCCGGGGCGACAGGTGGGACAGACTCCTGGAGGGTCTCCAGCCGTCTCACCTGTCGTACTGGACTTTAGCGTGAACTCTCAAATCAGATATGGTCACTCCAATGCCTCCTCTCGACAGAGGCCCGGGTTGCCTCCCGCGTTCAATAGCATAGAAGAAGCAGTATGCCTTGCCACAAGCTTAGAGAAACAGTGTTCGCCAAACACTGATAACAATAACCCTTTCCATAGCGGATTAATCAAATCAGATGCGGAGCATGTACTCGCGTCTTCTTCGGCGGATACCCTAACCGCGATCACTTTCGATGAAGTTGCAGGCGCAATCAATCGTCTCAAGCCTAGGAAGTTCCCAGGTCCCGATGGGATCAAAAATGAGTTTCTGAAACTCCTTCCTGATCGCATCATAGCTCTATTGGTCTGCGTCTTCAATGCGGCCATGTCCCAGGGTCACTTTCCGGCCGTCTGGAAAAAGGCCATAGTGATAGGTATTCACAAGCTTGGCAAGAAAGCTACGCTTCCCGTCAGCTATCGCCCCATTAGTCTGTTAGATACCTTAGGAAAACTTTACGAGCGGCTCCTTCTGAACCGTCTCCAGTTCTCGATTACAGATTTAAAATTAATAACCACCTGAGCAGTTCGGATTTCGCGCCGAACACTCTTGCACGAATCAAGTACACCGCCTTACGGAGTACATTTTCTCTAAATTTAACGCAGATCCGAAACGTAAACCGAAACGCACAATTGCAGTCTTCTTCGATGTCGCCAAGGCCTTCGATAAGGTCTGGCACGGAGGGCTCATCCATAAATTATATAAATCTCGCGTACCCGATAGGTTAATTCATATTATTCGCGAGTATCTCACTGATAGGATATTCCGCTTCAGAGTGGATGGTGAACTATCGCTGCCCCACCCGATACGCTCAGGTGTGCCACAGGGCTCCACACTCGCGCCCACGCTCTTCAATCTGTTCATCAGTGACCTATCTCGGTCTCGGGAGGTCGAGGTAGGTTGTTACGCTGACGATACCGTTATTTTCACTTCCGGATGGTGGTCGGACTTTCTTAGGAAGCGCATCGAAAAAGCCATTCATACTCTCGGTGAATGGTTTCGTCGATGGCGCATAGAAGTTAATCCCGACAAGAGTGCCGGAATACTCTTCGATCCCACGAAACGCGCTAATAAATTTGAGCCCATCAGGCTATACGGAATCGATATCCCTTGGGTCGAAGAGGTCAAATATCTCGGTGTTACATTAGATAGACATTTAAAGTTCAATTCACATATAGATAGAGTGCGAAACAAAGCCGCTATGGTCTTGGGTCGCCTCCATCCGTTGCTTTGTCATAAAAGTAAGATGTCCCTCAGACACAAGCCCACTTTGTATAAGACGTGTATCCGTCCCGTGATGACATATAGCTGTCCTGTTTTTGCGCATATGCCCAAAGATAACTTTGATAATCTGCCGGTTCTCCAAAATCGTGTTTTACGTAAAGTGACCGGTGCCCCGTGGTACATCCGGAGAGTCGATCTCCATAGAGACCTAGAGATCTCTTCAATCTGGGCGTACGTAAAATCACTTACGATTAGTTATTTTGAAAAAGCTGCGAATCATCCCAGTCCGTTTAGTGGTATCCGCCGCAAACTATGAACCCGTACTTAACGCTGCGCGTTATAAAAGACGTCCGCGACACATTTTTACCGACCCTCCTGATTCAATAACGTCAGCGAAAGATCAGTACCAGCCTGTCCCTCGAAACAGAGCGTGTTCACGCCCACGTCCGCGTAACCACAGATCATGCCGTCGTGGTCTGGGGGTTAATTTCGCTCCCGCACACCCTATTAGGCCTCACACGGCAGCGGCTCAAGCCTAGGTTCGATCCCTCGGTAGGGAGCCCTTGAGTGCGTTGCTTGCGCGATACGGTGACACACAAGTATACATCACCGCTACAACACTACACGATCACCCCCACACACGTGCACGCTACACATGAAAGTGGAAGGGTTTACTTTTTTTTCCTCTTCGAACTGAAAAACTCTCAATTTCCCGATAATAAAAATATGGAGGAGTTGTTGAGGCGTGTATGTTTGGTACACATATACGTTTCAACAACTTATACATATATGAACAGTTAGCTAGGTTAGCTAAGATAGGTCGCGATTTTGCATGCAACAGCCAAGCCGAGGCGTGCCGCGCACCCTTGAGTTGGTTGCCAAAATAAAATCGGCTGAGTGCCTTAAGCGCTCGCCTTAGTAGTCCGGTGAAGCTGTGCACAAAATATCTACGTACTGGGCCTCACAAAATTCTACGAATATAAGAAGTATCCCGAAAAATCGTCGAGTAATTCGACTGATCGCAACTGTTTTGTTTATATATATCCAAATCTTATGATTCGTAAAACTCATGTGGAAAAAAAATGCAAACATATTGCTCCCTTAGTCCAAAAATGGTGTTATTACAAAAACGATAAATACATATTAACTATTTGCTTTAAAAAGGTTTCGTACTAAATGAACCGCGCTCGCCTGAGGCGAGTTCGCGTTATCCTTTTTTCCTAGTCGGTTAGACTAGTGAAACTAGGTTTGACTCAAGTTTATTACGTTTTTTTTTAATTTTTACCAAAAAGTTAAATAACGTTGCGAGAAGAATACGTCTAATTCAACAGCCACTTCAATACGATCAAAACTATGAATATAGCTGAATGTTGTTCTCTTTTTGATTAGTCTCTGAAGATGGGTAATAAAGAAAAATGAAATAACTCCATGTTTTAATAAAAAGTGATCATTTTATTTGCTTTAATTTACTTAATAAATACACCTAGTTTTTTCGATAACATAGCGACTTAATTCGGTTTTATGCTAATTGATTTTTCTTTGTTTTATTAAAATCGGTCCGCTCTGACAAAAGTTATTGTAATTTGAATGATGCGTAGATATAAATACGAGAAAAGAGTAAGTAAGTAAATTCAGTCCGATCTCTTAGAAAAATAGGATATTAATCTATAAATCATATGTGTGCCTTACATAAACGAAAGAGAAGTAAATAACGAAAGAGATTTTTTTTGCATTAAATTCTGCGCGGTCGAAGTCGAAGTCGCGGGCACAGCTAGTCTTCTATAGATGTACGAACCCGCTATTGCTATTATATCCTCTTTTCAAATATTACGCTTTTGGAAATGTGCGACAATGGTAAATAGCAGAGTTAGTGACGTCACAATTATAGTTATTGTCGTCTATTTCACTCATTGGAAGTTCAGTAAAATATCAACCGTGTCATTGCAAAAAAGTTAAACAGTCTCTGACGTGATATATAAATCTTGTATGTTAATTGCTTATTTTATAAATAATTTTCTTTTAAGTAAAAAAATATCACAATAATGATAACCAATTTAACGTATAATAAGTGAATTTTCTTAACGAAGATCTTATCAAAAATATTATTCATTATCATTCATATGTATGTAATAAAACGTTTTTGAATTATTTTTTTTATATCATAGGAGGCAAATGAACAGATGAGTCACCTGATGTTAAGTGATCACCACCGTCCATAGATACTTGCAACACCAGGGGAGTCGCAAGTGCATTGCCAACTTCATTTGGGAGGAGAGTGGGGGAGGGGCAGGAAGGGAAGGAGGAAGAGGAAGGGGAGGGTAGGTGGGTCTCCGGCTCTCTCACTGACCGAACGAAACGCAACAATGCAAGCACTGTTACTTCACGTCGGTTTTCTGTGAGAGGGTGGTGCTTCCCCGGACGAGCCGACCCATTCGTGCTAAAAACAATAATAGCTTCAGCTTGGCTCTACCATTACCAATGAATGATGAGATCGAATTGAATGAATGCTATTCAGAGTTGCTAAGTCAGTTGTATGTAGTTAAAGACCACTTGGGCACGCTTTTGTGAAGTATTTTAAACATGACATCAACTAGATTTAAAATGTTTAGGCACTGCTTAGTAAAACTCCTATTTTACCTGTGTTCATTATTGTTTTTGAAATAAAACCGTGAATGGTTTTAAATCTTCAGGGCAAATTGGTGAAGCACTTTTCCCGACAACTGGTGATAAAGGCCAGCTTCGGTGAAGAGTTGAGACGTGAGCTGAGCGACGTGCCTTGCCTGGCGCAGTGGCTCCGGGTCGTCGGTCTTAGTCCTGAATCTATTGAGGTATATTGTTTTTTTTTATTTAATCTAAAACTTCTCAAAGTGACAATCGAAAGGTTTAACGTCTATAGAAGATTAATTAAAGTATTTTTTTATCTATATGCATAATAAGGACGTAAATGTAATGTTGTTATTGGATTATTATGAAAAAAAAATATGGCATGTGTCTAGAAATCTATACATATAATAAGAATGTAGTTTTTGGCGGGATCTTAGTCTGTCATGTAGTGGATTTTATATTTTATTCATAATCTTGTGTTGTATGACTCTATATTGTGTAAATTTGGTGGTGTTTTACGTAATATAGTTAGTTTATTGTGCATAAGTGAAGTGAATGAAAAATAATACCACGGAGCATGAAATTCTGAGATGCCACAAAAACTCCCTGGAATGTTCTAACAAGGGATCCACCATCTTGTTAGAATATTGATTCACACGATGCCTCATATAGAAATGATCGCACGACGCTTGTAATATTATTGACTACGTGACAATGGCAGTAATAATCTGAAAGATTGATTGCCAAAATTAAAATAAAAAAATAAGAATGTAAATCTAACGTGCCCGTACATTTTAGATTCCTGTGAAAAAAAAATTGTTGTCGGTGTCCACGATATTTAAAAAACATTTCAATCATTTTTAGGAATGTCTCTCTGTCTTTCCGTCTACTTGTTTGGACACGTATTACTGTTGAAGTACTGCGTTCATGATAAAATCTCGAAAATCATAAAGCATATCTTCGCATAACATTTAGTCTTAATTTCATTAAAATCGGTTCACTCTATCAATAGTTATTGTAATTTTAATAACGACGTGACTTAAGTGCGAGAGAAAAATAGATAAGTAAATCAGTGGAGTTGCGATCCGTCAGCCGCGCTGGACGCACGCATTTGCGCGCCAGATGGTTATTTCGACAACGCAGTACTGTCGAGTGAGTCATCACTCGACACTATTGTATTTTGGAACTGCGATTACTTCCAAGAAACGCACCTGTATGTCTCCCTTGTTCTATTGTTCTTTTGAAATTCGATTAGTTCCGCAAATCCAGCTGTGCGAAATGTAAATCTTTCTTTATAGTTTTGTGCTACTTTTAGTCCGGACTCCGGAGTCCATTAAATTAAAAAAACACGCTCCCCTGCCCCTCTGGCAGGGAGGTTTTTAATGTCTTCCCCTGCCCGCTCCCCTCCTCAGGCCCGGGTATGGCCTCTCATAGTGAGATTCGGCTTTTAGAAGCTGAACTCGCTAGGTTTCGTGGCTTCATCGGAAGCAACTGTCCCTCCCTAATAGAGAACTATGACGCGTTTACGAAGAAGTATCGCGCCGAGCACTATTTCGCGATGCCCGCTCCTTCGGTCCTAGTTAGGATCGAGGAATCAAACGACTTCGAGCTGACGAATCGTCTCTCCTCTAGTGACGATACGTACGGCTCTGACTCCGACATGGAGCAGGATCGCCCCGCTCACGACGGCTTCACCGAAGTCACGCGGCGTCGAAAACCGCGCAATAAGCGCCAAAATCCCTCCTCGTTCGAGAATGAAGGCCTTCTAAACTCGCAAACGTCGACGGCGCGAAAGTGCCAATGGCGACTCCCGCACTCCCTAGACCAGTCTCGCCCAAAACTGCGACTCCCGCAGTCACGGGTAAGAAGCGCCGCCCTTCACCTCCTGTCACGATCCAGGACAGAGCGTCCTGGGTCGAAATCTCTAGTATGCTGCAAGCAGCAGACATTCCTTTCACCTCTGCCATGAGTACCCTCGTGGGTATTCAGGTAAAGGTAGCTACCCCTACTATTCATCGCATACTTACGCGTTTCCTGCGCGATAATAAGTTTGCTTATTTCACCTATGCGCTCGAAGAAGAGCGTATGCTGCGTATTGTCATCCGCAGAGTCCCTTCGGAAATCCCAGTCGATGACATATACGAAGACCTCAGGGAACAGAGGTTCCCTGTCAAAGAGGTGCAGCGTATGCGCTCCCCGCGCACTAGAATGCCCTACGATATGGTGTTGGTTATTCTCGACCGCACCGTGAAGGGTAAGAAAATATTTAATCTCTCGACCCTCTGCGGCCTCTCCGGCGTCACCGTAGAGCCGCCGCGCAAAACGTCTTTACCCTCGCAGTGTCACAACTGCCAGGTGTGCGGAAACTCCGCACTTAATTGTTACCTGAAACCCAGGTGCGTTAAGTGTCTCGGCGACCACTCCACTAAGGAGTGTCCTCGCACGAAAGACTCGCCCGATCCTCCGAGTTGTGTCTTGGGCCGTGGCGTGGGCCGTACCGCGAATTATCGCGGGTGTCCCCGCGCCTTTCGTACAAAACAGCCCCGCTACGCTAGGCAGGTCTCGCTGTCTAAGGCGCCTGCGGCGTCAACCCGTCCCCGACCTCCGCCTCTCAACTCAACTTCCCTAACTTGCCGAGCACATCTCGTGCACCGGTAGCGCCCGTCCGCCTAGCGCACCCCTCCTCCCCGCACAGGCCCCTCAGGCCCCGTGGGCGCCCTCTCCTTCAAATTATCAGTCCAGCTCTTAGTCTTCCACGAGTTTTCGGAGATCTCCGCGTACGATGAAGTAGCAAACGATCCAAAACAAGGCCCTATTCGTGCGATCGCGAAGTTTCCCGCCATCGCGGCTACCATTCAAAGGCTCGCGCGCGCCACCGCGTCGAAATAATAATAATTTTTCTCAATATAAAATAGAGTAAACTCGCGTGTTTATATCTATCTTCCCCTAAAATCGATAAACAATGTCGTTATTTCTATATTTAGATACCGGCGCCGGCGCCGTTCGTTTAATCTGTAAATTCGATCTTTTCAATTCACGTGGCCGGCCACGTCGCGGACCCCTCCCTCGTGCGTCACGAAGCAGGGCCATCACGTTTTACTCCCGCACATACGTCGTGTCATCTCGGCAGCATCTTTGCTCGAGATTACCCGGGTGATCACAAAGATGTTGCAATCGCGATACAGTACACACCACACTGATTATACCACATACTGATATTCAGACATGCACTTTTACACAAACTGGTGGAAGGGTTTACTTTTTTTCCCTTATTCGAACTGAATCGAGTAGTTTAGTTTGTTTCTTTCCGATTTACATGTTGTGTTTTTGAATCATGCAATTTTAATTGCGGTAACAGCCCAAGCCGAGGTGTGCCGTGCACCCTTGAGCATGTCACTTAAACAAAATCGGCTGAGTGCCTTAAGCGCTCGCCTTAGTAGTCCGGCGAAGCCGTGAAGGCCTAGTAAGGCCAATAGCGTAGTCAGTTCGAAAAAAAGAAAAAGAAAAGTAAATCGGTTTAATACAGCTATAGTGTAATAAGTTGTATATATTGGGGCACTGCGTTGTTCGAATCCTTGTGACTTAGTCGGAGAGCTTTCGGTGAAGGATAACGTCGTGATGTAATCATAGCGTGGTGGTAGGGTTTCTTCTAGGTCCACCTGGCTAGCTTCACCTTAAATTGAAAATCTGTCGCTAAGCACCTGTTGGTGT
>JACEII010000002.1:1959609-1973602 GCA_014332785.1 Antheraea mylitta
GTAAAATCTGAACTCGAACTTTATTTTTTTAACTTTATTTTTGGCAATCAATCTTTCAGATTATTACTGCCATTGTCACGTAGTCAATAATATTCAATATCATCGTACGATTATTTCAATATTAAGTGTCGTGTGAATCAATATTCTAACAAGATGGTGGATCCCTTATTAGAACCTACCAGGGAGTTTTTGTGGCATCTCAGAATTTCATGCTCCGTGGTATTATTTTCCATTCACTTCACGTATGCACATTAAACTAACTGTATTATGTAAAACACCACCAAATTTACAAAATATAGAGTTGAATAACACAAGATTATGAATAAAATATAAAATCCACTACATGACAGACTAAAATCCCGCCAAAAACTCGAACTTCTTTCTCAGTGTATAGATCTGGAAATTTTAGCGATATTAATCGTGTAATTTATATAAACGATTAAAATTGAATTTAGGTCATTTTGAAATTTAACGATTCGAGAATAAATAATAGTACTTAAAGTAAATAAACATACATAAGATGTATATTATTAGTTAATAATTATATTATTAAGGGGGAAATAAAGGTCTTCTATACCTCAATTTGTTATGTCACAGTTGTCAATGAAAGAATGGGATATACCGTACGATGAGCTGAAGCTTTTCGAAGTGATAGGCACCGGGAGGTTCGGCGCCGTGTACCGCGGCAGCTGGCACGGAGCCGTCGCGGTCAAATTATTACACGTGCAGTCACTCAGCGACGACTGCGTGCCGCTGGACACATTTAAACATGAAGTGAGTCGAGTCTTTAATCATATTTAATCTTATTAATATTTATCTTAAAGTTGAAGTGAGTTTCATTAACCTTACCTTTAACTCAAGTTGATTAAATAAACAACGTCTTTAGAACGAATTAAGTACATGTTTCAGATGTGGAAAATTAATGTTTCCTGTGCCTAATTTGTGTGAGGAAATTACCTTTGAACACAGTCAGTATTGTAAGCTTTTCTCTTTCATTTGAGGTGAGCACAGTTGAGCTTATAGGTAATTTTTAAATGTACCTATATATATGGAAATATTACTACTATTAACCTGCTTATCTTTAATCTGGAATGATTACAATTAACCTTACCTGTAATTTTGTTGAACAACGTTAACGTTACCTTTACTTTTTGTGAGTATAATTAATGTTACTTTTAAATAGAAAATAACATGAATATTGTAATCATTATGATAATAATTGATTTACCTTATAAATACACTAGCTTTTGTATCTGATTTATACTTCGGATACAGTACATTTTTTCTGCATAAGAGGTACAACGTTGCTGAGCAAACAACACCGCGCAAGTCAATTCGATCCATTTTATAGCAAAGTGAAATATTTTTCTTTCATTGCGTTATCGTGTATTTATTTTCATGTAGTAATTGTATTTTACATTTTATAATCTAAAACCAATTTTAATCATTCATATAACATGATAATTTTTTTAAAATAAAATTAGATCAAGATCAGTTTGCAATGTAACGATTAAAGTATAGAATCCACTATGTAAAATTTCAAAATCCTGCTGAAAGCTCTATTTTTAATATTATTTGGGATATATATAGGATATATATATATAATTAAAACGGTTTTTGTAACGTGTGCAGGTGGCTACGTTCAGGAAGACTCGTCACGAGAACCTGGTGTTGTTCATGGGCGCGTGCATGAAGCCGCCGCGGCTCGCCATAGTGACGTCACTCTGCAAGGGCATGACGCTCTATACGCACATCCACCTACGCAAGGACAAGTTCACTGCGAACAAGAGCGTGCTCGTCGCACAACAGATATCACAGGTCGGTAAACCGCTACCACTCTCTTACAATTACCATTGTAATGTGATACACATTTCTGTATTAATCACATTTAGGTCACTGTACCACCGATGGTACACATTAAACTTGACATTTAGGCCATGTGTACCATTTTTGGTACACTAAATTGTACACATTTCACTTGGTATTTAGGCCACGTGTTCCGCCGGTGGTACACCTTAAACTTGATATTTAGGCCATGTGTACCACTTATGGTACACATTGCACTTGGTATTTAGGCCACGTGTATCACCGGTGGTATATGGTTTGAAAAATATTGAAAACAAAACAATTACTTATATCATTTTGTGTACGATGTTGTAACGTAATATTGTATGATAATACGTGATGTATTCCGGTGAAGCTTTGGAGGCCCGTCAGCCACATAATGCAGCCAGTCCGGACAAAAAAAGATGATAATAAAACAATACATTACAACAACAATAAAAAACAATTAGGAACAGCTAAAATTAGATTTAGTTTATTTTGCAATATAGAGTCGGTACCACATGTTTTCATCTTCCACTCTTCTCTGTCAGATGTCATCTCAGTATTTGCACCTTTTATACGCATAATTTTCCACATAATCCATCCATATATTTTTCAGTCTACATCTATATCTGTCCACCGTCATACTCAAAACTTTTCTAGTTACATGGTTTTTATCTCTCTTCGTGACATGCCCATATCAAGCTAACCTATTATTACTCCTCAACTTTTCTGTCGCTATTTTCAAACTTCATCTGACATACTCGTTCTTAATCTTGTCAATTATCCACCTTAACTTTCGCATCTCCTCCACATGTATTTTCTACTCATCCATCATTGTCGAAGCCCAACACTCGGATGAGTACAGCATGACTGGTATTATAATGGTTTTATATACCTTTCCCTTGAATTTCAAAGGCATCCGTTTGTCACAAGCTACCCCAGACATCTAACGCCATTTCATCCATACTGCTATTATCCTATTCCTCAGGTCTTTGTCTATGAAAAAAAAAGTGGTTTTCCGTTTTTATGATCAAGTTTCGAGCGTCGAACGAGCATTAGTACAATTAAATATGTAATTTGTTATACAGGGTATGGGGTACTTACATGCACGTGGTATTATACACAAAGATCTCAAGACGAAGAACATATTCCTAGAGAACGGGAAGGTTGTCATCACTGACTTTGGGTTGTTCAGCGTCACCAAGTTGTGTTTCGGGAACAAGTTAGTATTATTCTGTTTGTAGCTTTGATAATAAAGCAAAATTTCACAAATAACCATATAATCTTATTAAGGTTTTGAAGTAAAACTTCATTACGCACGCTTGACTTGGGGAGTAAGCTGATGAATACGTGACGACAGCGTTACGAAAACTTGTGGTCGGGCGAGGCGAACGGAAGTTGAGAGAGAGATATAAGTTTGTGAGGATAGAAAGAAAGAGTTACGTTTCGTATATTACTGTAGGGGCAAGAGAGAGAGATGCGAGCACACATTTTCTTTCTCTCTTTTTCTCATAGTCAGTGCATGGGATATATATATATCTCAGCCAATAGTTCGTTTGCGAGATTATTAATGTTACGGCGATTTCTTGATTATTTCGTAATTTCATTTCGTTTTTGAACAATTTTATATATTAATATTTTGTACAATACATGAAATATTCTACTTTAAAAGTCAATAAAATTATATGTACCAGGTGACTGTTTAAACAATAGCAATATTTGTAGTGGGTACCCTGTACTCGATTCTCGTTCTAAATCAATTTAAAATGTAAGTGTTTGATATTTAATTAACTCATTTTTTTATTAATTTAAGTATCTAAATAATAAATTATACACAATCCTCTACACGCCTATGTTAAAGTACAGTGAATGAGCGTCGGGTGATTTCACTTTCATTTCAGAGGTGGGAACGTCAGGAACAAGATGAAAAGGTTTATTCCCGTTTTACTATCGAAATTTATCAACGTCTCGGTCGCCCATTGTAGCTTTTGACACTGGTCATTGCCTTAGGTTTATCATTTTATTTACAAGTTTGTGGCTATACTTTTGAAAGTCATAGAACAAACTTTAACTTGGGTTTTCTTGGTTGTTTGTTAGTATTTGTTTTTATATTATCATTTTATATGTTGTATACTATGAAGTTTCATATCCTAGAATACTGCGAGTGTTTAATCTCTCACCTGATATACACACATATAGTAAGAGCCAGAGAAGTTTTTCTTCAGTCATCTAGTCTAAACCACACTCGTATTTTTATATTGTATGCGTTTTAGTGTGTGACCACAACCATTTCTATGAAAAGGCATTGTTACTATGTTTACACGTAACTGTGGGTGACTTAAAGAATGCTACTGAGTTCAGCTAAAATAATGGGAGTCATGTTGTTACAGTGCTCGTGGTGATAGTCTAGGTATCCCACCGGGTTGGCTCTGCTACCTCGCTCCGGACCTCATCCGTGCTTTAACACCACACGCTTCCCTACATCTGCCCTTCTCGAAGGCCACCGATGTTTATGCCTTTGGGTGAGTATGCAAAATCTATACTTCTAAAACAAAACTCATTTTTACATATCTTACAGTATACGAAGAGACACTACTTCAAATTGAATGTAGGAACTATGTGGTATGGATGGAGCCAGAAACATAACATAAAAAGAACATGTACTGTTAATTTCTTCTGTATAGTAAATTCTGTTTTTTTTTTTTTTTCATTTATTGTAGCACGGCAAAATGACTGCACTATGCCTGATGGTATGCACAGTACAATCCAAAAACAATAACGACCACCGAGTGACACACTATCCCTCGCCGGTCGCCACTATCATGCCGGCCTGCAAAAATGTTTGCGTTAGAAGAAATTTATTTTGTACTCTTACATACAAAAGTCGAGCGTATTAATTCGAAGTGTTACCATATTATCAGGATAGTAAGAAAATATTTGAAAAACCCTATGCATATATAAGGATGCAATGATATTGACTGTATAGATAGGTTATAAGTCCTTCGCCAGTGCCTTGTTAATACTTGGCTAGTTAGCTTATTTTTGATGGCTACTTCGTCAATCCGTCCATATCTAAGCAACATATAACCATTTCTTTTCACCACTGATATTATTGAGAATATGTCATCTTACTTCCACATTTTATCTAAGACAGTGTGGCGTTACAATATCACTTTATGTATGTGTCTGTTATCATGCCAAACTATCATGTGGGTTTTTTTTGACATGAAAACGCTGTTGACCTGAAAAGGTTTTTACAACTTAACCGAACTATTGAGGCGAGCGCTGAAGGCACTCAGCCGATTCGGGATGTTAGGGCGACTAACTCGAGGGTGCACGGCACATCTCGGCTTGGGCTGTCGCCTGTTTTGTGAAAAAACCGCGACCTATCTAAGCTAACCTAAGCTATCTAGATATACGTATATGAGTTATTGAAACATGCATACACATGCTTGGTACACACCAAGCATGCGTGCCTCAACAACTCTTATATGTATTTTGCGTCGGAAAAAATCCTCTAGACTATTGTATATAGCATAGGATAGGATAGGGTCTCATGTGGGTATCTTTAGTTTTAATATTATAAGGGTGAATGTAATTTCAGCACCGTTTGGTACGAATTGTTATGCGGGGAATTCCCGTTCAAAGGACAACCGCCGGAGGCCATCATCTGGCAAGTCGGGAAGGGAGTGAAGCAGTCCCTCGCCAATATGCAGGCATCGAGAGATATCAAGGTATATCCAGTCAATCCATTAATATAGATGTCATTACACAATAGGATTAAAAAAACAAACAAGTGTCCATAGTCAATAACTTGTACTCTATGACTAAAATAACTCAATAAATTTTTATTTTGGAAATGAATCCAAGTGAGATCCCCACTCTTTTAACTGTTATTAATTTGTTGCCTGTCTTTTAAATGAAAAATGTACTAAAAAGTAAAATACGTTTCAAAATTCAAATAACTCAAACGCTATATTCCTGAACACTATTCTTAGTCTACGTTTGACTTTAACTTGTATACAATTTTATTATGTTATGAACAAGCCTCTTGGATATTAACAGAGGGATTAATACAAATAGTGATGATCGAATACAATTTGTGTATAATAGTAATAGTTACACTATAACAAATCTCAATAGATCACTATTATCAAGTTTTTAGATTAAAATCAATGGATTGTTTTCTAAATATGGAAATACTAGCCGTTCCCGCCCGCTTCATCAGGCGAATGACATCTTAATGACATTTACATTATGAGCTAGAAAACAAATGATCCAAGGATAAATGCCTGTATTTTGTTTTATGGGAGCAAATAAATTAATAAACAAATAAATTGAGAAAACATGGCAAAGGGCTCATAGAATTTGTAGAATTAAAAATTTATAGCTTATAACCATCTACGATTAATTCCGCGTCGAATGGATGTGGTTTCATCCTGATCGGTCCAGTAGTTTTCGAGTTTACCTCGGACAAAGTAAACAAACTATGCTTATATATATATAGATAAACGACTTGAACTGTCCATTTTTGAGTAACAAGCATGTGTATTGTGGTTTTAAATGAAGACATTTTAGACGTAAAACGATAATAATATTTCCAATTACAGGATATATTGATGCTGTGTTGGTCGTACAGAGCGAGCGACCGACCGGATTTCCCTTCGCTGCTGACGACACTCCAGAAGCTGCCGAAGAAGCGGCTAGCGCGCTCTCCCTCGCACCCGGTACACCTGTCCCGCTCCGCGGACTCGGTGTTCTGAGATCGGCGGCGTTCGGCGCTTCCGAACCCGAACGGTGAATGCGCACGTTCCTCACGACTGTCGACTTTCGCACCGAACGACCTACTCGAATCGATGCTCTGTACCGCTTGATGACGTCACTATTCAGTATATCGTTCGCACCGAGACGTTTGTCCCGACAAACGTTACGATTCTATGGTGTAACAACTGAGTAACTCTAATCGATAATTCGGTACCGTTTAATGACGTCTCTATTCAATCACTATCGACGAGAGAAACGATCTAATTAAAAAAAAATTAAACTCGACCTGACTTTTGGGAAATAAAATAAAACTGTTGTTTCTAATCGACTTTGTCAAAAAAATCGACTTTAAAAAGAAAGCCTCTTATTACTCTATATAACCGATAAGGAAATAAAAACACGTATAATTAATATCGATATATTTAGGTCTAAGAGTGTAACAAAAAGTTTTACAAATACTATAAAACTCGACCTGACTTTTTGCGAATATAATGAAAACGAAAGTTTTCTTTACGATAAATGGACTTTAAAACGAAAGTATCTTACAATATAATATAGCCGAAAACAAAAAAAAAGAAAACATGATTAATTGAACATCAATATATGTATTGCCAAAAATTGTAAGCGAAGAAACAACGATTTTAATCAAATTGCACTAGAAACTCTTTGATAATATTTAGGTATCTACCTAATTTTAGATTGGCAAGAGCCTAACAATTTCATAAATTTTCGATTTTGAAAAATTATCTGACATTGAAATTACTCTTTCCAATAATAATAACACAAAAAAAAAACAATTTTGTAAATGAAACCGTTCTAAGGTAACAAACAAGAAAAAAAAAAACAAACTAATTGAGCACTTTTTTTGAATTCGGATAAAAAGAAATATCGTATGTGGAACGACCAAAAGAAAAGATGTTACTATATAAACATAGAGGTTTTATGTCGATTGTGAATAAAAAACGGCATCATGGTATAAGCGCCTTTGCCTGTAATGACTATGTCAAAAGTCACTTATAACAAAATTGTTGACTAAAACAAGTTATAATTACTGTAAACAGTAAAATAATTACATTTTCTTCATTCGTATATAAGGTTTCGAGTACAAATTACATTAAAAAATCGATATTGAGATGGTATGAACTGAGACAATGGAAGATGAACTTCGATATTTTTGAAAACTTAATAATAATTTTTGTGATCTATGATTTAATAGTTTCTGTGCCTTGTTAATTTTTGTTGTCTTTAAAAATGTTTTATGGATCTATCATAAGATTTTTTTTTGTTTCTATGTATATTTCCAAGATTATTTTGGAAATTATTTGGTTTTCGATATTTTCAGAACGTGTTCATTCTTCTTTATAAGAACCATGGCTAAAAGGTCGTCACTACTTCGTGTAAAAATATATAGAGGATTAGAAAAACCTTGTAATTATGTTAATAAAAAGTTAAAATTACAACTATTGTAAGTAATATCTTGATCTCTGATTAACAATAGATTAAATTATATTTTCGTATTTAATAATGATAATGATTAAATAAAAAAAAAAACGTGAAATTTGACTGCTTTGTTGATATAAAATTTAAAAAAAAATGTATATATTGTACAGTGTTACGAGTTTTCGCTGTGATTTTTGATGAATGGAATGCGCTGATCTTTGTGATGTCATAAATAAATCATTTTATTAAAGTAAATGAATGGCTGGACTGTTAAATAATAACATAGAGCCCATAGACTAAATAATAAAAAAATATATATCTATGAATATTTTAACCGACCAGCATTTGTAGTCTATGCTCTTTTGTTACTCATTCATTAGTATGTTGCAGTAAATGGTACAGATTTTATGCAATTTGAATCTTCAATGGTAGTGTGTTTGGATCACATGTCGATCAAACATGAGTTTAAATATTACAATGTGCCTGAACCTGGCATACTCATAGGGTTTTTTTTTGTCTATGACCCATGTGGGTAGTCTGCTCTTCCAAGTTTAAAATGTTTGTATTCCTGTTGCTGCACCTAATAACCAATTTTTTCTTTCCCCTCTAGGCTTTAGGCTATATCGTTAAATATATCTACATATATAAAGGCGCAATCGATATATGTATCTAAATGTAAAAAAATAGATGTAGGTATATATGACACTGGAAAGTCTAACATCATGAATTTTGACACCATAATTTGTTATGGTTTCATTTTTTTTTTCTTGAAAATTTATATAATTCAAGTTCTTATACTATTTCGCCATGAGATACATTAACTTATCTGAATTGATATTCGAAACATCGATACATGTATCGAAACAAAATATATCAGAAATATAAACAGACTATTTTGCAATATGCCTCGTTTGTAATCGATTGTATATAATTGTGTAATTCGAAATTTTGACGTCGATACTTTTTTATCGTTTGACTGCAATTTCACCTTATGTTAAATGGGGATATGGTCTAAAATAGTAAACCTAGAAGGGAACTGGTTCTAAAGTGCAGCTGCCAGTCCACGTGAATAGGTGCCTGGCGACACACTTTCAACTTGTGGACGGTAGCTAGCCAGTCGGTCTTACAAAAAACATACCATCATGGAACGTTTCTAGTGAAGCTATGAAGAACCATCAGGCCAATAGTGTAGTCAGTTCAAAAAAAAAAATGTATACTTTAGTTTATGGAAATGAATGATCAAATCAGTGTATTCCGTTTATCACATGTTCACTTTTAATGATTAAGCTATATAATAGTTAACTTTTCATAAACATACCACGAAGTTTATACAGTGTATTTGTACATCGATGCAATCCGTATCAGATCCTTATATTGAGTTGATTTCTCTCCATGACCTCGAACAGTTTATCGATTTATTTATTATAGTAATAGAACGCATTTTGTACGTAAATAACGGCGTTGTGTAATTTTCTTTTTATCGAAATCGATGAATTCGCTTTATTGCGGGTATAAATTTATCGATATCAAGAAGAATTAATCTCTACTAAAGGTATTGTTCCCAGAAAATGAAACCTTACTAAATGTGCATTATCCATTCTACATTTAAAAGGTTAGGTTTTATTATATATCGAATAAAATCAAAGTTGAGAAAGTAAGGAGGCAGTCGACAATGTGGGTAGTTGGTCGGCAAAGTTGGGAAGCGATTAAAAAATACATATTGACACTATACATGGTTACATTGCGAAAATTAAATAAATGATAAAATTACTAACAAAACATTAGTAACGCTTGCATAAGTTTCGTTTGTGGAAACCTGACATTAATAACAATTTCTGTTGGAAAGCAGCAATACTCGTGCTGGCACATGTGTACATGAGGTGTTTGCACTAAATCCTCAGGTTTTTTTTTTTGGACTGACTACGCTATTGACCTGGCTAGGTCTTAACAGCTTCAATAGACTACGTCAATTCTCAGGTATTGAAGCCTTTTATTGACCAGTCGATTTGGACTGCGATTCTATTTCTTTTTGATGAAAATAGCTATAGACTATAAGTGGATCACTTAACATTGGGTAGCCTACAAACACTTGTTTGGATGTTTCGATAAGTAAAAGAATTACCGACGCCGTGGTACATCATTTGTAAATATTAAATTACATTCCTTTGCGGTAGGTTGTTGAGGATTTGTACTAAATATAGTTACTATTGATTGTGTGAGTACGTTTGATTTAAAGGTTCCAAGTATTTTTTGTTTTGTGTCTAAGCCTTTTTTTATGTAAGTTGTTGCTTCATGTTTATAAAATTGAGGAAATATGTAGTCATATTTTGGTAGTTTTGCAAGAAACTCGTGTGCATTTTTTTAATGCGAAATATGGTTTCATATTACACGAATATTATTATCCACTTGACCTAATTTACTGAAGTAGAAAGAGATTTTTTTTATTTTACTTGACGGCAATTTGCTGCGTTTTAGCAGAATAAAATATTTTTTGAGCCAAAAATGTATTTGAAACAAAATAATTCACTCAAGGCGAGTTATATTTTTTCACTTGGATGGCTTTTTTCGTGATCATAAATATTTATTTAATATTTAAAAGTATTCTAAAATTAATTTTTATGTTATTTCTGGACTCATTCAGCAGCAAATCTCTTTGATCCACGTATGTTATAATAAATTAATTTATAAGGATTAAAAAAAAACATTGTTCGAAACCTAATAAACATTATATGATCTTTTATTATTTAGTAAATTATTAAAAAATAAATTATTCTGGTCACTTGACTTCTATAAAATAGTTTATTGTTGTAAAATAATTGCTAAAGTGATGCTAAACTCATGTAGACATGTCATGTACATTTAAAAATAAATTAAATTTGTGAAATAGATATTTCCTTATTTCTAATAAAATTGACATTATGAAATAAAAAAGAAATAATTGTTCTATGTACAATTTCTTGCATATGTATGTATATATCGAAAAGACATGCTGTATAATAAATAGTAAGTTAACTTTAATTCATGACTTTGTGATAAATCCTTGCTATACTGCAAATGAAAAAATTATTGTTTGTGACTAATCAAGTTGTATATAATAATACTGTCATCCATATTGATCTATGTTTAAATAGGCAAGTTTCCTTATTTTTACATTATGTTAATGAAGTGTATTTTTAACCTATATTTTAAAAAGGACACTAAATGTACATAATATGTCTGCAGGAGTAATTTGAGCCACGTCAGTATGTATATAAGGCAAAGTGGCACAGCTTGGTATGTTGTATTATAATTATTTATTTAATAGGTCTGACACATGTTCAGGATGCAGACAGTCATAGATTTAGTTTATGTATTGAGATTTTCAAAATGATTAGGTTAGTTGCATTTGCCAAAATAAATTCTCCCATCACTGTTATTATTTGTTTTATTAATAATTTTGTGGCGTTTTTGATTTCCCCTTAGCATAGCTCTGATATCGGCACATACTTTATAATCATATATTCATGAGAGTGGGTGCCGATTTTTTTTTACTACTCTTGTGAATACGTTATTACAAACAAAAAGACAAAGTGTCACCTCTCGAAATATTTATGTAAAAGTAAAAACATTTTATTGAAATTTTAGTAGAAGCATATATTTACAGATTTAGTTATGTAACAAAAGAATAATAATTAAGCCGTACAAATAAATTATAAA
The DNA here is from genome assembly GCA_014332785.1 of Antheraea mylitta. Lineage (NCBI taxonomy): Eukaryota > Metazoa > Arthropoda > Insecta > Lepidoptera > Saturniidae > Antheraea > Antheraea mylitta. Next base: position 1,971,337 of record JACEII010000002.1, read on the forward strand.
ATATCTGTTCTTAATCACAGATTTAACAATCAAAATGCTGCTGCAAGTTATGGTGTGCTGAATAAAAGTTCTATATTCGGTGGCAGCTTATATATCCTCTAGGTTTGCAATGAACAAATACAAACTTTTTCTACCATAGATTTAATAGTGAGTAGAGTATACTTAGGCTACACTTTAAATTTTTTTTTAGTTTTTTCTATTCTGCAGACTCCTGGTCTGCACCTTTTTTTGCTTATATGTAAAATCGTATCTGTGAGCATATATATATATTTTTTTTTTTTAGTAATTTATTAAATATTAACTGTTTAATTATTATTAACTACTAGCTGACCCGTGCAACTTCGTTTGCACCAAATTGGTTATCACGCGAAAAAATTGTTTCTTTTTTTATCGTAGCACGGCAAAATGCCTGCACTATGCCTGATGGTAAGCACAGTACAATCCAAAAACAATAGCGACCACCGAGTGACACACTATCCATCGCTGGTCGCCACTATCATGCCGGCCTACAAAAAGCTGGATATGCACAGGCTGATCCCGAAACGCGACGCGCAGAAGCGAATCACTATTACGGATTTTTTCGTCATGTACATGGTGGTTGTGACCCAGTCAGGCTGTAAAGCCCTACCACCCCGCAAATAAAACTGATACCCGATTGCAGCCACAACTACCGTTTCCAATTGTGAATCCAAACTATCCACGGATTCACTTAAACATATACCCAGATTACATGTATTCATTTTTTAAATAAACCTAGTACCCATTCGTAGCGTCATCTACCAGGATCAATTAAAATAAAAACTAACCTACATAAAACTGAATAAACATCTCTACCACTTACTTTATCATAACTATCTTCGACTTGTATTAAAACCTTTTTATACTCCATTGTATTAAAGAAAAATATATGAACACCGTATCGAAGCGTCAAACATCCCGCCGAAAACGTCAAATGTCACTTGCTTGAAACTATTGTCTAAGAGTTATAAACTGTTTCAAAAACGTATTTGAAATATATTTCCAATATATTTTTATAAATAACCTCTGTACCACTCACAACATAGTACCTATCACCTTCAAACCAAGCCAGTTTTATACATCAGGTTCAATCCCTCGGTAAGGATCCCTTGAGTGCGTTGCTTGCGCGATACGGTGACACACAAATATACATCACTGCTACAACACTACACGATCACCCCCACACGTGAAACACATGAAACACTGAATGATGATGAATGAAACATGTTACACAAGAAAGTGTAAGGGTTTACTTTTTTCCTTATCGAACTAAAAAACTCTCAATTTTCCGATAATAAATATATGCAGGAGTTGTTGAGGCGTGTATGCTTGGTATACATATACGTTTCAACAACTCATACATATATGAATAGTTAGCTAGATTAGTTAAGATAGGTCGCGATTTTGCATGCAACAGGCAACAGCCAAGCCGATGTGTGCCGTGTACCCTTGAACTGGTTGCCTAAATAAAATCGGCTGAGTGCCTTAAGCGCTCGTCTTAGTAGTCCGGTAACTTATATACGTATATAAGTTATTGAAACATGCATGTGTACCAAGCATGCGTGCCTCAACAACTTCTATATGTATTTTGTGTAGGAAAAAATCCTCTAAACTATGTAGGATAGGATAACGAAAAATAAGGGTAGAACTCTTGTGTCACTGTATCGCGTGAGCAGCGTACTCAAGGGCTCCACGCCCAGGGAACAGATCTAGGCTTGAGCCGTTGCCGAGAAGGGCCTAATTTGGTGTACGGGAGCGAAATTTAGTCCCAGACCACGGCGGCGTGATCTGCGGTTATGCGGGCGTGGGTGAGAACACGCTCTGTTTGAAGAGACAGGCTGGTACTGATCGTTCGCTGACGTGATTGAATCAGGAGGGTCGGTAAAAATGTGTCGCGGTCGTCTTCTATACTGCGCAGCGTTGGGTACGGGTTCATCGTTCGCGGCGGATACCACTAACGGGCTGGGATGATTCGCGGCTTTTTCGAAATAACTACCTGTAAGTGATTTTATATACGCTCAGACAGAAAGCATCTCCAGGTCCTGTGGAGATCCTTATTCCGGACGTACCATGGGGCACCGGTGATTTTACGTAGGGCTCAGTTCTGGAGAACCTGCAACTTTTGAATACGATTTTGCGCATGTGCAAAGACCGAACAACTGTACGTCATAATCGGACGGATGCAAGTTTTGTATAAAGTGAGTTTGTCTGGGGGATATTTTACTCTTATGACAAAGCAAATGATAAA
>JACEII010000002.1:1975686-2127087 GCA_014332785.1 Antheraea mylitta
TAATGTACAGATTTCCACTTGTTACAGTTTTATTATAGTATAGATTTTTGGTTTAATGACGTTATTGTTTTTATAGCGCTTTCAGTTTACTTGTACTGTGTATGTACTTTCAATTTTCAAATGTGTAATAATGTATACACCAGTAGATATGATTTCATACTGAATTTAAAGATTTCAACAGAAACTTAATGAATCTATCTAAAGAGTAAACCGGCATTAGTGAATCGATATGACTTGAGACCCATAATAACAAGCACTTTAGTGATTTAAAAGTTTGTTTTGTGTAAAATGATCAGAATTGAGAATTAAATGAGGTTTCAAGATGAAATAAGCTGAAGTTCTGATTTACATCAGTTAGAGCACTGACTGCAAACAAGCATGTGGCTCTTAATGAGCTTTCCTATGCAATAAAAAGAATATTCTAATAAAGTTGAAGATTCATTTCTTATGTTGATTGGATGTCTCAGGAACAAATGAGAAAGGAATTGTGGGTACCATTGACATCAAAGTGCTTTTCATGCTATGTTACCTAAACCCTACAGTGATTGTGTTATCGAAACATTGAAAGAAGAAAAAAAAAACCATTGGAAAAATAATATCAAAATTTATTTTCTAAAAGTATATTGGAGTGTATATACAATGGTTTACATTACTTATACTCACTGAACCAGTTCAGGATATAAGTTTCAGGTGTGTTACTAAAATACTTGAAATAAGGATCAAATTTATGTGTTACTAAGGGTTTTAATACATATCATGATAAATATCTAGCTAATATACTAGCAATATTTGTACACATATCTTTTACTTCATCATTACTCAAATACTCTGATCCCAATATAGCATTTGCAACTGCAATCGTCTCTCTCATTGTGTTTGCTTTTATCCAAATTCTCCCATTCATGCCTGCTGCTATTTCAAATGGCCATTCTTTTTTTAGGCAGTCAAGTAGTGGGCAATTTGGGCTTAAGATCTTCCTCACTAAATTTAATGAGCATTTGAACACAAAGCCGTCTTCTAGGACACCCAGACGACCCTTCTTACCATACGAGTCAACACACACAAGTTCTGGTTCCATGTCTTTGCTTGCATTTAACATTTTAGCGTAAACTACGTCACCGATCTTTATTGCGGGCCTGTTTCTCTTCGTAGCGCCTTCAAATGAGAGATATGAGAGTGATGCTGGGGAACTTGAGCCAATGTCAACACGAAATATATCTCCCGCCTTTTGCATTACAGTACCAATAACGTTTTCTCCTCTTGACGGCACGTACCTCTTCTGATAGTTGTCGACCCAATAGGTATTAGGCGGCTTCTTCTTTAAAACTCCGGCTTTTGTGATAAAAATACCATTAACTTCTTTCCGAAGTCCCGGTCCTAATAAAACTCTGGACTTTTTACCTACAGTAAAGATTTCTTCACTGTTATCACCTGGCAGAACGACATCACCTACTAACACATTCATGTTTATTTTATACTTCTACACATAGGAATATAAACAACCAAATAACCTACATTTACCGAGGTAACGTAAATGTTAGATTTATTGTACAATAAGCTATTTACGTTTATTGAATTTGACAACTGTCACTGAATGTTGACATTTTCGCTGAAATATGGAAGAAACGTCTTGTCCTTTATTCAGTGGTGTAGCACTTCCATATATTTCTTTGTTCTATATATTGCTGAAATACATGCTGATCATCCTTGGTGATTATAGACAGGACGTCATCATTATTGTTTATAAATACAATAATATCTCATTGAATATAGATAGTTAGGAAAATAGCTAAGAGGTTGCGGAAAATAATAAATACCTATGTCTCAGAAACGATTAACTGAATATATGTAATGTAAGATATGTAAGACAAAAGTTGTAGAGAATTAAATTCCCTACAATATTCATCATACATACAAATAGCATGTAACTTACAAAAAGCGATCATTTTTTTGCAAAACGAATTTCTTCTTTAACTTTGCATCTAAAGATGCGTGTGTAAGATTTTATCAAACTTGAGGTATCTTTTAAATTGGCATAATAAAGATGTGGTGATACACACCCGACAGACAACGTTACTGTATGCACTACAACAATTTACTTGAGAAGCCAGACGCAGCCTTCTAAACATATCAATAGTTCTAGCAATACAAAATGCGCGCACATTAGTTGGATTAAGAACACACCTGCGACGCGCAAAGAACAAAACTTACACTACCAGACAATTACCACTAATCTGGGCTTATTTTTTTCACACTTATTTTATTACTTGTTATCATTATACACTGATTATTAATATATTCATTACTTGATACCAAAAATTCAGAAGAGAAGAAATTAAAAGTTTTTATTAGGTACTAAAAATATTATAAGTACTAGAACAAATACTCTTTCTTTTCATAATTCTCAATGTTTTTTATTTAAATCTTCTCTATACACTAGGCTCATGGGCTTATTTCGAGGAACGCAAAGAAAAGGCAGAACAATAGAAATATTTTCTTATTTCGTGCTGGTGATATGTACTAGTACTATGAAATTTGAAAAAAAAAAATAGAATTTAGAATATGGATTCCATTTGGTTTTTTTTGCTCTCTGTTTATTTATTTTATACGTAATGTATGAAATTCTGCAGATTTATGTTGATTTTTACAAATGTGTATATTAACATTTTTAGTATATAAATACTACATTGATGTTTATAACACACATTCGAACAAATATAATATATCGAAGCCAAACTTACAAGTTATACTATCGATATTGTGTGAGCTGACTACGAGGTCTTAACAGCTTCCCGGATTACATAATATCGATATATTTCGAGCACCTCTACTGTATTATAAAATTGACAGTTTTAATGTCATTTTTTCGAGGATAATTGTCAGATCAGTAGATACACGTGTTTTTGTTTTGAAATATGTTTACACTAATATAACTATAAAAGTTGATATAAAATGCCGGCTGTAGTTGAAAATGACGTACTCGTTTATAAAGGCAGTAATTTCTTCCGTCAAAGACTCCTCCTTTCGACACTTAGTGGACGTGCGGTGAGGATAGAAGAAATTCGAAGTACACACGATGACCCGGGCTTGAGAGAATACGAAGTGAACCTTATAAGGCTGCTGGATAAGGTGACTAACGGTACAAGAGTGGAATTGAGTGAAACAGGCACATCTGTCTATTTCCAACCTGGGATATTAATTGGTGGTCAAATAAATCACGCGTGTTGTCCACAACGAGGAGTAGGTTAGTACATCCATATTTTACCATATATAAAGTAATGGAGTCACCTCATGGCTTATGTTCTTTAGGCAAACGAACAGGCGGGCTACCTGATGTTAAGTGGTCATCGTCGTCCATAGACACTAGCAGCACCAGGGAGTCTTAAGTGCGTTGCCAAACCTGAGTTGTGGCTGGGGGGAAAATAGGGAAACGGGAAGGGGGCGTTGGTCTCTGGCACTCTCACTTACCAAACAAAATGCAACAATTCAAGAACTGTTACTTCACGTCGGTTTTCTGTGGGTCGGGTGGTATTACCTCGGGCGAGCCGAACCATTCATGCTGAAATCACTAATAGTTTCAGTGTGGCTCTACCACCTACTACATTGTACGATGAAATATGCCACTTACCAATAAAACCACAAAAGTTATGATTTAAATTCCTATAGAGAAAGGGATGTTCCCATCAAATGGATTATTATTGGAACTAGACCATGACAGCCTACATTAATGGCTGGCCAAAGGATTCCCTTCTCACAGTAGACACTTTGAGCTTGTGAATTTAGTTGAGCCAGTACTAGAAAATTCTCAGCTGTTGTGGTATTGTAGCGTTTTAGTATATGTATTGATCTAGAGACAAATCCCATCTTGTTGTTTACAAGCAATATTATAGTATCATAGGTTTCTCAAAAGAAAAATTTTTACAGTACCACCATAGATATGAAAATATAGAATTCGGGATTTTTCCAATCTTGAAATCACTAATATGTTATATAGTTTAGCATGGTAATTATCGCCATCCCTTAGTTTAGGAAGGGGCTTGTAGTACTGCTGTGGGTTTCTAACAGGTTTATGTGGTGATAATGGACAAGGTAAATGGCTATTCTTCTCCACAAACCATAATTTAATGGAATGGTACTACTTTATAGGCATTTACAAACATTTACATACTAGGCCTGTTGGTGACTGTTTCTCAAGTGCATCTAATGTTGCTTTGTAATTAATTTTTAACTTGAGGCTAGTAGCTACTTGGCTGGGTAATGGGTCTTACCATTACTCAATAATAATGCCATAATGTTTCCATCACGGAATATTCAGGTGTTTGAAATTAGTATTAATGGATTCTTCATTAAATAGTATAAAACAAAGTCTCCTGCGGTGTGTGTCTGTCTGTCTGTTCGCCATAAATTCAAAAACGACTGAACAGATCTTCATACGCTTTTCACCAGTGGATAAAATAATTAATGAGGAATGTTTTAGTATATAAATTTGTGAAAGTTTTGTGTAGATTGGTCAAAATTTAATGATATTCGTGGGACATGATGGTAAAAGTCAAACCGCCTGAGAGTTTTCACTAAATCGCTGCCTTATCCTTTTGAGATATAACAATGTATGTTGGGGAAATGTAACAAGGTTTACTTTTGTATGTATTCTTTATTTCTTTCTTTATTCTTTTGTATTTTTAATTTTTATATAAAAATATTCCAGGTTATTACCTAGAAGTATTACTGGCTCTTGGTCCATTTTGCAAAGAGCCTCTAAATGCTGTACTTCAAGGTGTCACACACAGTGATTTGGATGTATCGGTGGACAAGATAAAAACAGCTGCTTTACCAATACTGCTAAAATTCATATTAGTTGATGATGGTCTTGAACTAAAGGTAATCAGAAGAGGTATGTTTTTAATATGCAATACTTATTTCTATATAGGATTGTAGGTTACTGTATATCATTACATGTTATGATAAGAATGATCTTTTATCTAGCTTAATTAAAATAATATTTTTTTTTTTTATTGTATTCACGGACCCTTTATTCAATTACTCTAGAAATATACATCTATTACTACTTCAAAATAACTACTAAATAATGAATTTTACAGCATACAATAGTTGTCTTCATACAACATGCTTTTCACACGTGATTGGAGTGTGCATGATTGAACATGAGAAAGTGTGTCGCAAGTAATTTATTATTTGCCTTTGCACACAATTTTTCCCATGGGATAGTGTTTTAAAAGTATATATGTATTATAATGGGTATTTCCATTCTTGAGTGAACTTTATATAAAAAAAATTAAGAATAAATAATGTAATGTGATTTTCTCACCAGAATTATGGATTTATGGTGGTGACCAATGATATAATTTTCATAACATTCAAGAGACATAGTAATTTCATTAGATGATTATAGTTTGATATATAATATTACTTAATCTTCATTCAGAGTATTTTCTTTTTGAATAGGAGCACCACCATTGGGTGGCGGTGAAGTTGTGTTCAAGTGTCCAGTACGTAGACATCTAAGACCTCTCCAGTGGACTAAATGGGGCCTTGTGAAAAGAATACGAGGTGTGGTGTACGCACTCCGAGTGTCACCTACTATGGCCAACAGAGTTGTTGAAGCTGCTAAAGGAGTTAGTGATTAATTTTCATATTGGTCTACCATGTAAAATTATATTGATAAAACTATTGTTATGAGGTATTTTCTGGTGCATTTTCGTGTTTATTTATACACTCATCAAAAAAGTCTAAGCAACATGTACTAATTTAAATTTTAGGATTGTTCTTCATATTATAATGTTGTATTTTATTTTTAAAATAATATCTTTAGGGTTCTATGATGTAAAAATAACAGCTGTTGTCTTTATAAGTTCTTTTAATAATAGAAATGAACAATATTACAATATATACTGTAGAAACTAAGATACATAAGAAACTAAACTTTTTTTTACAAAATGGAATTTCTAAAGAAAATGTATTTATAGTGAAAGAATAGAACAATTTAATACAAAGTATGGTCTCCTCTGTTATTCAGAACTTGTTGGCAACGATTATTCATTGAATGAATGACACTGTTTATGTCATCTTACGGTATTCGCTCCCAATGGAATTGTAGCAAATCCTTCAGCTGTTGGGTTGTTGTCGCTCCGTCCAAGTCCTTCAAAACACGTCTCTGGAGCATGTCCTATGCGTGCTCGATGGGGTTGAGATCTGGCGATTGTGCAGGCCAGGGCAATACCCGGATGTTCTCCGTTGCAAAATATTTACTGGTTCGCCGAGCTGTATGTGAACGCGCATTGTCATGCATTAACCTAAAATCGGAGCCAAAGGTTTGTGCAAATGGGTAGACATAAGGTCTGAGAATATCCTCAATGTAATTTTCAGCATTCATGTTTCCATTTACAAAAACGAGCTCAGTTCGCCTGTTCTTCATAATACCCGCCCATAACATAACTGTTGAGCCGCTGTATGGATAAACTTCCTGAAGGCACCTGAGCCTTTCAGTATTTCCGGGCCGACGATACACTTGCACCCTTCTTGTATCAGGCTTAAACCCGAATCGCGACTCATCGGAAAACATAATTTTATCCCATTGTTCCTGGGTTCATGTTATGCGTTCTCTACACCATTCATATCGACGAGCGCGATTCCCGTGACGTATCGGTGGGCACCTGATTGGGCGTCGAGCTCGTAGGCCGTACTCATGCAGTCGATTTCGCACAGTTTGAGGACTTACATCAACACCACTTGAAATTTGTAGCCTCAAACTTATCTCTCGAGCGGTTAACATCGGCTGGCGTTTTGCAGTCAGTTGTATGTACTGGTCTTGCTGAGTGGTTGTACTCCTTTTACGGCCGGGATGCTGTTCAGCGGGTTCTCCTGTATTATTGTAGTGCTGCCAAAGACGACAAATAACACTTCTATGAATGCCAAAATGTCGAGATACCTGAGATTGATTAATTCCCGCTTTCAACATCCCTACAGCTCTTTGCATTTCATCTGCCATCAAATGACGTCGCTTCATGACGTAAATAATATCTAACAATTCAATTTTGTCGTTATATTTATTTAAATGGTTGGTAAAATTATAAAATCAAGACTAAACGTAGCAATTAAAACGCACTTAAATTCAAACAAATTCGCAGTCATTTGAATTTTATGAAAAAACAAAACATAATCAAATATTTTTTTACAACCAGCCAGTATGTCATCAATAACAAAAAAGTTTACTTACCTACGCACTTTGTTTAAGTAAATACTTAGAAATTAATTAATATAAATGGTAAAATTTGTAATATCACGCATGTTGCTTAGACTTTTTTGATGTGTGTATAATACAAAAGATGGCATACACAATCCTATAAGTGACTGTGTAACCTCCTCATATTATGTTAATGATGCATTTTTTGTGAACCACTTCCACTGAAAGCTTAATTGCCAAATGTTGCCAAATCCACATATCTTTGTCATTCCAATTGTGATGTGATCTTAATACTGTATTTAACAGCACTTTAATACACATAGTTAAATTGTATAATGAAATATCATGCACAAATAATAACATTGATATATTTTATATATATTCTAATTAGAATTTGTTTGTTATGTACTAATGTTATGCATCCCTGTGATCATTACACTGTCATTTTAGGTTGCAATCAAGTATTTGTAGCTGTAGATGGTAGAGCCAAGCTGAAGCTATTATTACTGGCTTCAGCACGAATGGGTCAGCTCACCCAGGGTAGTACCACCCTCTCACAGAAAACCGACGTGAAGTAACACTGTTTGCATTGTTATGTTTCGTTCGGGTAGTGAGAGCGCCGGAGATCCACCTCCCCTCACCTTCCTCCCTCTCCTCTCCCCTTTTTCCCCTCCCCCTCTGCTCCAACATAGCTCCCCCAACACAGGCTGGCAACGCACTTGCGACTCCCCTGGTATTGCAAGTGTCTATGGACGGTGGTGATCACTTAATATCAGTTGAACCCATGTTCATTTGCCTTCCATGACATAAAAAAAAAGTGATTTTATGTATGTGTAATTCTTATGTTGGTTTGGTGAATTTACAAACTGAAATAAAATAAATATAAAATGGGTAATAATCCATAAGTGAACTTCGAGTTTTTGGCGGAATTTCAGTCTGTCATGTAGTGGATTTTATACTTTATTCATAATTTTGTGTTGTTTGACTCTATATTGTGTAAATTTGGTGGTGTTTTACGTAATATAGTTGTTTATTGTGCATAAGTGAAGTGAATAAATAATAATACCACGGAGCATGAAATTCTGACATGCCACAAAAACTCCCTGGAAGATTCTAACAAGGGACCCACCATCTCGTTAGAATATTGATTCACACGATGCTTAACATTGAAATGATCGCAAGACGCTTTTGATATTATTGACTACGTGATAATGGCAGTAATAATCAGAAAGATTGATTGCCAAAAATAAAGTTGAAGTTGCTGGAACACACGAACGGTTTTTATCAGCAGATAAAGTAATTCATGAGTCTTTTGTCACTTGTCAAAGTTTTTTTATTATCTGGGCGAGACAATGCCGCCGGGCCCGCTAGTTTATTCATAAAAATGTTTTTTTTTTTTTTGTTTTCACAGGTTTTTTTTTTTTCGAAATGTCTACGCTATTGACCCAGCAAGGTCTTAACAGCTTCACCGGACTACTAAGGCGAGCGCTTAAGGCACGGCTCGGCTTGGCTGTTGCCCGTTGTATGCAAAATTGCGACCTATCTTAGCTAACCTAGCTAACTATTCATATATGTATGAATTGTTGAAACGTATATGTGTACCAAGCATACACGCCTCAACAACTCCTCCATATATTTATTATCGGAAAATTGTTTTCATAGGTAATGTTAAAGTTTCTGCCAGATGTTTACATAAACACTGATCAGTGTCGAGGTTCGAACGCTGGCAAGAGTCCCGGTTATGGGATCAGTCTGGTTGCTGAAACCAATGAGAAAACTTTCTACTGTGCAGAAGCTGTAAGTTTTATTGCATAAATGATTTTTTTTATGAATTTTACTCTATTGTGATGTGTGTAAAGTACAATTCTAAGCCCAGTGCTATGTAAAAATAGAGATGCCCCCTAAGAGATCCGCAATTAATAGACAGTCATTGCTGTCATGCCGCCCTGCGAGATGAAAGAAAATGCAATATACTAGAAGAAAGTCATTGTGCTGGGTTTATCGCTATGTGTATAGTGATCACGACCTTGTAGGGTTTGCTTACTTACACAAGCTAATTCCGAAGTGTATAACGGTACCACCATAGCAGGTTTTTTCAGTTTTGACGAAAAATACCTGTTTTTATAATAGGTAATAATTAAGCCGCCATAAATAACTACCTTTTGTTAGTTCCCATGATCCAAATAATATCTTTGAATTGAAACTTCTTATGGCACAGTAGGGAAACTTTTTTTTTAGCCATTAAACATAAGGTAGGTCTGTATTCGTCTATGTGGAGGTATGTATAAGTATCTGTCTTGGTCTATTAGTTTATCAAAATTAGTAAATATATAATTTAATATTTATACTACGGAACTTCCAATAGTATTGATACATGGTTAATTTTTTTTATTATTTTAACATGTATGTAATATTACTGTGTACTGTTTTTAAGAAATCTATAGAACCAGGAAATGGTGAGACATCCTTACCAGAAGATGTTGGCAGGGAGTGTGCCCTGAGGCTGCTGGATGAGATACACAGGGCCGGAGCGGTGGACTCAGCTTTCCAATGGTTGCTGGCTCTGTGGATGGCACTCGGGCAGAAGGATGTCAGTGAAGGCATTGTTAGTACAATATATCTATCTCTTTCTGTTTAATTAGGACTTATAATTATTATTACTGCTATTGTCGAGTAGGTTTACAAGTTTTATTGAGATCATTTAAATGAACTAACAAAACGGTTGCTTTTGTCAGATCTTTCCATTAAGTTTTTGTGGCACATCAGAATCTATGCTCCATTGTATTATTTTCCATTCACTTCACTTGTGTTCAATAACCAAATTGCATTACGTAAAACACAACCAATATTATAAAATACAGGCAGTCCATGAGTTACGTCGTTTCAATTTACGTCGTTTCGATTTACGTCGTTTCAAGTTACGTCGAATATTGTTTTGATACTATTCCTCAAGCATACGTGAATTGTTCCGATTTCCGGCATACGATAATTCACTTGTCGCCGGGATTACCTCGCACATGCTACTGATTTTGTTCAGTTAGTTCATGGATAACGGATAATCGAGACGGAATACATTAGTTTTTTTTTACATCTTTGACAGTTTTTGTTTTTACATACATATTTATGTCAATTTTAATCTAACTATGCCACCTAAACAAGACAGTAACAGTAAAGTGAATCGTTATTATTAAAATGTATAACACACAAATACCAAAAATAATTAGCAATTTCATAAGTACATATAAATTATTTTAAGAATTTACTTTTGATAATAACGTATGTATATCCTTTGTTATAAATGCAGTTTTTTTTTGAGTCCGTGTGGATCCTAAAACCCTCGAGTAAACATATGAAAAAATATGTAACGACTTGCGTTGTTTCGATTTACGTCACTTATTTCGAGAAGCTAATATGCTGTAAGTACGAGGACTACTGTATAGAGAAAAATACAATTTTATGAATAAAATATAAAAATCCTCTATGATTTTCCCTAAGAGTTTCTAAGATAAAAAAAAAACATTATAAAATGTATCTAGGTGGGTCCACTCTCAGAATACACCATCACATTCCTCCAGCACTTGAAAGAATTCTTCGGTGTGATGTTCAAGCTGGAAGTGCAGCAGTCGGACCCTGATGATGAAGATTTTGAAGACGAGGAACACGAGACACCCCAGAAGATTAAAATGACTTGTGTCGGTATTGGTTATGTAAACATTAGTAAACGAACTTTGTGAATAAATCTCGTAATATAGTATGTTTTTGTGGCCATTTTAATGAGTATTCGCAATCCTATCTAGTACTGACTAATATTATAATCTAGGATATGCTCGTGGGTTCGCTCGTATTTTTTCAAAATTCTGTATATGGGATCCAATATTCTAAATTATTACCACCATTGTCGAATACTTCATAATACTGTAGTGTCTTGTGATTATTTAAATATTCTAACAAAAGGACTTAATTTTTTCTGTTAACATTTCAATGCAATATATAGAATAGGTGTGTAATTGTCAATATGTTAACGCACTTTTATAAGTAATTAATACTTAATGTAACTTGTTCTAATGTACTTAACGTATTTCAAACAGTTCAGAGGTAGCTACTATTTACCACGGTTATTTCACTTATATATCATCACAAATAACAATGAGTATAACATCATCAGCTCAGGGTGCCGCAGATCTTTTAAAGAATATGAGTGCACCTACAAATTCAAAATTTAAATTGCCATCTATTTGTGTAGGTGAAATAATAAGGACATTTAAACAAATTTAAAAAACACTGAAGACATATGGGGAATGTCGGTAATAGTAATACAGTCCTTAATTGTCACTATTTCACCACATTTGGCTAATATATTTAATCAATGTATATCAAAAGGAACTTTCCCTAATCTAATGAAAGTAAGCAAAGTGGTTCCTTTGTTTAAATCATGCTGCAAAAGTAGTCTTGGAAATTATAGGCCTATTTTGTACTTCCATCGATAAGTAATATTTTTGCAAAGATAATGCTTAAACAATTGGTAGAATATTTTACGGTGCAAAAGTTTCTAGATGGTCGACAGTTTGGTTTCACAAAATAGGAATTGTGGGGTGTAAGGGGTGTCGAGTAACATCTTAAGACTTGAGACACCCAAGCCAACCTCACCTGCACGTGGTGCACCCTGATTAATGAACGAGCCCGACTGGGTCGCAACCATCATGTATATGGCGAAAAAGCCCGTCATAGTGACTCACTTCTGTGCGTGGCCTTTCGGGATCAGCCTGTGCATATCCAGTACCGGGTGACTTTCGTCATTATGGCCGGCATGACAGCGGTGACCGGCGATGGATAATCTGTTTCGCGGTGGTTGTCGATGTTTTTAGATTGTACTATGCTTAACATCAGATATAGTGCAGTCACTTTGTCGTGCTTCAATAAAAAAAAAGAAATCTACTACTGACGCTGGTGCAACGCTGATAAATCACCTATTGGGAGCCTGGGAGGATTCGTAGGATGCAATTGGTGTGTTCTGCGATTTGTCTAAGGCCTTTGATTGGGTTGATCATAGTACGCTTATTATTAAATTAAAACACTATGGTATTTGTGGATCCTCTCTCGACCTTCTAGTGTCTTATTTAAAACATCGCTGTCAGAAAGTTAACATACATGAGGTAATTTCAGCGGGATCATTTGTGCGAATTGGTGTCACACAGGGGTCCATTTTAGGGCCGTTCTTGTCTTATCTATACATATAACAAAAATGAAGTGGCTGTATGTAATATCAAAATAATAAAAATGACTGATTGGGTATGAAAGCATACACGCTTCTGATAACAAAAATGCAATTTTTAAAATTTTTGTCGGTCTGTCTGTCGGTTTGTTCCGGGTAATCTCCGAAATGGCTGGACCGAATTTAACGTGAATTTTACTGCCCGATATCTGAAATTACTGTGGGTGACATAGGGTACTCTACATTATACTAAGTGTTAACCGCGGTTTCGTCTGCAATGCTATATCCAACACGGATGAACCGATGTTCACAGAACTTTCACCAACAGATAGCAGAAATCATAACAAGTGATTTAGTGTATTTTTTTTAGACTAGCTGTTAACTGTGGCTTCGCCCGCAGTACTATTTCTAAAACGGTTAGACCAATCTTCAAGAAAGTTTCATTGGCAAACAACTGATCTTATAAAAAGTAATTTAGGTAATTTTAGTTTACACTATCTTTTGACAGTGGCTTTGCCTGCAGTACTATCTCCAAAACGGTTAGACTGATCTTTACGAGACTTTCGCTGGCAGATAATGATTTATAAAAAGTACTTGAAGTTATTCTATTTTAGACTAGCAGTTACACGTGACTTTGTATGAAATTTAGCAAGATTTCAATTCATTCTTTATCTTTAATTAGATAAATAATTATCAGCTTTTTGTTTACAATTCCACATTTAAGATAAAATAGGTCTTCCTAATAAGATCTTAGACCATAAACGTATTCTGTATCCATAATAAATTTCTTGCGGAACAGACAAGCGTTTATTTTTTGTATAGTCACAAAATCGTAATTATAATGACAATGTATGTTAAATTTAATGTAAATGGAAATCTTTATAATATTTTAAGTTATTGTTTCATTAGTTCCTTATACAGTGTAAGTAAGCACTAAGGTTATATGGTGGGTTACAATTCAAAATATGTTTCTGATGGTAAACCTCATTAGGTAAACTGTTAGTATTTATATATCAAATGTAAACATTACATGTTACTGTAAGTGGCGTGCGTGTTGTACTTACAATCGTTTTTAAAGAGCATTTCTATAATTGTACATAGCCTTCCAATCTTATAATTCTTGAATACAATAAAAAAAAAACCCGTACGGAGCTGCAGGTACAGCTAGTTTTTAATATATAAAATGATCTACCGCTAGTAGTTAACAACTCTGCTGTCATGGTGCTTTTTGCTGACGATACTTTTCTAATATTTTAAGTGAAAAGGATAGATTTAGAGGTCGGCCATCTAAATAATACTTTAAATGAAATTTGTCATTGGTTTGCGTCGAATAATCTATTGCTAAATGCAGATAAAACGAAATGTATAAGATTTACTTTACCCAATGTTAGACAGGTTGATAGTAGAAACAAGATCGAAGGGAATTTAGTAGAGTTAGTTGACAATACTGTATTGTTGGGAATTACACTAGATTCTAAATTACAACGGGGCCCTCACATAAAAAAATGGCTAGCAGATTAAGTTCCGGTGCATTCGCAATACGTAAGATTCGCTAGCTTACAGATATTGCCACTGCTAGGTTAGTCTATTTCACTTACTTCCATAGCTTAATGTCTTATGGTAGTCTGCTGCGGGGTTCGGCTGCTGAAATTTTTATTACAAAAACGGGCAGTTCGAGCAATATATAATATGGGACCTCGCGAATCATTAAAAACGAAGTTCCAGGAATTCGGTATCTTAACTCTACCCTCCCAATACACTCTTGATAATTTAATGTATGTCCGTAAATACTTTGAAAAACTGAATTTAGGTAAAAGCATAAATAAATACTAGAAACAGTAATAACTTTCAGACTAAGCCAAACCAGAAATAGTTTCTTAGGTTAGTGTTAGGTTTTACAATAAAGTCCCAAAACATGTTACCGATTTGCCGGACTGCAAATTTAAGCGACACGTCAAGCGGATTTTAGTGTCAAAAGGATATTATAGAGTGGATCAGTATGTGAACGATAGTGATGTCTGGAATTGACTCTTCTCTGTGCATTCACTATAAGCTATTGTATGATATATTGGAAATGTATGTAAAAAAATGTACCCGATCGAGTTTCTTGCCGGTTCTTCTCGATGGCTGGGTTGTTTTCCTAACCGTTGGTAGTTTTTGAAGTTCATAAGCGCCTTATTAGTGCCTAAACTGAATAAAGTATTTCTAATTTTATTTTTGAAAGATCTTATATTTAGTTATTATTATTTATATATTTTTGTATTTTTGCAACTAATCTAGATTATTACTGCCATTGTCGAATAGGTAATATTACCTACACGTGTCTTGTGATAATTACAATGGTCTAACAAGATGACTCCCTTGTTAGACCCCTTCCAGGGAGTTTGTGTCATTTCAGAATTTATTTTATTATTGTAAGTGGTGTATAAAATACCACAAATATTACAATATATAGAGACGAATAACACAAGATTATGAATAAAATATAAAGTCCACTACATGACATTCCTGCATCCCGCCAAAAGCTCCAGCAGTACATGTAACTCCTAGACTGACCAAAAGGATTTTTACAAACGTAGATGTAAATGTTATGATGCACTAGCTAACAAACTGCTGGCAACATAAGTTTAAAAAAATAATGGATTTATTACAACATTTGAAAAACTTGATCAATAACATATTATGTAATTTAGAATTGTAAGTACCTGGGCGACCGAGCCTTGCTCAGTTCTTTAAAAAAACATTTTTAAATCAAAATAAACTTTTAGGTTTGGCTTATAAAAACAACATTTTTTTATTAAAAAATATATTCTTTCTGCTGTCACTCGGATTCGAACTGGGGTTTCACGGATTTTCGAAGCAACCGATTTCCATCTGAGCTATTTTTGTTTCGACAGCGGCGGTGAAATTTACCTTCATATTCCAGCTATATTTTTTCATTGCCTGAAATCTCAGTTAAAAAAGTTTTCTATGAATAAACTCTAGCTAGATCGATTTATCGTCCCCGAAACTACTTACATACTAAGTTTCACGGAAATTGATGACCCCGTTTCTGAGATTCTGAATATATACAAATATAAAAATATACAAGAATTGCTCGTTTAAAGGTATAAGATTTTACAAAAATGGCTGGATATTTAAAGTCATGATTTGCTATTTTCAGATCTGGGTTTAAAAATTCAGCCGAGGGCTTTTTGGCCTTTCAAGTAAAAGTATTTTATGTTATAAAAAATACTGTAACATGTCACTAGGTTGCATTAGGCTATGTTTTATAATTATTAAGTTTTACACTGTATTTTAACACAAAAAAAGATGCGGACGCTATTGTCCAATATAAAAGAATTAAGAAATAAAACATTTAAATATATTTTACTAGTTTTTATTTCTTATTTGCAAAGTCACAATACTTAAAACTATCGTACAATAATTAAGGCACATTCTTTAATTTTCATTAATTGAAAATAATTTTCTAAGCCTTTCGAAGTTCATCGACGAAATTAATAACATATTTTCTAAGGAGTACAAAATTGGCAGTGTACGTATATTTTAGACAAACGTAAGTGTAAAAATAATATAATATTTGACTTAGAATAGCTTTAAATGATAATAAAAAACTCGATAAAGTTGATTACAATATGTTTAATTACAAAAAATTTTTTATTATATCGTAATAAATTTTTCAGTAAATATAATATTACTTAGCTGTTTAATTACTCTTCAGTCAACAATATATATCACATATATTAAAAAATTCTAAATTTCGAAAAAAAATCCATATAAAATATTAAATTAATAAGTTGTACATTTCAAATATACATAGATAGGAATCAAATCACACTTATTAAAAATTGTATAAATTTTTTGATAAATATTCATTTTAAATATTAGAATATATATTTACGTTTAATTTTCAAGACAACAATAACGATTACTTATATATCGTCTAAATTATTATGAAATGATATGTACATTAGACATGTTCACGTACAAAAAGATAAACAATAGAAAGTGTTTAGTAAATAAATACCTACATTTGATTGAAATCTTTGAATCTATAGGACGTGTCTTGACCTTGGAAAGTTTTTGGAAGTGTATGCACTGAGTAAACCCCATCTCCAAATGATTTGTCACTGGACAGGTTGCAAAAGGGCTTATTAGTTAAAAAGTAAGTAACACGTGCTATATATAGTTTAAGATTTCAATGTTACATTAGAAAAATCAGTACAACTGATGAGAGAAAATGCGTTTATCGTAATTTCTGTAAAATATTAAAACTTGTGTATTATATAAATGAACGCAATAAAGTAACTTATTAACACGTTTTGTGCCACATGTACCACCGTTGGCACATGTTAAATTTGATCTTTAGCCCAGATGTGCCACCGGTGGTACACATTAAGCTTGATCTTTAGGCCACGTGTACCACACGTGGTACACGATTTGATAACCATTGAAAACGAAAAATTACTTATGTCATATTATGTATGATGTTGTGACGTAATCAAGTTACTTCTCTCACGTGGTTTACTGGATTTTTCTAGAATATAATCTTGTATTAAGATTTAGACATCTTTCTCCTCACACCCTAGACCTGCAGACCAATTACAGATTCCGCCGACGGGATCGAAACTGAGTCCCTTAGGACAGATGTACTCCCATCCGATGAGTGATTCTCCCTCCATTCTTGCGCACGATATAAACTTCTTGCAGGACGACGGATGAGGGAAATTACCTACGTCCAGACACTCGATTGTACCTGAACAAGGAACATTTTAAAATCAATATAGTGTTTCAGTCAAAGAATCCCTCTTCTTATAATGCAATATATGTTTCTAGAATAAAAAAAGAAAGCGTTATACACAAATATTAACATATTACAGGGAAACATTTTAATAAAAAATACAAAACAAAATCTGAACGTGACGTTGTGATCCTAGGCGGCTACCCATTCAAGTACTGTCCGCGTGCGACATTAACTTCGGTGATCGGACGAGAAGCAGTGTTTTCAACACTACCCGACACACTCATCACTTTTCGTCACAGAAAAAGGTTACCGATCAGTATTTTAAAGCCTACCTATAAGACGTCTCAGGATAAAATAAAAAAAATATTCCAAGATCCCGCCAAAAATTTTCAATTTATAATTTACCTTCATCGTGTAGGACCACCTTCGTACCCCCGACGTATTTTTCAACCACTTTTTCCTCGCTATCATCGTAATAGTCATAATTCACGATAGGCCTGAAAGTCCTGACTGGTTCCCTCGGTACTTTTTCGAAGGGTTTGGCAGTCGGTTGAGGTGTGGTGGTGGGGACGGTGGGCGAGGTTGGTCGAGGGGTGGTGGAGGTGCGTCGTTGGATCTTCTTTCTGAATACTTTCTTACGTGGTGGTATCCGTACAGTGGTCACCGGTGAGAGATATTGGTATTCCTCTGAAAATTAAATATGCAATTAAGAAATTTAGCAATCATTTAAGACATTTGGATTTAATAAAATACCATCATAATTTAAATACTAGAAACAATTTTTTTAAAGAAAACGACCATTTTTTGAGATAATTTTGATACATGTTTGGATTCATAACAAAGTTTCAAATCACGTAATCGATTTGTCAGACAGTGAGTTCAAGCGCCATGTCAAGCAGGTTAAAAGTGTGGTGGTTAGGTTATGGTGTGGATCAATATGTAAACGATGGTGTCTGGAAATGACAACAATCTTTGTCTCTCAATCATCCGCTAGAAACGAATGTAACTATTTATGTTTCTAAAAATATGTATGATAATGAGTGGATTATTTTCTGAGTCGGTGGTGGCTATTACGTTCATAACAGGGCTTAACTTGAATAAAGTATTATTTTTCATAATTTTTGACATATTTCTATAAGTCTGCTCCTAGATGTGTCCTATAAGCTAGTTTATTTTCTGGACGTTATTCACCAGCAGGCTTTTGTTGCTAGAGATTGTCAGAACAGTCTCTGAGATGTCAAGATATTGATTTTCTTATTAGATCAGCTTTTTGACTCTTAGAAGTGCGTGCTTCTCTTCTCATGTACGTTTTATACATGTAACATTTGTAATATTGAAAATATTATAGTGAACGTTACTTTGCACTTCCGCCTAGAATTGATTGGCTGCTGTCATGTCTCACCGTTGACCGTCAACCAAGTACGCGGTTTTTATTTTTTGTTGTTGTTTTAGTTACTAGTATTTCACTCTTTATATTACTCAATTCAGGTTTCACTTTTCAGAACAAATGAAATGAAACGCTTTTTGTCGCAGTGAGACGTAGTAGCGGCCAATCGATTCCAGGTAGAAGTGCAAAGTAACGCCCATTATAACCTTAAATAACAGATTTCTGCAAAGTAACGTCAATCAGAAAAAATAATATTGAAATACAAAATTAACTCACCATCATAGGTCTTTGTAACTGGCGATTCTAGGAGATATTCCCTGGTGAAGTACGAAGGATCTTGACTTGATAGAGAGTATCCTGGAGACGAGTGTTCCTCTACTGGAACAGTTACGTATTTAGTGCTTCTAAATCGTGTAGTGGACGAGCCAGCTGTCTGTGAGGTTTCCGTAAATGCTGGTTCAGTGCTTGTTGAAATTCTTTGACGTGTTCTTGCCGTGAACCCAGTCGGTTCAGTGTTAAATGTAGTGGATATTCTTGAAGTGAACCCTGTTGGGATATTATTGCGTGTTGTCTCAAAGTACTCTTGTGTTATTGTGTTAGTAGTGGGTGTGGTAGTGTATCTTCTTCTTGGAGTTGCATAATTTGGAGTGGTAAATTCAGTTGGTTCGTTTGTGAATTGTCTTGTTTTGGTTATGTAATCAGAATTGTCCTGATTTACGTTATTTGAAGTAGTTGTTGTTGTATACCTTCTCCTGGGAGTCACATAAGTTGGTGTGGTAAATTCTGCTGGATCGTTTGTGAATTGCTTTGTCTTTGTTGTGTAGTCAGTAGTTTCTTGATTAACGGTATTTGAACTAGGTGTTGTTGTATACCTTCTTCTTGGAGTCACATAAGTCGGAGTAGTAAATTCTGTTGGATCGTCTGTAAATTGTCTTGTTTTTGTTGTGTAATCAGTAGTTTCTTGATTTATGTTATTTGAACTAGTTGTTGTTGTATATCTTCTTCTAGGAGTTACATAAGTAGGGGTGGTTAATTCTGTTGGATCGTCTGTAAATTGTCTTGTTTTTGTTGTGTAATCAGTAGTTTCTTGGTTTATGGGATTTGAAGTAGTTGTTGTAGTATACCTTCTTCTTGGAGTCACATAAGTTGGAGTGGTAAATTCTGTTTGGTCATTTGTGAATTGCCTTGTGGTTGTTGATATAGGGTCTGAAGTGTCTTGGGTTATAATATTAGTACTGGATGTAGCTGTATATCTTCTTCTTGGAGTTACATAAGTCGGTGTAGTAAAATCACTTGGATTGGTTGAGTATTCCTGTGTAGTTTTTGGTACATAATCATTAGTTTCTTGATACGCATCCGCAATTGTGAAGTATTCTAATTGTCTTGAACCTTTAGTTCCGAATGTTGTTGTTACTTTAGGAGGATTGTAACTAGTCGAAGAGTCATAATCCGTTGAAGGATATCCCTTCGATTCAGTTATAGAGAATGTATTAGGAGCAGTAGGATTATTCAAGAGGAAGTTGGTGGAGGAAATTTTAGGGTAATCATAATCTGTGGTTGAGTGTGATAGTTTTGGTGACGGTATATTTGTCTTTGGACTATCGAAGGTAGTGGAGGATATTTCAGGAGCTTCAGTGGAGATAGCAGAATATATTTGTCTGTAGTTCTGTGTTGATAGTGTATTGATTGGGTAAGTTGTTTCAAATGGTGTAGTAGATATTTTAGGTGATTCAAACTGCGAAACACTGAAGGCGTCTCTGCTTGTTGTTTGGACGAAATCTGTGATTCCTGTTGTTCTATAAGTTGGAGTGCTTGGATATTCTTCTTGAGTGTATGTTGGAGTTTTGCTATCGGTGAATTCGTTATATTGTGGACTGGTGTATTTATACAATGGTATTGTCTCTGTAGCAGGTTTGGTGTTTTCATCAAAGCTTTGTATGTTCGGCGGCGGTGCAGTAACGAGTTGGTGCGTGGCTATTGCTAGTGCTGTCTCCGCGTTGAGTTCTGCAGAACAGAATTTAAAACGTAAAAGTGTGGACGTCAAGCTCTAGCATAAGTGTTATTGTATTTGTTAGTAAAAGCGATTGTGATTGTAAGTATTGTTTAGTTAATTATAAAAATAAGCCCAAATAAATGAAATCCTGGCTTGCATTTGACATGCTTATTATTTGTTCAATAAATATTTATACGCTGTTTACTTTAAAATTGTTTTATTTTACGTTGACGAAGAATAGAATGGCTGAAATAATAAAATTGTAATAGGAAAAAGAGTGACTTGTGCATAAAAATTTACAAATTTTTGTGCTATGATTTCATTATTAATTTATTGTGTATATTTTTATTAATAATGACAAGATTTTCAATGGAAATATATTTTGTAGTATTTGGTACCTTGAACAGTAGTTCTAAATTCTGTGGTGGTTTCTTCATCTTTTGACTTCAATTTCAAAAGATCTTCAAGTTGGTTCTGGTTGATGCTGGAGCTATACTTCTTACTCTGTCTTTTGGCTTCGTCTTCATTTGTAGCGGATGGATTCTGATCGTTTGATTCATCTTTCAATGCGATTAAGGGTCTTCTCTGAATCTTATTAACTTTTTTTGGTTCTTGCTTTTCTAGGGTCGGATCTTCTATTCCATCTGGATCAAAGAAGATCATTTTTTTTTCTATTTGAAGTACTAATAATTAATTATCATCTGTTATTTATTCAATTATGCTCTTGTTTACTCTTTAATATGCATGCATATTTCATATATACAACTTTCACTAAGCCCTATCAGAACTAGAGTAACCGTTGTAGGTAGTTCGTATTCTATTTGACCAAAATATCACTGGATGTTATAAAACAAAAAAGTTAGTTAAAGGTGTCTAAAACTGTTATAAGACGAGTCATTTTGTATACATCTAAGTGCTGGGCTACGAAATAGACAGATTCAGGAAACTAGAAGCAACAAGATTAAGAATGAGTATAGAAGAAGTTTAAAAATATCATCAGGACGGAGAAATAGGAGGGTAATCTGTTATTTAGCGTGGGCATGTCATGAGGAGAGATGAAAAATTAACTAGAAAAAATCTTGAGTATGATGTTGGACAGATATAGGAGTAGAGAAAGACCAAAAAGGTATGGGTGAATTGTGTGTATACTGAGATGACGTCTGACAGAGGAGAGTGGAAAAGGAAAATATATTGTGTCGACCCTACTTAGGTGGGATAAAGGTAAGAAGAGTACTTGCTTCGGCAGTACATATACTAAAATTGGAACGATACATAGAAGATTAGCATGGCCACTGCGCATGGATGACACGCAAAATCGTGAAGCTTTCCACATTTTTATGAAACCGACATAACGGCAACAAAAATAACGTCATTAAAAAATCCGTAGTAAATTATTTAATAGTTAAATGAATTATAAAATAAACAAATAAATATATAAAATAATAATAATTTAAAAAACACCCAATAGTTGCTCACAGATACGATTTTTGACGTACACAATAAATAAATCGAAAGCAAAAAAAAGGTACGGACCAAGAGTCTGCAGAACAGAAGATAAAAAGGGTAAGAATATGAAGTTAAATAAGAAACAGGCGATGTATGTATGATGTATTTATAATTAGTTAATTAATTTAATTATTTAAGTAGAATTGTTGAAAAATACTGAGATCATCTTTATTGCTGATTCACTGCATGGCCATAGACTTCTTCTCGAAGGAAGGTATGGGTATAATCACTTCCACGGTAGCCCACTATGTATTGGTGATTTCAAACTCTGAGAATTCCACAGTTCTTTGTTTTCCCACATAATCAATTTCATTTGTCAGGTTCAAGTTTCCTCGCGATGTTTTCCTTTACCATCAGCCGATATTTTTACCAATTTAAATTAGTGAATGTACGAGAATTCAAAACAATTCCTTGGTACATGCCGGGTTTCGAACCTGCGGCTACTGGGATGATATTCCCCCGGTCAAGCCACTTGCACCACGACTGATCTCATGCTAAATAACAATGTGACCTAAGATGGTAAACATACTAAAAACCTGCAATCGTCAGGATGCTGTGTTTTAGTCTAAATTTTATGATTAAAGTCGTGCATTGGCATATAACTCATACCAATTCGGTTCTTTAAGGTAACAAACCCCATAACTCAATAGCATTTAACATCATGTGAATTATATGCTTCTTTACTTAACGTGTTCTCAGAAAATAGGACTGAATAGGAAACTGTATTAAATATTTTATTTATTTACATAGTGTTACAGTTATACGAATATTACGTAAATCAAATGTTCAAACATAAAACAAAAACAACATATATATTAACCTAATATTAAATAATAAAACAATGCAATCATTCTAGTCTCTCACAAAAATAAAGAACAAAAATGCAACATAATTATTTTCACTCTGGCAAATATTTCGACTAGTGGGAACTGTATTAAGACTTCATTAAGACATCGAAGCATTTGAATGAAGGGTGAATTTAAATGTGCTTCACTACGATATGCTTCATGCCTAAATGATTCATGCCGACGTTTGTATTACTATTTACCTGTGTCTCCAATATTCTGTAGTGACTCTTCGATTTCGACAGGATCCTCAGCCAGGGTTGTAGGCTGTGCGGTGGTGGTTGTTGTCGTGGTGGTAGTTGTGCTGGGTGCAGGCCGACGGCGGGTCGCAAAGGTGAACCCTCTGCGTGGTGTCGTTGAGATGCTAGATGGTGCCTGAGTCGTGCTGGATACTATAAAAGGAATCACTAGATATAATCTGTTGTTTGTTACATTTGTGCCTCCATCCGTTGCTTTGTCATAAGAGTAAGATGTCCCTCGGACACAAGCTCACTTTGTATAAGACGTGTATCCGTCCCGTGATGACATATAGCTGCCCCGTTTTTGCGCATATGTCCAAAGATAACTTTCATAAGCTGCAGGTTCTCCAAAATCGTGTTTTACGTAAAGTGACCGGTGCCCCGTGGTACATCCGGAGAGTCGATCTCCATAGAGACCTAGAGATTCCTTCTATCTGGCCATACGTAAAATCACTTACGATTAGTTATTTTGAAAAAGCCGTGAATCATCCCAGTCCGTTAGTGGTATCCGCCGCACAATACGAACTCGTACCAAACGCTGCGCGTCATAGAAGACGGCCGCGACATATTTTTATCGACCCTCCTGACGAAATAATGGCAGTGAGCAATCCGTACCAGCCTGTCTCTCCAAACAGAGCGTGCTCACGCCCACGCCCGCGTAGCCACAGAATACGCCGTCGTGGTCTGGGGGTAGATTTCGCTCCCGTACACCAGATTAGGCCTCCCTCGGTAGCGACTCAAGTCTAGGTTCGATGCCTCGGCAGGGAGCCCTTGAGTGCGTTACTTGCGCGATACAGTGACACAAAATTTATATCATTGCTACAACACTACACGATCACCCCCACACGTGCACGCTTACACATGGAAGTGGAAGGGTTTTTTCCCCTTATCGAACTGAACAAACTCTAATTTTCCGATAAAAAATATATGGAGGGGTTGTTGAGGCGTGTATGCTTGGTACACATATGCGTCTCAACAACTCAAACATATATGAATAGTTAGCGAGTTGCATGTAACAGACAACAGCCAAGCCGAGGTGTGCCGTGCACCCTTGAGCTAGTTGCCCAGGTAAAGTCGGCTGAGTGCCTTAAGTGCTCGCCTTAGTAGTTCGGTGAAGCTGTTAAGACCTTGCTAGGTCAATAGCGTAGTCAGTTTCGAAAAAAATAAAAAAATTGTTTACATTTGTTTTTATTATGTCATATACGGCTGGAACGTAGAAACTGTTCATTTGTTTTCTCATAGCAATACCCAAAATAAATAAATAAATCTATTTAATAATCACATATACCATTAATTTACCAGGCACTGTGCATTACAATATTTATGTTTAATAATTATTATTATTATACCATTTTTTATTGTTAGACTTCGACCAAAGTCTATTAAGTGGGACCATAATAGGGTCCAAGATTTCAAGTACCGATCTTCAATACAAAGGTGATAACTAGCCAGTTTGCTATTAGAAAAAGTCTTACTACAACAGTATTGTTCTATTAAGCTTTAAGCACGGAAAGCTCCGGCTCATAGCAGGATTGGCTCCTACCCAATCGATACGGTATTGTCTGGATACAATTGTCCTGAGTTAATTCTCATCTAAAATTATATTGATATTATAAAATATAGATTTTAGAATATACCTCCATCATTACACATTAATATTTCTGATCCACAATTACGACCACACAAAACATTGATGTTTAAGGGTGTTTAACTAATAAAAATGGTTAAAAAGGCCAAGAAATATTTAAATGAACAAAGATTCGCGAACAGTATTACTGTGCTATTTGTTTCATCTCAAACAATCGTTATCATTAATCTTATCTGAGAAAAAACGTGCTCCATTGTTCGTGCGTCCATGGACCGTGAAATAGCGGATGCGTGTACAGTGCAGTGCATATAATTGACCTGCTATTACGTTTTGTTTTGTAAACAATGCAAAGTTGAATGTGTTTTATCTTGATTAATCTACCATGACGATAAATCGTATTTTAATTACACTTTTAAAATACTTTCCTATAAGATTTTTTATACTGTTAGATTTTGCAGTTCGTTACTCGAAGTTTTACATTTATTAATCTTAATTAATTAGTTTTATTTTAATAAGAGTCACATTTCAGCCGTTCGATTAGTGTCCTGGAAGTAATCTTTATAACAATGGATATTGGTATATCTGAGATCGAAATTCCAAACATATTTTGACGATTTTTTTTTTCATTTATTTAGGGGCTTTGTGGCTATATCACCCTGTCGTAACCTTAGCTTAGTTTACGCCCTCAATATCTTAAATGAAACACATTATTAACGCTAATATAAACTAATATTGGTTGTGTTTTACATAATCCAATTTGGTTATTGAACACAAGTGAAGTGAATGGAAAATAATTACAATGCAGTATAGATTCTGATGTGCCACAAAAACTCCCTAGAAGGTTCTAGCAAGGGATCCACCATCTTGTTAGAATATTGATTCACATGATGCTTAATATTGAAATGATCGCACGACGCTTGTGATATTATTGACTACGTGACAATGGCAGTAATAATCGGAGAGATTGATTGCCAAAAATAAAGTTAAAAAAAATGTGTGTTCCAGTAGCTGAACTGAGCTGAGCTTGAGAGTACAAAATATAATATTAAATTATGCATTTGAAATATGCAAAAAGAATATTTGTTTATTCAATTTATTCTATTTATTGCTTATTACGCATTTATCAGAATGGGTTAAAACGTTGATATTGTAATTAATTTTCTAAGAGCGGATTGCGGAAGAACCAATTAACCTTCATTAATATGTAACTAGTATTTGTCTGTTAATTGTTGTGTAAAAAACATAATTTATATTGACCTGTAATTTATCAAACTAATATAAGTAGTATTGATATTCTTCCTAAAATTAGGAGAGTAATCAGTGAGTCAAATTACGAAAGTGAGATAATTCAGACTGTAGTTTGAGTTAAAAATAATAATAAAAAACAGTTCTCCATTGTTTTCAGTTTTCTCTGTTTTCGATACTCGTACTGATTTCTCGATTAGAGACAACCTAGGTTATATACTTGGGGTCGCAGAACCTACTTTAGAACCTACATATTTCATCATTCTTGCTAGCTCACTTCGTTTACTGCTGAAAACCGCTTGAAAATGTGTTCAGTAGTTTTTGAGTTTATCGCGAACAGACAGACAGAGAGATGCAGCATAATATGTAGTAATTTGTAACTTTTTTCATTGTTTATGTTTCAATAATATTATTATTTTTTTATTTATTATGAGTTCTGTAATATTTTTGTATAGTCACCGACTACACGTTCGTACATTACTTTGGCCCCAGATTGAAAATCAGTACTGCAGTACCACTCAGTTGCAGCTGAATGGGGGCGTTATTTTTGGATATCCTATTAAACTATATATATACATATATTGTCTTTATTCATCCTGTTGTTTGTGATGTTTTTTAACAATAAAGACTTTTTCTTTCTTCCTACTTATTTTCTCACAAATTTCATAGTAAAGCCTTATGGCTGCCTCAACTTTTTTCATATGAAGATTTTTGAAACCAAGTGTTTCATTTCTCCGTATAATTTTTCAAACATTGTCTTTCATAGGAACCTCATCTTGACAATACAAAAATAAAAATAGAAGAATTAATTACATACGTACGGCCTTTCTGAAGCAATGCGCTTAATACGTCAACATTTTTTTATATATTGTAAATTCGTTAAAATGTAGTTATAATAAATCTAATTAGAAACTCTGTAGTATGGCTTTAGTCAAGGAGGTTGTATTTATTTCTAACACGACGATCGTGACGAGGGCAATGAAGATATATCGGATAGAGCAAACACAAAGCTGCAACTTACAACGTGTACCACAGTGATAAATCTGATCTCATTTGTCTGTAAATTCCATTACACAACGTTAATCGGTGATTGTAAAGTTTCCCATACCGGCTGGTGTGAGAATTTGTGTCATTTTTTTTTTTCCGAAAACTATTTTATTTAACAATAGTAACATTACGTTTATCAATTTGAACAATATTTGGTGTATTATAGTGGACGTTACTTTGCACTTCCGCCTGGAATTGTTTTATTGTTACCACGTTTCACTGTAATAAGAGACGTTTGTCAAAGTAAAATGTAAAAGAGTAAGAGTAGTAACTACGACAACAAAAATAATTAATAACGCGCCCTTAATTGACAGTTGAACCTGACGGGAATTGACACAGTTGGTATATAACCGTAAACTATAATTAATTAGATATAGAAAGTTGTGCAAAATAATGTCCACCACACATTAAATAAGAATGTATTATATATTTACGCCTTTTTACATAATATATTTAGTGTGTAAGAAAAATACTTTTGTGTTTTGATTTCATTTATGTCACAGGATATTTCATCTCGGTTCTCAGAAGTTGGACACCGATACGAATGGCCTCCCGAGCCTACAGTCCTAGTGAGGTAAATGTACAGAATGTTTGTTTACTAATTTATAATTTTAAAACAGTTTTTATAATTTTTTATTTATATTGTTGATCACAATCTTACTTGATTTTAAATGAAGATGTGCCTAAGCCTTAAACAGCTAGCGGCAAAGTACAGCTTCAGGAAGAAGTCTAGAGATGCTTAGCAAAAGATTGTAGCAGTACTTATAAATTTTGTTCAATTACATTATTTATATCATTCGATCATATATTTCTTTCTCAGTTTTTATATACGTAGCATATTCAAAAGCAAATTCACATATATAATATGGGGACATTGCATTACATATTTAGGTCTTCCAGGAAATATACTTTTTATTGTATGTACTTTATGGGCATAGCATTTGCCAGAGCAGGGAAGTGCCTGAATATACAGTGATCATTTTCATTCATTCATTTTCATTATTTAAAGTATTTTAGCGTAATATTTTTAAAACATCTGTAGCAGTCGGGTTGGCGGCAACTATGTTAACGGAACTCTCATTACCTTACAAATATGATAGACATTTAGTTGAGACCGTATACTATATAAAAATAAGATAATTTTTAAGTAATATGTGAGTATTTATAAAAAAAGATTTTTTTAGCAATTTCACTCTTAATAATGTGAAAATAATAGGACTCTATGACCTACATTTTATAATATCGCTACATCGTCGACCGATATCTCAACGAGACCGTGAGAGCATGGAGTTTTAGACAAAAGTGTTAGTGCATGACAACTGTCAGACAATAGTGTTTCCCACGAATTCAAATAGTTATTGTGTATTGCATGTTGCACTGTTTACACATATCTAATATGCATTTTATGTGTATAAGTACGCAATGTGATTATTGTGTACAGAAAACATTCATATTATACCTAAACACTGATATTGTCTGTTTATAAAAACTTGGGAAGTATTTCTCTCCTAAATATACATTAATAAATAAGTTTTGAGTATAAGGTTGAAATCCAGAAGTAAATAAAAAATAATTGTTTACTTTTAAATGAATATAGCTTACTTTATAGCGAGTGTATCACGTTAGGAACTTTCACGTGTACAACGTAATTTGCAGACAGAAATGATTTGCAGTAACAAATGAGTTAGCCGTGGACGATGTGAGAGGAGATTGCATAACCGTAAGAAAGCATGAACGCGTTATCCAGCGGAGCGCAACGATACACTTGACCGACTGCTTTCACTCATCTGTATCCGCTCCTCATCTCTTTAGGGTCATCATTCAGACAATTTAATCGCAC
The DNA here is from genome assembly GCA_014332785.1 of Antheraea mylitta. Lineage (NCBI taxonomy): Eukaryota > Metazoa > Arthropoda > Insecta > Lepidoptera > Saturniidae > Antheraea > Antheraea mylitta. Next base: position 2,004,534 of record JACEII010000002.1, read on the forward strand.
TATTATTTAATTCTTAATTGACAACCAATTTGGGTCACCATTTTTTTAAATTATTCGTTTGGCGACCAATCTTTTAGATTATTACTGTCATTTTCGAGTAGTTACAAGTTTTGTGATTATTTCATTGTTCTAACAAGAAAGCCATCCTTGTTAGAGTTTATGTAGCATCTCAGAATTCATGCCCCATAGTATTATATTCCATCCACTTCACTTGTGCACAATAATCGAACTATATTTCGTAAAACACTATCAATGTTACAGAATATAGAGTTAAATAACACAAGATTATGAATAATTACATATTATAAATCAAAATCCTCTGCCGCTCTGTCTGTCTGTCTGTTCGCGATAAACTTAAAACGGATTTTCATGCGGTTTTCATCACTATATAAAGTAATTCAATAAGAAGGTTTAGGTATATAATTGATCAAGATTTTTTTTAACAGGGCACCGTCACCGATACCCTCTGCCGGACCCGCTAGTTATGTATAAAAAATATTTGTTCTATCAACATAAACCATTGTCTTTATGTACAGTCTCATTAATAAAATCGTTATATCATTAAAAAACCTTCTAAATCTAAAAAAAAAAGAAATTCTAATATACAGTTATAAAAAAGGAACAACCCTAGCGTCTTATTCACGGAAAAATCATGATCTCTCTGTTGATACAATGATTATAGGTTATATTTAAATAACTAGATTCTAGTGCATTCGTTTTTTAGTGCATTGAGACAGAATCGATTTACTTTTTTCTACTTTAATTTTTCTACAGTTATTGCTAAATTTGTTTCGCCATTTTTTTGTATATTACGGATATCTTTTTCTTACAGTTTCATACTATTTTATAAATGGTAACTACGGTAAATGTATTTATAGAGATATGTAATAACAAATTATTTTACCGTGTCACGTATTCATTTGATTATAAATATTACATTAAACCGTTAATAAAATGAAATGTTTCCTTATGCAATATATTAATTATAAATAAAGTTTTAAAATATGAAGAACATACAAAATTTTCGTAGATATAGATTATATTTCATAGATTATAATAACATAGAGAAGGCTAGCTTTTTATAGTTGACATATAAATAAATGAATCAACATTTTAAGATAAATTCAAGCAACCATGAACAAATTCAAATAATTTTTTTTGGGGTGTAAGGGGTGTCGAGTAACATCTTAAGACTTGAAACACCTAAGCCAACCTCACCTGCACGTGGTGCACCCTGCTGATCAACGAACGAGGCAATGGCGAGAGCGGGGTGGTAGGGTTTTACAGCCCGACTGGGTCGCAACCACCATGTACATGGCGAAAAAGCCCGTCGTAGTGACTCGCTTTTGCGCGCCGCGTTTCGGGATCAGCCTGTGCATATCCAGTACCAGGTGACTTTCGTCATTATGGCCGGCATGACAGCGGCGACCGATGATGGATGATCTGTCTCTCGGTGGTCGCCACTGTTTTTGGATTGTATTATGCTTACCATCAGGTACAGTGCAGTCACTTTGTCGTGATACAATAAAAAAAAAACAATTAATTTCCTTAAATTTATATGAAAATCACTTTCATTATATCTGCTCGATGTTTCGTGTATTGGAGAATATAACTAAAAATATTTATAGAATTTTAAATGAAGAAATGGTCATTTTTATATGGAGCATAAATCAACATTTTAAGATAAATTCAATGAAGCATTGACAAATTTAAACAATTTCTTTTCTTTAAATTTATATCGCATGTTAAGTTACATAATTATACCTGCGTGATGTTTCGAACATTACATAAAATAACTTGAAATATTTATACGACTTAAATGATGAAAAAAAAACTCTTTCTCCCTCAGCTATTGTTGTAGAAATTCCATGGGACTCGCAACTGTCGCATCGGTTACACAATTATTGTTAAAAATAAACACGAGCCTCTATATCGAACTGGAACTTTCTCTCGTGAATAGCTCGTTACATTTTATCACATAAATTAAAATGCTTTCTTAAAGTAATGTTAATAATATTCATTTAGATATGTTTTGCCTTTTCTATTATATCGTTCAGTAGTATTTATTTTTTTAAATACTTAAAAGGTTTTTAGAATTCAAACATAATTTAACCTGGTGTTAAATGATAATACGATTTAAGATGGTAGATACACTCAACTTAGAAGGAATGGCTCTCAAGCGTAGTTGCCGGTTTAAACAAGTGTTTAAATTTTATTTTTTAATTAATCTAATTAACGACAAAGCTCACAATTTCCATTTTTTTGTGTCACTCAAGTTAATCGTTGCATCTAATTAAAGACTGATTACGTAGAAACAAAACTAATTACGCTTTTGATCTTTATTATTGGTGTGTACCATCTTTGGTATAACATTTAAAATAACATAATATATGTTTAAATGCAGTAAACTTTATTAAATAATGGAAATTATATAGTATTAAAATACATCCGTCAACAAATCTGTGAATAATCGAACTGACAATCTTTTTGAATGATTCCAAATATAAACCAATATTTTACATCAGTACACTACAATTATTCAAATTTTAAACGAATTTCCTAGTCTATTAGATTTATATCTATAATACCTTATTTATTCGTTCAAATAAACAAAGATAATTTTTCGTCTAGCTATCATTTTAATAACAGCTGTGGTTCGTATAACACCACAGATCAGTCGTTCATTCGAAGTAAATAGATTTCACGCGTCAGTGATTAACAAATGGCAATTAATAGTCTGTGGAGTTTTGGCGGGATTTTGGAATGCCATGTAGTGGTCTTTATTTTTTAATCCGTAATCTTGTGTTATTTGGCTCTATATTGTGTAATGTTGGTGATGTTTTATGTAATATAGTTCGGTAATTGTGCCGAAGTGAAGTGGATCGGAAATAAAATGCACGAAGCATGGATTCTAACTTGCCACATAAACTCCATGTAGAATTCTAACAAGACGGCCACCATTTTGTTAGTTCATTGAAATAATCGCAAGAAAGTTATAATATCATTACCTACTCGACAATGTCAGTAAAAAACTACTAGAAGAGTGGTTGTCAAAAAAAAATAGTCTGTATTGTTAGTGGAAAAATATGGCGAGAAAATCTAACTTCTTCAACTACACACATGTAGCTCTACTATTTAGTATAAAAATATGAAATTGAAATCACTGATATATAATCTAAAATCATGGTGGTCTATTGGTTTGACTGGAAGAATACCAACCCGATGTCCGCAGCGAATATTAACGAATTTTTCGGAATATGCGTGCATTATTAATTTAAATGGGTAACACTATCGGTTATCGGTGAAGGAAAGCTTTACGAGGAAACCTGAACCTGAGAAATGTTGTTGTAGTTCTACTGTATCTGGGAATACAAAACAACTGTGGATTTCTCAGAGTTTGAAATTGCCAATACGTCGTGAGCATGCGTGGTGATTCTGTTTTCTTTTGGGATCAAGTCTATAGCCCTGCAGTGGATCTCTTACAGGCTGATAATGTTGAATTGACTAGCATGATGATTCTTTGAACTCTGAACTCTGTGCTATTCCTCGCGATGAGGCTTTTGTCCAACAGTGACACACTCGTTCATACTATAGTTATTTCTAATGATCTATATTTAAATATCAAACTTAGGACTAGCGATTTAAAAGACTATATACTCATTGTAGCAATCAATCGTTCTTACTTACACAGTTTGTTGTAATAACTAATAATGGACGCTCTTAAACAATACAACCTTTCGATAGTTTCAAAGTTGAACAAATCGAGTACACGGTTTTGTACGAGCAGAAGCGCTAATCGTTTCACGGTCACTTCTAGCCACAGTTATTGCTGCAACGATTTCGGCAATGACTTTAAATTAATGATGATTGACGCGCCATTGATCTACTATCAATGGACGTGTCAGGTTGTTGTTGCGTCATAGAATTTACTGCGAGTATAATCTTATGACATTTAATTGATATATCTGAGCAAAAACACGGATAACCTAAAAACGCCTTTTGATAGTCTCTGATTACAACTGTAAGTATGTACGTGGGTATCTTTGGCACATTAAAGAGACGAGTTAGTTATCTAGGTATGAACGTTTTAATTTGGTTTTGTAGATATTTCTCTATAATACAGCGCACTTACATCTGTCAACAATATCACTTAACAGTACAGGGAAAAATATTTATGGAATATGCTACGCACCAATATATACTTCTTCTATTGAAAATGGAAATAGTCTGCAACTGGCAGGATTTGTGACGCCCGTAATGTTATCACGCGATCAAAACGGCTAATAGGCGGGTGTCGAGTGTAGCAATGATTCGTTTGCAATATTACCCGACTGTTTTAAATTAATTTCTATTCCAGGCCACGTGGATATTAGAAATAACATTTCTGCTTTTTAAAAATCTTTAATAACGCTATGACTGACTGAAATATAAAATCATTTACTTCATTTCACAAAAATTTGTTACTCTTTAGCACCACTCAGGGAACACGTGCAAGGTAATGAGAGATACACTTCCTTCGGTAGCGAGTAACATAGCCTGACTACAGTGAGATCTATCCATTTGTTTGATTTATAGAAATATCATTATTTTTTAAATAAGAATATGTTCTATCCGAAACGAATATGGCTCAGTTAATAGCGTGTTTCGACACCGTGTCGATGCACGTAGGTTAGAATCCTTACGACTGCGTCAGAGTTTTCGGTGCAGGAAAACATCGTTATGAAACTATAGCATGGTGGTAGGACTAGATGGCTGTTACCCTCAAGTTGGAAATTTGTCGCTAAGTGCCGCTGACTTTATTTTAGATAACATCACCAATTACTACACTATTCTACGCGGCATTTTAGAGTACAATAGTCCTGTTTGGAATCATTCCTATCAAGTACATTCTGATAGAACTGAACGAGTACAAAAGGCTTCGTGTATCACCTGGCATATTCAGATAACAAATATCATATCTTGAAAACTTACGAAGAATGCCCCTCTTACTACAAAATTATACCACTTCGTACTCATAGATGGAATTCTGATATCGTGTTTCTTTTTAAATTGCTACATGGTATCACAGACTCCCCCTACATTCTTGAACGATTGAACTTTGCGATTCCACGTTTCGGTAGTTGCCTCGATAAGAGAAAAACTTTTTACTTGCCTCATTGCAGAATAACGGTCAATATTCCCCAGTATATCGTATGTCCTCTTTCAGTAACGTGGCTCGTACAGAGACTGGCATATTTTCAGATTCTGTTACCTCTATTAAAAATACTATTAAAACACTTAATGTAATTTCTAGGTTATTAGTCTTATGATATATTTATTAAGTTTTGGCAGCGCCTAATATCTGTTCTCTATATTCTATGTGCATGCTGTGTCTACATCTAGAAGACTGCAACCATCACTATCACTGAATACTTGTTTTGCGACTTTGGTGGTACATCTAGTTTTTCTCCTATAGCCTTAAATGGTGTATCCTTACAAGCTTGCTCCAATTTTCGGTATCTCGGTTCAATGATACAAAACGACGGTGGCATTGATAAGGATGTGAGGAACAGGATAAATGCAGGATGGATGAAATGGCGAAATGTGTCTGGGGTAGCTTGTGACCCACGAATGCCTTTGAAACTCAAGGGGAAAGTTTATAAAACCATGATAAGACCGGTCATGCTACATGCATCTGAGTTCTGGGCTACGAAAGAAACGGGTGAGAGGAAATTACATGTGGCAGAGATGCGAATGTTAAGGTGGATGTGTGGTGGAAGTTTGAAAATAGCACCGGTGACAGAGAAGTTGAGAAGTAATAAGTTAGCATGGTATGGGCATGTCATGAGAAGAGATGAAAATCATGTGACTAGAAAAGTGTTGAGTATGACAGTGGATGGATATACGAGTAGAGGAAGACCGAAAAAGGTGTGGATGGATTGTGTGAAAAATGATATGTGCGTAAAAGGTGTGAATACTGAGATGACATTTGATAGGAGAGAGTGGAAAAAGAAAACATGTTGTGCCGACCCTACTTAGGTGGGATAAGGATGATGATGATGAGAATACTACCTATAAAGTGAGTCTGCCTTAAAACTAACAGAATTCGTATTTACGAGAAAGAAATAGTTTATTGCAGCCAGCAAAACAAATTAAACAAAAAAAAAAAACGAAATAACATTTACCAACCCATTCAGCAATTTTCGCTGATTTTCGATGGGAGCCCATATGATATATAGATGTTCTGTCGGTCATATTAATGTAATAAAATCAAAAGAATAAATCTTAAGAGACGCTATTACAAAAAGTTGAAGTTGAATCTATTAGAATTACATGAAGGTAATTTACAGTGCAATTAGTTGTAAAAAGATTCAAATGGAGACGAGATATCGAGCTGCTATTAGCCGAATCATTAAAAAGAGATAGATAGATTGCGTCCTTTTCCTACGTCCTGAACGCAATAAGATTATCTTACATTAAACGACTATGTAGGCCATGGTTACGGTCAAAACAGCACTACAGTACTGTTAGTATTTAGTCATATGCCTTAATAGGTCTAACCGTGTTCTCAGATTTGCGTTGCGTACAGCAGGCCAGTCACGCATGCGCAGTACTTCGGATTAGATGCAATTTATACCAGATCGATATCTAGGGCGATGTATTTCCGTGTTTATTGCATATACCTTACGTACTATAAGAAATCGGTGTGGCAAACCGGCAAAAAATAACATGTAGGGTTGCAAACAAAAAAAAATTACGTCGAAGGCTGATTATTTTACAGTTTTTTTTAAATTTTATATTTAGGACAACCCATCTTTCAGATTATTATTGCCACTGTCGAGCAGTAATGTTAGAAGTGTCTTGCGATAATTTTTATGTTCTAACAAGATGGCGGCACCTTGTTCGAACTTTCTAGAGAGTTTTATAGCATCTCACAATTTATGCTCAAAAGTATTATTTTTCATCCATTTCACTTATACATAATAACCGACCTAGATTACGTAAAATGACACCAATCTTACAAAATATAGAGAGAATTAACATAAGATTATGAACAAAATATAAAAGCCACTAATGACAGACTAAGATCCTGCCAAAAAAACCGTCTTACAGTTTGAAAACGATTCGTTTTAAGTGTGGGAACATACGCGCAGTTAATTAAATATATATATATATATATATATATATATATATATATATATATATAATCCTCACAATTTACATATAAGTCTTCAGTTCAAATATATCAGCCATACTGTCAAAGATGATTACAGAATTTATTTCTGGTTGGTGTATAAGGACCCAACGAATGTCGAGTTACATCTTTGGGGTTCGATCTTTATCAATGACATACAAGAATAGCTATAATAATGCTTGTAAATCTTATAATGAAGGGTTAAATAAATAAACTATAAATTAATGATAATTCTCTTTTATGTTTTCTATTGAAGATACCTTGCGAAGGGACAACAGTCATATTCCTAATCAGGCATTGGAATGGAATCACCAGGATAGGTGGAGACGTGGTCGACTTAGACAAATCTGGCAAAGAACTGTGCTTGTAGAGTCTTTTAAGCTTGGACTTACTTGGATGGTGTGAAGTGTGAAGCCATCAACAGATCAAAATAAAAAAAGTATCGTGTCCACTCTCTGCCCCGACAACTTGGGGATATAGGATTTCAAGAAAGAAAGAGAGAGATTGAAGATATCTTGTAATCTTTCAGGGTTCATCATTGATGCAGCCTTTGTATGAATATGTTTGAAGGCCAGTAGACTTATAAGATCGATTTGCTAGAGACGGAAACTATAGTTCAGTAGACTTTATATTATTGTTTCATTATTTGTAATTCACCACTTTGGCTATTATTATGGGTACGCAAAAAGAAACGAATATTTTAGAATCCATATACTCGGTATTAATCTCTCGAAGTCTTAATTTATTGAAATAACTTAGCGAGGGCCCTTCCTATACCCGATCTTACGTAGCGTTGTCGACATCTGCCATCGTTCTTCTTCTTTCTAAACACTTTGAAGCTTATCTATAGCATTTGAATCTATGTTTGGTAGGTACGTGTTATACGAGAACTTAGGATGTTATCACTAAGTTATAGCCTCTTCATTTAAACAACATATTTAATATAGCCGATTAAGGCGTATAAAACTACTATAAGACCAGTCATGCTGTATGCATCTGAATGCTGGTCTACGAAAGTGACGGATGAGAGAAAACTACATATTGAGATTTGAATGTTAAGGTGCATGTGTGGTGTAACCAGAATGGATAAAATTAGGAATGAGTATATCAGAGGAAGTTCGAAAATAGCACAGAGAAGTTGAGGAGTTAAGAGAAGTTAGCATTGTACGGGCATATCATGAAGAGAGATGAAAATCATGTAACTGGAAAGTATAGAGTATGAAGATGGATATAGGAGTGAAGGAAGACCGAAAAAACTATGAATGGATTATGTGAAAATTGATATGTGTATAAAAGTTGTGAATAGTGATGACATCTCACAGGAGAGAATGGAAGAGGAACATGTTGTGTCGACCCTACTTAGGTGGGATAAGGGCATGAACAATGATATTATAACTTAAAAGCTGTATATACTTTACCTACATGATATTTTGACAATATAAATGGCACAATAACGCACACATACGTAAAACAATATTGTAACGCCACAGTGTCTTAGATAAAATGTGGAAGCAAGATGGCATATTCTCAGTAATAATAATAAGTAATTTTGATAGGTAGTAGAGCCCCGCTGAAGCTATTTTTGGTTTCAGCACGAATGGATCGGCTCCTCCGGAGTGGTACCACCCCTCTCACAGAAAGCCGACGTGAAATAACAGTGCTTACATTATTGTGTTTCGTTCGGTCAGTGAGAGAGCCGGAGGCCCACCTCCTTTCCTCTTTCCTTCTTTCCCTTTCCTTCCCCTCCCCCTTCTCCCATATACAGGCTGGCAACGCACTTGCGACGTCCCTGATGTCGCTAGTGTCTATGGACGGTGGTGATCACTTAACATCACGTGACCCACCAGTTCTTTTGCCTCCTATGATATAAAAAAAAAGTAACGGTGGTGAAAAAGATATTGTTATATTTTTTTATGTCATAGGAGGCAAACGAACAGATGGGTCACCTGATGTTAAGTGATCACCACCGTCCATGGACACTTGCAACACCAGGGGAGTCGCAAATGGGAGGAAGGGAATGAGGAAGGGGAAGGGGAAAGTAGGTGGGTCTCCGGCGTTCTGACTGACCGAACGAAACACAACAATGAAAGCACTGTTACTTCACGTCGGTTTTCTGTGGGTCGGGTGGTACTGCCCCGGGCGAGCAGACCCATTCATGCTTAAACCAGTAACATAGCTTTACCTTGGCTCTACCACTTACAAACCTGTTGCTTATATACGGGCAGATTAACGGAGCAACTGTCAAAAATAAGCTAGCTAGCTACGTTTTAACAAAGCGCTGTCGAAGCGCTTACGACGTACCTAGCTTTAAAGTTATAATATCATTGGGTAAGAAGATGATGATTTAATATAACCGAGTATTCTATAATAGGAGAAACTTGAAGAGATGTAATCTATTACTTGATTGAGTTGTATGACGACTTTCATGCCGCAGTAGAGAGCGATTTCACCTACTTTAAACCAGTTACCTAGGTTTGCGGTAATAGTTATCAAGCCGTTACAACAAATATCTTTTGTTTGATAATAAATAATACATCTTCGTACTATTTTTTATTTCATCACTCGAATATTGTTGATTAAATATTACCATTACAGTTATTAAGTGAGGAATTCTATAACAAAACGTTTAATAAAATGATGGTATTTCCAATAAAGCCTTGGTTAGACTTATCAGTGCCAAATTAGAAATATAATAGTACACGCTTCTTGTACTTTTGAGTCAAATTATTTCAGATTTATAAATATAAAAATAAAAATTATTAATAAACTTAACGATGATTTGTTGAAAATTCAACAATTATTAAAATTATCATTACTGCATATTAAAAGTCAAAGTCTTCTGCCATGTTTGTCTGTTTGTTCACGATAAACTCCAAACTACTTAACCGATCCTCACGCGGTTTTCACTAGTAGATAAAGAGATTCATGAGAAAGGTTTAGATATATAATTTCTCAATCCTTCAATTATCTAAGAATAAGTAATAGAATACATTTTAACCATTTTTAGAAATGTCTATCTGTTTGTATAAACATGCATCACTGCTAAGGTACTGGATTCACAATAAACCCTCAGAGAACATCATAAAGCATATTCTCTGGAGTAACTTAGTGTTTGTTTCATTGAAATCGGTGCACACTATCAATAGTTATTGTAGTTAATGACGACGCGGTGTGAGTACGAGAGAAAAGTAGACAAGTAGATGGACTTAATGCATAAGCTTTCACGCATACGAAGTCGCGGGCACAGCTAGTATATTAACTCTGTAATTATGATTGTGATTATTTCTCTATTTTTGACTTCTGGATTATTCCAGTCAAAAACGTGCTGAATGATTCTTATAAAACTTTGTACACGTTAAATCTTTTCGTAATCGATAACGAGAATTTATAATGAACCGGTTTTGGTAACAATTTGTATACGAGAACTTTATCATTCTAAAATTACAATAATGCTTTAATACAATAAAATAACGAGTCGAAAATAATCACTACATAAATAAACATGCGGAGCCGCCGCTATGTGCTACGCAATAATTTGATTTACATTCACAAAAATGTAAAATTTACACCAGTGCAAGAATCATAGTGTTTAATTATAGAGTTTAAAAAAAAAATCCAACTACATATACTTAGAAAAATGACTAAACACTTACGCTCGGTACAGTAGTTTCTAAAGTTTCTCAAAAAAATTCTTTTATCTTAAGCGTTTAATTATATTATTTGCTCTAGCATATAATACGCAGTAAACATCTATAATAAAGACTGCACTCATATAGAACCTTTCTTTATATATGCATGAATTGGACTGTTCTAGTGTAAATCTAATTGATACTTCAAATAAACAAATAAATAGTAAAAGGGCTTCGGTTGCAAAGGTCGCGGATGACACCGCCTGCAGATTTCCCTCCTTAAAGGAAACCCTCGCTAATCTGTAAGTGCGTTCTAAACCAGACTCACCGTTCGCCCCACCAGGCCTCCGCCGCGCGAAGTTGCGATTCGCCTGCGGTCTCTCATTCCGCCGTGCGCCGTTCCCGAACGATGGTCGCGTTCGCTTTTCCACCTCCGTTTTATCGGCTTCAACCGTTTCATTTTTCGCGGCATCCTTTTCGATATCATTGCGGCCCTTGAAATTAGTACCGCCTCGCCTTGAGAATTTGTTTGTGGCCGTGCTGAGGACGCTAGCCGTGACCGTTTCAGCTTCCGCTGTCTCTGGTGGTGCAGTTGCCTTAGTGCGCCGAAGGAAACTGCGTCTCGGAGGCTGTAAACGAAGACCTATGGTTAGTATCAAGTATTTATATTTCCTTATTTAGTACTTTAATGCGGTTTTAGTATACAAATAGTTTTATTACAGCGGAATGATTTTATCTAAATGGAATGTTGATGATTTTAAATAACGATCGTGTTATAATATCCGTAGTCGTGATTTTCCGCAGTTACGAATAAAAATTCTTTAGTATTAAAATTTATGTCACGTTTTTTTACATAAATTCAGTATAAAATACCAATACTTATACCTACGTAATGGAATAGAATAAAAATATCATAAATATTGTTTTTTTCTTGTATGTTTACGTGAGAATAATAATATATTATACTATTTATGTTTTGATGTATTTTGATGAGCAGATTTATCTATCGTTTTATTATCTCGGAATTACCTCAAACTGGTTATATTAATAACATTTTATAACTATAATTAAAAATGTACTTCTGCTTCTATTGATATTGATAGCTTTATGGCCTCGTTAGATAGATTTAGTGATTATGCTAATTTTAGTAAATTTTCTAAGTGGAAAATTTTAATCGTTGTTGTAAATATTTTAATGAGTACAAATTGGTTTTAAATTTGCTAAACAAAATTATTAGTTATTAAAATATTTCACTATAATTTTACAAGCAAAGTCAGTGGGTAATTAGAGGTAATGACTAACACCGCAAATTGCCGGCGAACGTGAACCAAGTCTTAGATCTTACGAGTAACTTAGCGATTGCAAAAAAATATAAACATTATGGACAAAGGTGTGGTTTTATTGTGTCTAATTAACTAGATATAATTAAAAAATCTGTTTAAATTTTAATAGCATTAATGCTAATGTAAGTTCGTCTGTTTGTCATGCTTTCACTCCTTAACCGTTAAGAAACGAATATTATCTGTATATATGCAAATACTCTACGTTGTCTGTGAATCTTTCCTTTCAATTACAATATGCCCCGAACGAAGAAGTGTTTTAATTTTGTGTTACTAATTATTTTCTTCACCGATCATTATAACATTTTGCATACAAATTGCCAAATGTACAGTGAAGGACACAGGTTATCTTTAATCGAGAAATAAAGTACTTTTTTCCTAGTGATAGGAATCTAGAGAAACGAAGAATAGAATTTTATTCATTGCAATATATACCACTACATTTATATATACAAGCGCTCGTTTAGTGGTTTAACTTCGATCATAGAAAAAAAAACTGATTTGATTGATAACACTGGACAAAACAAATAAAATGAAAAAAATCTGCTTAGAAACAGAGAAGAGAAACGTTCTTAATGGTTTCCCCACTGCCTATTCATATATAGGTATCGCTGAAAAATACCATAGAGCAGTGGAAGTGAGCTGTATTACTATTGAACTAAAGGATCACATGTTTGAGCTCTTTACACGCTGACTTCGTGGGATATGCATAACTGTCACGTATACTTTTTTCATATCCATAAACTTATGGTATATAAGTTAATGAGTTATAATACAATAACCTACAAGTTTTATGCATCACAAACTACTAAGCTGTAACGAGATAGACAAAAACATCGCCGTTCTAGAATATTTCGTATCGTGTTGCGTACAGAAAGGAATGTTGTCATCGAAATATAATGCAAATTATATTCTTTTTCTGTTTATGTTTTTAAAGATTTCTATCGATCTGCATATAAATGTAAGGTTTTCCATAAGACCGGTTATGGTGATGAGATTACTACGTTTTACCCAACGTTTCGACAGGTTTAATAGGCGTTGTATTTTAAAAAAATGAAAATACATTTTACGAAATATACTTGCTCACAAAAGATTAGGCTACAATGGAATGTACATGTTCGTCAAAATTAAAATCACTAACAAACAATCTTCTAGGTTATTACTGGTATTATCTAGTAAGTAATAATATTACAAATTTCTTGCGATCATTTTAACGTTCTAACAAAACTTGTTATCAACAAATCTGGTGGTCCCCGTATCAGGTCAGTGAGCATGCTCGATCCCTGGCTGCCCCTACCATGCGTCGGACGGTACACCGTGGGGTTTTAGTCCGTGCGAATCGGACAAAACCTACCCTCTCCCCCGGGAGGGTAGCGTATCCGTTAGGGATTTCCCCATGTTAATAAAAAAAAAAGATGGTGGTCCCCTTATTAGAACTTTACAGAGAGTTTTTGTGACATCTCAAAGTTATGCTCCGTGGTATTATTTCCTATCCAAATCACACACATCACACTTGTGCAAAATAATGGAACTATATTGCGAAAGATGAAACCAATATTAGAAAATATAAAGTTAAATAACACAAGATTATGAAAACAAAATAAAATTCACTACATGACTAAGATCCCGCCAAAAACTCTTTGGTAAGTTTATTGGCAAATCAACATTCTATGATTTGTCAACTCCAGTCCAAAATGGCGTCTGACAAACGACGCTGGACTAAATTTTTACATCTCAACTTAAAAGATTCGATGAACAAATCAAATTCGTTGACCATGTTTTTAGCAATGGACATATAACAAGAAATTCGACAGGTAATCTTTGCGTTCCTACACGCTTCCAGAAACCGGGTCTAATTCTACCAGTGCCTGTATTTGTGACTTTGTAATTATTTGTGTAATAATTTATAAAAATAATGTAATAAATACTAAAAGTCTGAATACATCCAAGATTACTTCTTTATATAATCGTTTTTTTTTTTCTCGAACTGTCTACGCTATTGTCCTAGCAAGCTCTTAACAGCTTCACCGAACTATAATATATTTATATAATCGACAAACCTACATATACACTAACAATAATAAATTTGTATTACAATACAAAAATATGAAACAATAAGCTGTAACGTTTCTAGGAACGATATGAATTAGGTATCAAGTGAAATCTGATAACAATAAACAGTCCAAATACATCGCCTTCGTGACTGACAGACGGTCTGGCATGTATAATGTATATACAACTATTACATACAAATTACACGTAGTGCATACAATTGCATTAGCGAGCGGAACGAGTAGCGTTTTTGTTCCTCTTCTGTTGTTTAGGCCAGGTAATCGTGCAATAAACTATGTACAAGACCACGAGATTATCTAATCCATATACCACGTGAAAGGTTAGACACTCTCAGTATTCTAGGATATAACAATTCGTTGTCACATTTAACGCATAAAATAAAAATATCAAAACAAATACTAATAAACAACAAAGAGACAAAAAGTAAAGTTTGTTCTAAGAATTTCATAAGTATAACTTAAATAAACCTAGATTGAATGACCTTGATGTTTGCCTTCAAAAGCTCCGACTCTGTTTTTAGGATTCGAACCTATTTGTATCGAAGCAGTATCTGAACATGCTATCAACTGAGCTATTATCACTGTTTTGTTTTCGTCGTCACACGTACTACCAGATAGAGAACTTTTTAGACTACTAACAGATACCCGCGGCTATATATTCATCTATTTCTTTATAAATGACCACACAGTATTCGTGTAGCTCTAATTGCTTATCCAACTCACACCAATTTAACTTTTAAAAACATTCTACTAAACTAAATATCATGAAATTTTGTCACGGGCATAGAAAAGGATAAGGGCTAATTTTTATACAGAAAAAGAACTTGTTCTAGGCGTTACATCAATTCTAATTTGATGCGAATGAAATGTAGTTTTTAATTTATCTTGTCACAGAACTGACATTTATAACGGAAATTAGTTTACTCATCTAATTCTTTATACGTAAATTATTATAATTAAGTGTTTTAATCGCTGACGGATTAATAAAACAAGTGGTCGACATTTGACTATCATTCACTGGTATTCTAAGTTTCAATACTAAGAAAAAAACGACCTTCTTCATTTTTTTGATAACACTAAACTTTGCTAACAGCTACTTAACAAAAAGAACAATAAATAAAATCGCTGGAAAACCAAAGTCGGGGGTTATACTTTATTGTTTTATCTCTGTTTATTTATATATATGACCTATTTCCACGTCGTATAAAACCTCGTGTCACTACGCTATTATATTATCTTCGCAATCTAAAAGAGTAAAAATCCCACGCGGTAAGTTTGTCAGACGCGGTGAAAGATTGTTAAGAATGACTGAATGTTTCGTAATAACCACATTTTTATAGAGAAACGTGAATGTAGATGCTGTTTTGACAAGACTTGTTAAAACATAACTATATAACTTGTTTTATTTTCGTTCTATGTACATAATTACGCAGCAGATAAATCTGTTAAGTACATGTTCCTACTCTGTTTTTTATTTATTATTTTGTTGGGTAGATATTAAAGACTCAGGTATTCGAGTTGAAGCCTTTATTTATGTCTCCATTCGTTATACTTCACAATCCTTATGTGTAGTAATCTACATTTTATAAACCCTTTTGCAAAACAATCTCAATAATATTGAAACTTGAGAAATGGATGAACTACACCTTATGAGGCGCAAATAAACAGACTGTTGGCAGCAAAATAAAATAAAAAATACCGGATTTTTTACAAACCTTGAAATCTTGAACAATAACAAACTATATAGGTAATTTAAAATAGAAATTTTCATACAAAATCCGTTGTTAAATTTTGTGCTGATAGATGCAGATGTGAAATTAGTAAAAAATTAATTAAAAATCAGACAAGGAGTTAAAACTCAATTATGACACCCCTATATTTGTTTAGTTTTTTAAGACGATATAACAGAGTGTAATTATGTAAATAGTGCAGGTTTTTTTTTCTTCGTGACGGATATTTCCATATATCGCTCGGTCAGTTGATAGATCCATTTGGAAAATTACGAACTGGTTCAACGCTTCTACACTGAAATACAATCTTGATCGGCCCTGACTTCTTGGATCGCGATTTACGAATCACGAAATATTACTATATGTAACCGGTTTTTAGTGAGAGTTTTGTGTATATATGACAAAATATTTCGTAATATTCTAACGTAATTTTAACAGAACTGAATTAATTAGTAAAACACAGAATATGCATGTTTCGTTGATTAGTTTTTTATTTTCTCGAACTAACTATGCTATTGATCTAGCAAGGTCTTAACAGCTCACTGGACTACTAAGGCGAGCGCTTAGCGCACTCAGCCGATTTTATTTGACAACTAGCTCAAGGGTGCACGGCACAACTCAGCTTGGCCTGTTCCCTAGTACGTGCAATTCGCGACCTATCGACATATTTATGTTTTCATAGAGTCAATGTTAACGAAAACTAGTTACAGATGAAATAATGTAATATACAGTTCACTATTTGAATAAAAAAAAATCACAAATGAAAATATATATCTGAATATAATATTAAAGAAAAGTCAGAACTTAAAAGTTCTGTTGATCGGAATATATGTATTTTTTTACTAATGATTTTGTAAACTAATCTTTGGGTAAATAATAATACCTTAAAAACTAGTGCAGTTTTACTAAAACCGTATGAGGTTTTAAAAAATATAATGCACTTTAAGTTGGAGATACGATAAAAATGAGCTATTTGAAACAGTTTTCGCAAATGCTTACTAAGACCTCTTTCCGAAGCACAGCGTCTCCAACAGACTTGTTTTGTAACAGAAGTTCTATCTTTATTAAGATAGATACTTTAACTAGAGTACGACCCGCATTTCAACTGCGTATCTATCTATTTAAAACATTATCCATTAATAATTGTACGTGCAATAAATATTTGTGTTCTGCAACTCGTTAAAGCTATTATAATAATGTATGATATAACTAAATCTATAAAGAATATATTTAGAAATTATAGTATCTCATACTATAAATGGTTGAGGTATGTGAAATATATATTTTTTAAATAAAATAGTAAAGAATTTCAGGCGTATATTAAATAAAGTTGTTAATGTGGGTGCCGTCGTGGATTCATTTAAATAATAACGTGCATATATTTGAATTCGTGGGTGCTGTTACTCGAAAATCCTTGATGATATAATTCATGCCTAAATTATAAAATCTACAGATATTCTATGTGATTCGAATTGCCTGTAAACATTCAATTTTCATTCGAATACTTTCTATAATCAGAGACTCGGTTCCTTTTTTTTCTTCGATATGCCCTCTGCAAGCAATTCCGTCAATGTCAAGTGTGGCAAATACACGTTTTAAAATTAATTACCACATACTCGGTGTAACAACGAAATAAGCAAAATAGCAACGTGTATTTATTATTAGCAATAATTATTAAATAAATTACCATTAGCAAAATGACCAAAGTGACAAAAAATCTACCCCAGATCCTGTGTTTTGAATTCCTCTATATGATTAGTGTTATTATTAAATAAATGAGATAAATCATGTCATATGATATGATTACCATTATTCACGACAGTTGCAAAAGAAAAGACGCTTCCTTGTAAGTGATTTTATATCTACGAGTATTTAAACAGCATTCAGTAAATTGTATTTCAATATTCTTGATTATATTTGCCAATTTGTTTTCTTTTCCATACGTTCATTTAAGTTTTTATAGATAAATTCCTTTTCACTTTTTTCTTTCATGTTTAACTGTTTATCAATATTTAATGTTACATAATTTAACTTTTTAATATTATTAATAGTGTAAGTTTTATCGATGTGATAAAGCGTTGTAGGTTTTCAATCTAGCATACTTCTTCTTACTATTGTTATTGTTATTATTCATCGGACTGTTGACTGTTGCATTATGAATAGGTGAATCTGTATAATGCGATGTTATCGAAATCTAATAAAAGCAAAAAAATAAAAACGGTTTAATTAATATTCAAGGAAATAGAAATACTAAGAATTCTAAGATCAATGTTAACAGACGATTATTTTTTTTTATAAGTCTATAAATACTGCGCAACAGCTTACGTTCATAATTAAGCCAGGTGTTTAATGAATTCCTTACAAGTTCATAGAGAAGCACGAAGCGACCTGATCGCCTTGAAAATGCTGTAACGTCAAAATGTTGCCCACACACAGATCTCGATTTATCCGATTTAAAGTTACTGAGTACGTGCGCTACTGATGTGGCATTCTATTTAAAGGGTTCAGTTTAATTTATAAATACTGGTTTTTGATTACTTATTTTGTATTTCCAACGAGGACTCCTTTGTTACGTTTTCGATTGTTTTTTTACTGATTTTGTTATATAAATACACAAGCGCGACCTTCTCTATATTTGTATTTTTATAAGTGAATAGGTTTTTCCCGTGGCTTTGCTTGTATTAATGTAGTTTTTACCTATATCTCGGGTACAATACATTTTTCTAGATGAAAGATAACCTATATTCTCTCTTACATGCCTGACAATGTGTATCCAAAGTTTCATGATCACCTAAGATGTGGCTTTAAAGCGTAATAAACAAACAAATTAAAAATAGCATTATATCCGCATATTAAAATCCGCAATTAATTTAAATATAGTAAATAGTTCCTATAAAACAAGATACCTAATTATAACGAGAACAAAGCAGCGGGAACCTGATAGTCTAAAATATAATGCAATAGTTAAAACTCATAAATGTCATATTACTGTACTGTGAAGAGATAACAATCAAATTTTTCAAGAAATTCGCTTCGAATACGGAATCACCATTGAAGATTGCAATAAGGAAGTAATGTTAAGATTTCGTATAGATACGGTATTTTATTAACAGTTATTTTACAGTCTGAAGCACATTTCAGTGTTTCCAGATGTAAAAATATGTGGCCTGTATTGTAATTTACATTTTAAGATTAACTCGATTATGTTCTAATGTTTTAAAAATGTTAAAGAAGTTGGTCAGAATACTAATTATCGTGTTCATAATGATTATATTAATGTAATTAGATTAAGTAAGAATTGTGATTTTTAAGTGATCAAAAAATGAATACTCTTGGCGGCCATTTTGAAATTTTAGCTCAGATAATTTCCTCCCTTATTTTGAAAAGATTCATCAGATTACTTTATGACTAAAGCCATCGAATCTTGAATTTTTTTTTCTGAACTTGCAATCGATAGAAATTCAATTTATTATTTTTTTAATTAACATGAATATTTTATTTACCTAGCATTATACAAAAAGAAGTTTATATAACCTTGGTACAAACAAAGAAGAGAAATGTCTTCTTGTAATACTACTAAAAAGAAACACAAAATAAAACCAAGACTTTTAAATTACAGTAGTGATTACATCATTACCGAAGCCTAGATATTTTGTGGACCAGCTTCGAGTTGTAGAACACTAATAAATAATAATTGTAATCCGTCAACAGCAACAATAAATAATACGCGTGTTAATTAACTAGCAGCCGCATTACAAATTAAATGATTTTAAATGTTGATTATTTTTATTGATCATAAGTTTCATCAGTTTCGAACAGATGGCTCTTCAACAGACTGTTGACAGAAAACTGTAGGACCGATTGTTATAGATATTACATAGATGGCACCGCATTTACATTTTGAATTTTTTTTTCTCGTTTATTTTATGGTGCACGTGTTCTGTTCATTTATTTACTATGTAACTTCGTTTTCTCTGTATCAAGTTTTTAGGCAGTCTCACTACCCCATAATAGCAAATACTTTATCATAATTTTAGTTTAACATGTAATAATTGAGTCACAGCAACGCGCGGCCGGGTTAGCAAGTAGATGTAAAAATAATTAACAATTATAATCCGAGACTAATTCAATACATCCGCGTATTTCTTTATTCCGTGTTATTTTTTAATACATATTTTTTCATTCTAACATGATATCAGCAGAACGTACGAGGAAAATATACAGCTTTATAGTCTTAATTTGTAATTCTAGAAAGGTTTTATTGTAAACCGATACATAGCTATTCTGTACGAGGTGTGACCTTTAACTCGTTTCGCATCTATACACAGTACATACGAATTATATTATGTAGTCATCAAATCCAAGCAGAATGATAATTGGAATACATGGGTTAATGTTGTAAGACGAACTGTGTAATTTGCGTATTTATTGACGCTTCGGAATGTTTGGACAAGGTTATTTTTAAAATTCTGACAATGGATTGTTCTAAAAATCTTATTGGGAATTCTAATTACAATTTAAAATAGGCGTAACGGTAATACATCAGAAATTATTACATTTTTAATATTCTACTTTATACTTATATTTATAGTAGTAAATCGCGTAAAGCGTTGTCTGTCAATCACTATTAAGATTTTTCATGTTATTTATCGGCTTCACGTAACTGTACGAAGATTTTTAATGGGTAAATCAGTTAGGTTTCTCAATTATGTGTAGCTTTACAAAATTCATATTATTATGGTGGTATGACATTTGTCTAACGCTTGCTTGTCTGAATCTTTTTTTTTTTTTATTGAAGCACGACAAAGTGACTGCACTATGCCTGATGGTAAGCATAGTACAATTCAAAAACAGTGGCGACCACCGAAAGACAGATTATCCATCGTTGCTCGCCGCTGTCATGCCGGCCATAATGACGAAAGTCATCCGGTACTGGATATGCACAGGCTGATCCCGAAATGCGACGCGCAGAAGCGAGTCACTATGACGGGCTTTTTCGCCATGTACATGGTGGTTGCGACCCAGTCTACTATGTTTGTAGTCCGGTGAAGCTGTTAAGACCTTGCTGGTTCAATAGCGTAGTCATATCGGAAAAAAAATCTACTGTATTTAATAGTTGCATCTTCGGCCACATTCTTTAGAAAATTATAGAATTAATACTTGATAAATGTATATGTCTACTTCATTTGCATATATTAAAGAAATTGAATTTGGTATCTCATATAAGGTTTACACATGTGGATTAAATATTGATTTTCGCTTCGAGACTATTTGCTACTTAATTATTGGGATTAATATTTCACTGTTACAAAGATATATCATTCGTCAGTGCTATAGGCAATTTTTTATTTTGTCAAATATGTTTTTTCAATAATTGAAAATAATTATTTAAGATTTTTCGCTTTTAAAAATACAATTGAAACCGGTAATAACCGATTTGGTGCAAACGAAGTTGCACGGGTCAGCTAGTTACAAATAAAGCTCTGACTATTGTATTCAATTTTTATGTATATTATATACTAAATATTTTCTTGTATATATTTCAATACATTAATATAATCAAAGTTTCAAGGATTTTAAGTTAATCAATAAAAATATACTCTATAGTGTGCTTGGAATTTCGAGATGAAAAAAAATATTTAGAAATATTTTAACTTAAACCTATTTCAATAATTATAGTTAAGAGGTCTTATCTAATTTTTTGTTTCTTAGAATGGACTGAGCTATGCAACTATGACTATATACCATGTTTGAACATTTACTTCTATATTTTATGTTGTCTATGTCTTTTCTCCTTTATTTTCTAACCTACTTTCTTTTTTTTTAAAGCACGAGCCCTGGTGTTAAGAAAGATTGGAAATAGTTTTACCAGCGTTGAAAAACGCAAATATTTTCATTTAGTTGTTCAAAATAATAAAAGACACAATCTGAAAAGTTCATTAGATCATTTGTTTAGTTTTTGTCCAAAAGACAAGTTTTAAATCTAAATTGATTCCAATTGTAATTAAAGTTTAAATTCAAATCTATTTTTAATCACATAATTATTTCATTCATTTATTTACCTTGGGACAATTTTCAATAATGATTAAGTTCAAATTTGGACCCATACGCGAACACTAGTTTTTATAAGAAAAATTATCGAACTACATGTAACCATTTGTATTAGCAGTGTTTATGAATAAACAGGGCGGGGACCGGATTACCTTTGTCACAAAAACATTGGAACGTATGACGTGTCCGAACAAGTCTGTCATGATGTACTGCATTCCAGCACCATATAAGGTGACAAGGGCGATATGCATACACAGATTTATATAGTCGAATATAATTTCATCTTATGTGTTAAGCCAAGGTAATTACTTTAATCAGCCATAAGTGCTGTTTTCCCTTCAAGTCTACAGTTTTTCATTATTTTTTTGCTTTTAAGTAGAATTACCTAAACGATAGAGCTTGATTATTCGATGTAAGCATTCTGATAATGACGTATAGCGCCATCTCACAAAACATTGTGGTACTAGAAGCTTATCGTAGACAACAATACAAGCATGTACTGTAAAAAAATGAGAGTAAATTTTAAATTAGAAAATCAGTTATATTGTTTCGTGCAAAAGTTTTTTCACGAAAGATGCCTATACAGATAAACTTGAAAGCAAAATTAAATATAAAATATAATCTAAATCACTAGAGTCGTTTCTGAGATATATGAAATAAATTTACAGAGAATTGATCGTTTCATGTTAAACTTAATTTACCATTTTTTTTAAATGACTAAGCTATTGACCCAGCAAGGTCTTAACAGCTTCACCGGACTACTAAGGCGAGCGCTTAAGGCAATCAGCCGATTTTATTTTGGCAACCAGCTCAAGGGTGTACGGCACACCTCGGCTTGGCTGTTGCCTGTTGCATGCAAAATCGCGACCTATCTTAGCTAACCTAACTAACTATTCATATATGTATGAGTTGTTGAAACGTATATGTGTACCAAGCATACACACCTCAACAACTCCTCCATATATTTATTATCGAAAAATTGAGAGTTTTTCAGTTCGATAAGGGAAAAAAAGTAAACCCTTCCACTTTCATATATAAGCGTGTAGGCGTGCACGTGTGTGGGGTGATCGTGTAGTGTTGTAGCAGTAATGTGTATTTGTGTGTCACCGTATCGCGCAAGCAACGCACTCAAGGGCTCCCTACCAAGGGATCGCACCTAGGCTTGAGCCGCTGCCGTGGGAGGCCTAATCGAGTGCTTCATTTACCACAATCATATAAATCTCAATGCTAACAGATTATTAGTTATATTACGCGGCTTCGGTCACGTTATTTCACCCTAAATCCTAGAAACACTGCGTCTTGTCACTCGTATTCTGTCCTTGTTGTTCTTTGTATGGTTAACGTAATTTCTTTTTTTCAAAATATATATTTGGTTGATACTTATAATATTTGGTGTACCTTAATGTTTCTTAATGAGATTTATTGCTACCCATTAGGATACTATGAGTATTTATCGCGACTAAGTTTTATATTGTTTTTAAGGCAGGCTGTTGCTACACTTGTTATTATAATCAATGAGGGAGTTTGTGAGGATGGATGTACAATGTCTGTTACACGTTTACGCAAAAATTACTAAGCAGATTTTAACGAATCCTTACTGTAATATACCTTACAAGCCAGAGTAACACATGGGCTACAAAGAGTCATAGATATATTGTTTAAATTGTCCAAAATATAACAGCGAGTGTCAAGCAGATTAGAAACTACTTCGACATGGCCCACCTAAATCGTTAGATTTAGGCTAAGATAATATATGAGTTGATGATCTATAAAAATGCAAATGAAGTTGCGGGCTACCGTTAGTATTATATAAACTCTTGAGGTTTTAAGAGAATCAAGCCAGTTAAGCGAATATATTTAGCACATGTTTAATAAGCAGTAGGTCAAGGCAGTGTATGTGAACATATGTACCACCATAATTGCGTGTAACAGAGCCAAATCAATCTATGCGTCGTAATTGGTTTTAATTGTACAATAATTGTTTACAAGAACATGTTATTAATTACGTAAGTTAACGCTAAATTAATTGATTAGTTAAACTTACTCAACAAATGCGGTCGGTTAGTGATTACTGTTGTTAAAAATGGCTCTTATTTTGATGTATCTGAGATATTTCGTTTTTTTCTTTTAATTTTAACTTCTCAGAGTTCACATTTTTATTTCTAGCAACAAGTCCTTTAGCTTATAATTGCATTTATCAAGTGGGTGATATTGCCCTATATATAATTTCCAACAAAATTAGGTAATTTATCGAGGAAGACTATACCACGCTTCTGCGTAAAGTCACGAGTTAAAGTAAGCGTTAACCCAAAGTAACTGTTCCACACGGATGAGGTCGCAGGCAAAAGGTAATAAATAATAAACAGAAAGATAAAAGTCACTGTCACAAACTATCATCCCCTCATTTTTTTTTTCTTTAAATTTAATAATAATTGTATTTCATCTTTAGCAAAGTCCAGTTTATGCATTGGCCAGTGTCAGATCACATGTCAACAGTATAGAAATTTGAAAATATCCATGAAATAATAACGACGTCTTATTTGTGATTACTTGCATATTTGCTCAGTTAATCCATACTAATGAAAATGTATTGCATAAAAAGGCACCAATTTGAATAATATAATTTAAAATAACACGATTCAGTGAACACAAAATAACAACTTTAAGTGACTGAACATTTTCGCACGAAAAACTTATGTTACGTGACTCCAATGGATTATATATTTAGAATGGGAAATATTATATTTCACACTTTGTCTTTGGTAAAGGCAAGTTTTTTATTTATTTTGTTCTCAGTCGTGTGATAATTTTATTATTAATATTATATAATTATCAAGAGACAGCATGACACGTGGTATATGCAAGAATTTTTCATAAAGAATTTGTTTATTTCTATTGTTATATTTTTTATAATTCTAATTCAACGCGGACGAAGTCGAGGCTGGTTACTAGTTGAATATAAATACACTGAAATTTGATTTTACTTTATACAGGAAAAACTTTTAATTATTTTAAAAAGTAAATTGATACTATTTATATTGTATTGTAATCATTATATTTAGACAAAAGAATTTTAGTTCCTAAATCTCAGTACTTTTTCAGGGCATATCATAATCATCAGCCTGTAACCCACTGTAGTGCTAGAGGCCTCTTCCTGAAGGAAGGTATGGGCATAATTACTATGTTTTCCACATACAGTAGTACTACAAGAACATTTCTCAGATTCAGGTTTCCTCATGATGTCTATCTTCACCGTCAGCAGATAGTGTTGCCAATTTAAATTAGTAAATACGCAAATTCCGAAAACATTGTTGATACATATCGAGGTTCGAACCTGCGGACATCGGATTGATATTCCACCAGTCAGACCACTATACTACCATATTTTTAAGTGCATATAATGTTCACAAATTTAATCAACTCTTCCATATATAAGCTAGCTGTTATTCGGGTCACAATAGTTTTAAGTTTCCTCAGTATAAAACATATTACAACCTAAATACTTCTTGCGAAACACCATAACGGTTGCATGTGTTTGCTCACCTAATTGGTATTATTATGTTTATACGGTGTATAAAGGACAATAAACAACGGGACATTGCGCAAAAACTGAGGTATTTCAACGTTTAGACGTGACCAAGTCGTTTGGCCGCGGAATAAAGTTTTTATGTATATATAGTTATAAATATTTATCGTACGTGTGTATGTCCTTGTTGTATATTACACCTACTACACTTTATATATTACACAGGCATCAACTCGCAATAATATGGACGTTATTACAAATTCTAGGAAAATTTGTATTGTAACTCTGCTCTTTCAAAACAGCCTTGAGAATCTATACTAATATTATAAACCTGAAGAGTTTCTTTGCTTAAACGCGCTAATCTCAGTAACTACTAGTCGGATTTGAAAAATTATTTCAATGTTAAATAGCTTATTTATCTGTCTCGGGAGGCTTATAGGCTATATATAGTCACGCTAAGATGAATAGGGACAGAACAACAATGAAGAATATTTCAAAATCATTTACTTTCCTTTTTAGAGCGTCCGCTGCGTGCGCTTCGTAAACAATAACCATTCTAGACGAAGTCACGGGCAAAAGCTAGTTTGGTATAAAACTACTCCCAAACGATAGGGTTTAAGGTACTGAGTAAATTGACGGGAAGTGCTTGTATATATTGTAAGGAACCCTCGTTCTTTTCTGCTCGTGCATATATAATAAACACTGGTTAAGCCAAGGTAATGAATTACCTTCTTACACCTACAGTACGCTACAGTACACAAATACGCTGGGCGTGGCACTATTACGTGTTGTTTGAACGTAACATGAATGGCATTTACATAAACCGCGTGCCAAAGCCTTGTGAAACTAAGCCCACAATACACTTTACTACCAGATAATTATTTACACGCTTAATATATCCATTACGCGAATTATGTCTCATGTAATTTTAACTACGATAAGTCAAGACAAAATGCTTGCTTAGAAATATTCCAATATTTTTTCTGATTTTTATCTAACCGCTTCGAAATAAATACACTCCCACACTTAAGAATGCGTGTTTTTTATATTCGGAATGTGGCAGATTAAAACAGGATTCTATTTATTCATAATAATATAAATAAAGTTTATTATTTTTTGTAAGATTTGTTGTTATGTTGTATATGAAAATAAAATGATGCGTTGCAGAACTCGTTTATTATATTATATTATTATTGTGAATAGGTTTTTAATTTAAAGCAACAGGTATTTTGTCCTTGATAACTTTGCGGAAAATAAATACGTTTAGTTAATAGACACAATAGTTATATTCTTTGTTTAAACAAGATAGTTTCTGGTCTGGGATGAGGTTGAAACATGTAAGGAATTTAATTATATACATATGCGAGAAAAAAACTATATTGTAGTATAAAACAAAACATAATTTATGTTCTATAAACTGTTTTTTCCAAACGTTCTTCACACAGTTCTAATCATATCAGATATTGTGGAATTTACTACAATGTTAGTAAATAATTCATGATTTTTTTTTTTACTTTAGTTTTGGCAATTAATCTTTCAGATTATTACTGCCATCGTCACGTAATCGATAATATTACAAGCGTCGTGCATTCACTTCAATATTGCGTGGTATGAGTCAATATTCTAACAAGATGGTGGATCCCTTGTTAGAACCTACTAGGGAGTTTTTGTGGCATCTTAGAATTTCTTGCTCCGTGGTATTATTTTCTATTCACTTCACTTATGCACAATAAACTAACTAGATTACGTAAAACTCCACCAAATTTACAAAATATAGAGTCCAATAACACAAGATTATGAATAAAATATAAAATCCACTACATGACAGACTAAAATCCCGCCAAAAACTCAAAATTCATGATTTTCTCTTTTATAACCATAGACAATAAATCTTTATAATAAAGTTAGAATTGGCTGTCCATTGTCTATTACGATTTAAGTTCAAATAGAATAGTCTTACAACACTCGGCGGAGAAGTGAAATCTGATTTCTTTAAGATGGTCCGATTGATTGCTTTGTCTGTTTATAAAATAAATAATGATTTTTTTTTCTATTCAAATTAAGTTTCGTTAGTCGAGTAAATATATATCGAATACAAACGATTTTTTCTAAATAAAAATTATGTGCAGGTAAGATTTATAATAATTTCAGCCTGGAGAAATCTGTTAGACTACTTTCCGAGAGAATATGCTTATATCACCATGCTAATTCGTACCATATTTGCGATTTCAAACAAACGAATGTATATTTTCCCACGTACGGTGGTATCAAAAAAACATTAAAGTTTCCTCAAAATTATTTCTTTTAGTGTTATTAGATATTGTGAATTTAAATTAGTTAATAACGTTAAAACTTTTGACAATCACGTCCTTATGCGTATCAAATCATAAGACAGACAGATATGATTAATTCTAAAATCCTTTGCAATAAATAAAAAAAAAATATTGCGGATCGTTCTAGATTTGTATAAACATGATCGATCTGATTCGAACGTCCCAGTTAATTCAATATTTAAACAGAGAGAAGGCGATAAACAACTTTTTCTGTTAATATTCCAATACTTATATAGAATGGGTGTGTTGCTGATTCATTCGTTAACATGTCAACGCACCTTTATACGTAATTAATACTTTTTTTTAGGTTTCTTTATGGCAACAATCTTCTAGTAGATTATTATTGCAATTGCCGAGTATGTAGCAATATTACAAATATCTTGTGATAACACCAATGTTATAACAAGATGGTGACTGATCTCTTTGTTAAAACTTTGTAGGAATAATTCTGGCAGCTCAGAATTCATGCTTCGTATTATTATTTCTCATCTACTTCACTTGAGCACAATAACCGAAATATTACATAAAATACCAATAACCAAATAACACAAGATTATGAATAAAATATAAAATCCACTACACGACAGACTCGTAAAAATCTCGCTATATTAGAAATTTGTTTTACGACCTCTTTGCTAAGCGTAAATTAACTAAGTAATATATTATAACATTTGTTGCTATTGTGTCCAGTATATGCCGCTGTATAGTAGAAAGCACGTAAAATGCGCGTATTAAAATATCTTAGGGTTATAGTAAAAAAAAAATATAACGTTTTTTTCAAATAATTAAGCAATAAGTTTGGAACATTCCTAGACTACATATATATATATACATTCAAAACCATGATGCAAATCAAAAATACTTTTTTCAATTTAGGCCCCGACAAGGCGTTATAAACGAAAAAATTAAAAAAAAAATTTTGAAAAATTTAATCAATTTTGTCTTTGAAATAAATTTAAGTAACATTAAAAAATCTGTAACATATTATGAAAATTATTACCTGTTAACATTTATCATTTTCCAGTTTATAATGTTACATCATTATAATGTTATATTCATCATCCACTTAGAATAGCGGCTCTCTCAAATGGAGAATTAAATGTTGAAATTAATATGTAGATCGCAGATTAATATTATTGGAGCATATTTGAAATTAAAAATTAGTATAACGAAAACACATACACGAAAACGCAGGAGAAAGCTAGTATATGTAATTTATGACTTCCTTTTCCGAGAAATCATAAATCTACGAACATGTATGTATTTATGGCAATTAATGAATATAAATTAGTCTTCGACAATGTTTTTGGCCGCTCTGAACAAAGCCAAAGTTCGAGCTTGCGTGTAATATAATTATGAATTTAATTAATACAAAAAAAAGTTACAATATTTTCATAGGAATGCAAAGTTGGAATGTAACATATAATATTAGCTAATCTGGCCACGCGTTGCTGTAGCTCAGTTATTACATGTTGAATTAAAATAATGTAAAGTATATTCATGGCGCCATCTATGATGTATCTATAACATTTCGTCCTACAGTTTTCTGTCAATAAACTAATTAAAGCGCCATCTGTTCGAGACCAAGGAAACCCAAAATTAATCACAATAATCAACATTGACCAACATTTAATTCGTAATTAATAAATATTGAGGCCATCAATTGAAATATAAATAATCCTATCTTTCAAGTTGGACCAAATCATAGATAAATGCCAACTTTCATGAAGATCGGTTGTGTAGTTTCAGAGTTCATTGTAGACAAACATTATGATATTGGATTTTGTATATTTAAATGATAATACGTATTTATAGTTAAAATGTTCTACGCATATATTTTCAAAGCGATCAAAAACTTTGACGCGGACTGTAAGTGATTACTTAGTAAATGATATAACACTACCAAGTAGTGTTAGATAACGTAACTGCCAATATATGATTTGCTCTAGAGAAAGCGGACGTATTGGCGACGTGACGCGATGCGCGGTCGCAGTTTCCGTCCGATCTGTCAATATTGATTTACTACATAATCTGGTGAAATGTGCGTATGTGAGGCGTTAAAAATGATTACGTATTATTTTGCTTTCCCTATTACAACATTTCTATATGTCAAACGTGAAGGGATGTTCTTGTTTAGATTCGTTCATGTAAATCATTAAATTTTTCTATAACTTCTATTTAGCGACTTAAGCTTTTTTTGATTTTCACCATTTTACGTAAGAAATAAATGAACAGTCCGAATTAATTGAATCATATTTTTTTTTTAATATCAGTAAATAATTCGTTATAATTCTTTATATAAGAATGATACCTTAATATTTGATATACTAAAATCCTATGAGTATATAGATTATCCTACTAAAAGAATAATAAAATAGTCAATGCAGTCAGAAGGATTGCCGATAAGAATGTAAATTCAAAACAAAGCAATAACTGTCTCCTTTTTTTAATTTACCAATCAATAATTCAGTTGTATATAGCTCAATATTCCTGAAAACTGCAAATACATTCCTCTTCTTCTGGTGGTAGAATAATTTGACTTTCATCCCACTAATTGTAAAAAATATTTTCAGGATTAAAATGATTCACTGGCATTATTTTTAAAATCCCTACCTACCTACATACCGTCGAAATTACAGCATCATATTTATAAATATACAAAACTGTAATGCATTTTCTTTTTGTTTCAGGATCTATCAGAACTATCTGGGTTGAGTTTCAACGCGATGAGCTACGGGTGAACTGAGGTTGAGTAATGAAAATGATTGTAATACAATCGAAGCAGATTGGAAATGGTTGCTGTTATAAATTCTCCGAAACAACATCTAAGACTTATAAAAATACATGATTGATTTCAAGCGATGGTATACCCATGGAAACCGGTTTTCAATAAACTAGAGTAACTTCGGATGTGAAATGTGAAAAGAATAAAAGCATAATTTTTATGGAGATTGTAAAATAAAACAATTTAATTGTTGTGTTTACTTTATTACCCTAAAACCCGATACCTTCTGACACAAAACGCGTGCCCATAATTTATGAAGATTTTTGATCGCTCAATGGATAGTGGGTTTAGACAACGCACCGATCGACGTAGGTTCGAATCTTTGTGAATTAACAGGAGCTTTCGGTAATGGAAAATATCGTTATTAAATCTACATTATGGTAGACCAAAGCTTGTCTAGCTACCCCCTCTCAAGTAAAAAATTGGCGCAAGGCATCTACTTAGAGTATTTACTAACTTAGACTACATCGTCATTCAAGATCAGTTGAGATTGTTGTTAAACGCTAAAAAATATATAAAAAGTACGAATATTATCACCATCCTATTGATTGCTTAGGGCAGGCAAAACGTGTGAGATATATGATTTTTTTTGTCATAGGAGGCAAACGAAAAAGTGGATCACCTGATGTTAGGTGATCGCCGCCGTCCATAGACATAAGCAACACCAGTGGAGTCGCAAGTGCGTTGCCAGCCTGTGTTGGTGGGGAGGAGGAGGAGTAGAGATGAGGGAAGGGAGGTGGGCCTCCGGGGCTCTCTCTGACCGAACGAAATGCAACAATCCAAGCACTATTACTTCACATTTTTCTATGAGAGGGTGGGAATACTCCGGGCGAGCCGACCCATTCATACTGAAACCAGTAATAGCTTCAGCGTGGTTCTACCAGCATTAGATTCTTCTACTAGCAAAATTCTTTTTCGCCTATCAATCTGTCATTGACTTTTCGCTCACCTAATTATAATGTTATGTGGGCAGATGAGTTACTATTTCTACAATAACATCTAACCGTTATTGTTCCATTAATGGTTAAATACCTCGTTATATACTTTTTATAGAACCATGGTAAAGTGATGTCACTATGTGATATTGAACTTAGTACAAGACCCAAAAATGTTCTACCAACTGAAAGATCGATAATTCATTGATCATTGGTGGCTGCGCTCCTGCCGCCTTGCAAGCCTCTTTGCGATACATAGGCATACGCTGAATATTTATGATCGCGTAACGCGTCAAAGTAGAGAAGAGTCACAGTGATTTGTTTTTTTATTATCAACATGGTGAATTTACACTAAATATAGATTATAATCCAATCAACATGTCGAACCTAACACCCTAATGGCGCTGATAACATAACAAATTAACTTACGGAGATTTTAAAGGCATAGTTTAGCATTTGATCGCATTTTCAATTGATGATAATTGACGATCGAAGATATCTAAGATTAAATCTCACAAAGTACAGCTCCTAAAAAAATAAAATACTTATTCACAGATTTTATAACTGAGCTTCAAAATCAAAATCAAAAATTCTTAATTCAGTTTAAGGCCGAAGCTAGAAATCCTATAAAACTACTATGAATATGTTGACTTCATTACGATGTTGTCTTCACTGGAAGCACATATCAAACTCAAGTTACACACTGGGGTATTGGTACCATTTAATATTGATTGATAACTTAAATTCAACATGCATTGCGAAGGTTCTACACGTTTGTTCCATATTTTTGTGATACCGCCAATAGTTGTGAAATATTATGTCCCTGATGATTTTTAATTTGATAGACTTTGATAAATAATTCTAAATAAGTAAGACTAGGTAAACAACCACGCGATAAAGCCAGAGGACATAATAATCAACAGACATGGGTATATACAGCTCGGCCTTTATTAACGCTCGGATCTCGACGGATTATCAATCCGCCCTCAACACTTAATACCCCGCGCCGTGCCACAAACCTACACTAATTACTTCATACTTAACGACTTTTTATATTGGACTTTGAAATTAGTGTTTAAAGAGATGTGAGAAGGTATTCATCTGGATAAACATTTAGTATGGATATAGTATTAATATATTCCGTATCATCTTTACAAGTTTGACCCACATGAGGGCCGGTTTGAGAGGCATCGGATAGCGAGAATGAATGATTACGTAATTATTCTTCAAATATATACACACAGTATCTTTACTACGATAGTCTGGAAGTGAATAGGTAGACTCCAATACATATAAATCTTTCCAATAGTCTCAACAATTATAGTAAAAATTTTTATTGATCTAAATTTGTGAATCTGTTTAAAAAAAAGGCCAAGGCAGTCATTAGAACTGCCGATATAAGTGAATACTTAACAATGAAATAACTGTTCTCTTTTGAATTTTTATATGAATTACAATATGGATTATTTGTATTTCATAGCTTTTATATTTAGATTATCAAAATTACTCTAGTTCATATTTATTAGCACTACGAACAAAAATTATATAGTTTTTATACAGTTTACTTATTAATGAAATATATGATGGACTGCATAATCTAATACAAAACATCAATATTAGACGTAAATAAGCCGTTACACTACGCGTCAGTAGTCACGCTATCTAGCATGTCATAACGCGAAATCATAACTTTATCTCCTGCCGAAAATACCCATCAACGCGCCTAAAGAAGTTTTTACTTCAGAAACATGTGTATAATTCACTCGCGGTAGAAATGAAATCTTAAAAAAAAATACAATAACATCACGTAGGTTATAAAACCTTTTTCAAGGTTTACTAATACATATGCACACACATTTACGTACTAATATACACGTACAAAACTCGGATCAGAGTAGTTGTAGATTAGGCAGTGCAATAATCAATGAGGAAATTGCTTATATAAAAAAACACTGTATAACGTCTTCTATCTCATACTATCGCATGTTAAATCTTATAAATGTATATGTTTGTCTCTTTCCAATCTCTCTACTGAAATAGCTTTACATTGTAAATCCAATGCGAACAAAGTTACAAGCGGTCGGTGTAAGTACATCTTGAAAGCCCTGTCCGATGTAAGTAAATATAAGTAAACAGACGAGTCACGACTTTGTTCCAATAAACGTGGAAGATCGTAATACGTGTTCAAGACTTACTGATGATACGAAATTTTGTAATATCTCCATACTAACAAAGGGCACTGCTAAAGACTATAAACCTAATTTTAAGAGCTTATTTCGTTTTTTCGGTGTATTCAGGACATAAAGTATATTTACCCTTCTCCAAATCCTAGACTACCTTTTTCCAAATTTAATTGCAATCGGTTCTGACATTTAGCCGTGTAAACAAAGAAACAATATAGATCTACTTTTTAATTTATGACATTTAGGAAGTTAGCATAGTTACGTATCAGAACTAAAATACTAAATCATTAAAACAGATTGCTAGTAATAAACAAAATATAATGTAATAATATTTTGGATCGGTTCAGAGAACCAGGCCGTCAAAATTTAACAAACAATGAGACAGAGTTAGTTTTTTACTGGATATGATATATAGAAAGTTAGTATAGGTACCTTTCAGACCAAAATCAGAAGGACGAGTAATCGCCACACGGCTAATGCATAGTAACATATGATATGCGTCTTTCTGATGTCAAAAAATAGACATAAACACCCATTGTAAAATATAGAAACAAATTGATAGTCTATACTTGTAGTAAGAATGTAAATCTAACGTATCTGTACATTTTAGATCCTTGTACAAAAAAAATGTTGCAAGATTCTAGGAATAACTTATAAAATATAATTCAACCGTTTTTAAAAATGTGCGTCTATTTGTTTAAGCGCGTATCACTGCTAAAGTAATGCGTTCACGATAAAACCTCAGAGATAAGAAAAGAAAAGGACATTCTCGAGTAATATTTAGTCTTGGTTTCATTAAAATCGGTTCACTCTATCAAAAGTTATTGTAATTTTAATGACGACGCGACTTAAGTACGAGAGAATAGTAGATAAGTAAATGGACTTAATACATTCAGATTGTTGTTCAAGAATTGTAGCCTCATAAATTTCAGTACTGAGAATAAATTGTCATTTAGCAAAGATCGTATAAGCTTACGTAATCATCCTACCCATAGTGAAAGCAAAATTATATACATCCCTAACAAGTAGATAAGTAGAGATTGTAAAATCAAGGAATAACCCTAAATCGAACAATAATTCACCCGATTAGGCCTCCCACGGCAGCGGCTCAAGCCTAGGTTCGATCCCTCGGTAGGGAGCCCTTGAGTGCGTTACTTGCGCGATATGGTGACACACAAATATACATCACTGCTATAACACTACACGATCACCCCCACACACGTGCACGCCTACACGCTTACACATGAAAGTGGAAGGGTTTACTTTTTTCCCTTATCGAACTGAAAAACTCTCAATTTTCCGATAATAAATATATGGAGGAGTCGTTAGGCGTGTATGCTTGGTACACATATACGTTTCAACAACTCGTACATATCTGAATAGTTAGCTAGGTTAGCTAAGATAGGTCGCGATTTTGCATGCAACAGGCAACAAACAAGCCGAGGTGTGCCGTGCACCCTTGAGCTGGTTGTCAATATAAAATAGGCTGACTGCCTTAAGCGCTCGCCTTAGTAGTCCGGTGAAGCTGTTAAGACCTTGCTGGGTCAATAGAGTAGACATTTCGAAAAAAAAAAAGAACAATGATTGTAACTACGTGTCCCTGTAATTAGTCATTTAGTGTAAAACCTTGTATTATGCTACTATGTTATTTTTGGGTTATTCAGCACAAATACAAATACTAATACTATTCAGCATAAATATAGGCCGAAGTGAAGGGAAATAGTCACGAGTCGGTGATGAGACTATACATAAATACACGTATACATGAAATATAGAAAGTGGGTCACTTCTAGATTTACTATGGCTATATTTAAAATTGCAATATTTTTCGGCGATAAGTATGGACTAAATGTGACAAGCGGTTTCACTCGCATTAAAATTTTGATTACTATTTATCAAAGAAAACTTAAAGTAATTTTTTGATTTTAAAGGAGAAATTCTTGTATATACATAAATTTATTTCGCGTATTTCCGACACAATTCTAACGATTTAAATCGAATATTATAATACATAGTTTTTTCCTCTATAAGTATTTTCCCCGAAAAAAATCGATTCGACAACATGTGTATATTTTTAAAACGAATTATTAGGCGCTGATAATGTCTACTGCTTTTTCGTATTTTTTTATGGTACTTAAATTGTTTTCAATCGATGCCAACCCATTGCTACCTCAAACTTTATGTGATAGCGCTATACGACACTATTCGAATACGGACAAAAAACTTCCGAGCGAAGTTCGATTACCCAGTTGCTTCCGTATATAGCACGACTATTATGTATAGTTGCAGACAAACATAGATATTCAGTTTGGTTATTTTTTTTTCTAAATGGAATCGCTGTTGGCCTGGAATGGTCTTCACAGCTTCACCGAACTGTAATTCACAGTTTGGGTTTTTGCAGTAATGCTTCGTAAAACCGCTGTCGGATTTCGCAATCCTACAGCACACGATATCTCCTGCCCGAACTATTCTTTTATTTTTGGTCAACGTATTTTGCGACATATTTTGTATGTTAATTGCCTAAGTTCTTTAGGTCGTAATAAGATGTTAGATAGCTTCGGCAATTTGGCTATTAATTAAATATAGATTACACCTATTAATTTAATGTAGTACGTACTTAAAAAAACCTCAAAATTAAGTAAATTTATTAAGATAAAGTACAGTTAGTCATTGCCACCAACGTTTTTAAAACGTAGTGTAAAAGAAAAAAAAATTAATCGTCAGGCTTCCATAATAACAGGCTAGCTATAACAGTCTTGAATTGTTTGTATTTAAATATATATATATATATATTTATATATATATTTTTATTGAAGCACGACAAAGTGACTGCACTATGCCTGATGTTAAGCATAGTACAATCCAAAAACATCGACAACCACCGAGAGACAGATTATCTATCGCCGGTCGCCGCTGTCATGCCGGCCATAATGACGAAAGTCACCCAGTACTGGATATGCACAGGCTGATCCGTAAACGCGACGCGCAAAAGCGAGTCACTATGACGGGCTTTTTCGCCATATACATGGTGGTTGCGACCCAGTCGGGCTGTAAAACCCTACCACCCCGCAAAATAAAATAAACGTTTCCTACAAACTTATCTTTGGGTTATTTTTTTTTATAACTTATTAGAACTGAAATATTAGAGAAAAATACACTGTAATTTCTGCTCAAACAAAGTATATCTTGTATTGTGATGTTTAAACGTCCTATACACTACATACATATATGAATATTTAAGACTCAAATACACAGAATTTACAATTCTAATCAATACATAACCGAAGTGCTCAAATTATGCGTCACTACCACTGAACAACGATACCTACCTTTTTAATGTAAACCATATAAAACTATTAAATCATCCGGCTATTGATGTTAAAGGATTGTGCTAGACATTATTTATTCATCAGTCTCTCATTATAGTACGCGACATTCAACAGACAAGATTGATGAAAAAAGCTAACAAACCTTTTTATATTCTTTCTATGCATCATTGTGAGGAGGCAATTACTTTGTAACCATAGTTTCACATGTACCCGTCAAGCGTTAGAATTGTTTGCGCATAGTTCTTTTAATACATTGCAAAAACTATTGATTGTGTGACTTTAATCACATCATTTATTATAGGAAGTCTTTACTTCATCTCAAACAATTGCCAGTCACAACAATCAAATTTCATTTTCGAGTGTTTTATGCTATTTTCATGCTGTCTGAATTAATGGTTTAGCTTTCGAAATTGAACGTTGAGAAATATTATATCGGTTTAATCTTGATTTTGTTTCAGTATAAAAGTATATTATGAAATCTATCGCTATAGTTTAATCTGTCTGCATTCAAATTTATTATTAACCAATATCAAGTTTACTGCTAGAATGTTACAATAACCTAAATCTTTATTAAATGCTGAAAATAACATGTTTACTTCAAATGCGAAATTAGGGTATTTTTCGAAATTATCTTGCATGTTTGAATATTTATTTTTTTTACTTTAAAAATATCATTTATTACACTTATCTTCAAAATACACATGAATCCAAGATTTGTATATTAAAATATTTGTAAAAAAATTTGGACATAGCATTTGCAAACTTATAAAAAATTCAAAATGAATAAGTAATATTTTGGTTGTTTTAAAACCTCCTTGTCCTCCACAAAGGTGACAAATTTTGAAGCATTAAAATACACATACAACTAAAATAACATAAAAATACAATCACTAAATCTTTATTACAAT
Source organism: Antheraea mylitta (assembly GCA_014332785.1). Classification (NCBI taxonomy): domain Eukaryota; kingdom Metazoa; phylum Arthropoda; class Insecta; order Lepidoptera; family Saturniidae; genus Antheraea; species Antheraea mylitta. The sequence goes on from JACEII010000002.1 coordinate 2,042,529, forward strand.
CCCTTTATACTTTTTATTACATTCTCCTTTTACGTTACATAGAGCACCGCTCCCAGCTTTATAATAATTCACATATTGGTAACGATTTATAATTATTAATATGTAATTAAAAAAAGATCCTTTAAATACTTATAATCTTATCATAACCTATGATATAATGTTGGTCGAAGCCTTTGCTATACCAAAAAAAACTAATTGATTAAATATTAAACACTTTTTGGTACAAAAACTTCTTAGTTATTTCTAAATTAAAGCTATGACATATTATATGACTACAATGAAATTTTTGATACGAATTAATATGTACAGAAAATTTTGTACAAATTCACTTTAATTCACTGCTATTCATTTTATTATTTATTTAACGATTTACAAAAAAAAATCATTCATAAAACGAAATCAAATAAATAAAATTCAAAATAAGGCATAATAGTTATAAGAACGAAATATTCGGATTCCGAATTTGTACTATTGAAATATAATTGTTAGTATGTCCCAGAGAAACCGGTATAAATAATGTATTGTAAACCGTAAACAGTTTCAACGGTTAAGTATCTCCGTTGTTTGGTGGAGCCGTACTTTTCCGTGGAACGAAAGCTGGTCTTTGGAAACCTGGCCTCAACGATTTGAAATAAGCCTTCCTTTCCGTCGTTGATTTGGGAGATTCAGTCGTATAACTCTTAGTTGTTGTTGTTCTGGTATTACCAGTTTTCCTTTTAATATCAACCGGTACATTTTGTACTCTATTTGCTTGAAGCCTGGTTTTCGTTGGATTAAAACTTGATGTTCTATTTGCTTTCTTAATATAATTGTTTGAGATTGTCGCGTTGGTTTTCTTTGTTAAACGCGGTGTTGATGTTACTCTCGTAAAGTTGGAAGGTTTCATTATAGGTCTTCTAGGAAATCCAAATTTAGCTCGTTTAGCTTCTAAAGGTGAGAGTTTAGTCGTGGAAGTTTCTTCTGTAACTGTTTCAGAGGTTGCTGCACTGGTTGTAACGGTTGTAGTATCAGATGACACTGTCGTGGATTGAGTTGTTAATGGGGTAGATAGTAGAGCAATGATTGGACTTGTACTTAGAGTTTCTGTAGTAGTTGGACTTTCTGTAGTACTTGTAGTGCTTGTTAATGTTGTTGTGGTAAGTTTAGGTGTGCTAGATAAAACAGTTATGTTTACAGGATACCTTATTGTACTCTTTTCCACAAAAGGCGCGCCACTCAGTTCTTTACCTTTCACAAAAGTAATTATGTTACGGCTTGTCTCAGGTTTCAATATATTTAACTGAACGATCTTAGCTTCCTCTTTTCCAGTATCAGAATCGTTAGTAATAGGCGCAGAATACACAACAAATGGTTGGCTTATTTCTTTGACTCTACGAGCGGTAATCGGTTTCTCTGTTCTAAATAGGCCTTCTAAAGGTAGCGTTGATGGATTTGTGAGCATCGAACGCGGGGTAATTATTTCAAGTTGTTTAGCTGCTTTTACCTGTTTCGCTTTTTCGTTTTCATAAGCGGCAGGTACAAATTGCCACTGTGCGAATAAAGGATCATCTTGTACTGCATTGTCTCTTTTATCATCATTAACGTAACTTAAAAAACCATCATGCGGTAAATGTTCTATTTTGCTTTTTATAATACCATTTCCTTCGGAAGTCCTTTTGACGTGTCTATAAGCTTCGTTAATACTTTCCGAAGTAACTAAATTTTCTTTCGGTATATCAAGATAATTTAAAGCTCTTGCATTTCTTGCTTCGTCGATTCTTATAGGATTATCAGGAGGATTTTCTACAGGGTATATATGCCCGAATTTAGTCAGATATATTGGGATTTCATCCTCGACTATCTTTATGAGGCTAAATCTGCTTACTTCACCTATTTTATTAACAACAGGCTTCTTTTCTACTTTGATGGGACCTTCTTCAATTAGTGTTGTTTCATTATTTTTATTTAAACGATGTTTATCTAATTTTGAAGATACCTCAACAACTCTACTAACAGAGAATAATTTATCAAACTGAGTCTTTATTATAGGCGGTGCTGGTGTAGTGCTAGTAGTAGTGGTGGTAGTTGTGGTTGTGGTGGTGGTAGTGGTAGTACTGGTAGTTGCGGCCACTGTTGTCTCTGGTAATGGTTCTGTAGCAATTTCTGTTATTACTTCAGTTTTAGTAGTACCTATTGTAGTCGGGGCAATAGTAGGTTCGGGAATAGATAGAGATTGTGAATTAGTTTTAATATCTGGTGTCGTTGGTACAGGAGTAGTCCCTTCGGTGATTAGTAAATAATCATCTATCTTAGTGTCTCTTTCTATTGGCACTGTGGTAGTTTCAATTTCTGCTGTATTTGCCGTAGTAATATCATTTGATTTTACATTATCCTGTATAGTGGTAATTATCTCTGTCTTGGATACATAATCATCTTCGGTTACAATTGTAGTCTCCCCTTCGGTTGAACGAGCTGTTGTTGTAGTAATTTCCTTTATACTTTGTGTAGATGAAGGTTGAGTGTTGTTCTTTGTTGTAAACGTAATTTTAGGCCTTGGTGCTGATACTGGACTATTATATCCAGGAGGAACATTTTGTACACGTTTCTTAGTACTATTAACGGGTTTATTGCTAGTAAATCTAGGAAAACCACCCGTAATATTTTGTGAACTACTTTGAGGATTACTAAATCTCCTAGGGAGCTCTGTAGTGGAGGTTGAACTGCGGAATGTATTAGCGTTCAGTATTCTAGGTCTAAAAGGTATTTTTCTTGTAGTAGACGTAATCTTTGTTTCTGGAAGTTCTTCGTCATACACTTCTTCTTCTTCCTCCAATATCTCTTCTGGTTCTTCATTAAAAGTTTCATCTTCAGTTTCGTCTACGTAGTCGGGCTTTTTATTAAATAGTTGGTTTTGAGGAACGAATACAAATGGATTTTCGGGTTCTTCTTCAAGAAGTTCTTCATCTTCATAATATTCCTCTTCCTCAAATACTTTCGGTGTTGTTTTAGTAATAGTAAATGGTTTTCGTGTAAAAATTTTTGATGGGAATGGTCTTTTTGTTACTGATGTTGATGGCTTAAATGATTCTCTCTCAACAGTTTTAGGACTTGTGTATGCACCAGGATTATATTTTCGACTAAAAGTTCTGCTGCTAGAAGGTATAGAAGACGCTGTTGTCGATGTGAATAATCTTTTTGATGGCCGATAAGGTACTCGAGTTCGTACTGATGGTGATGTAAGTTGAGTAGTACTTGTAGTAGTTGTTTCTATTTTTGGCTCAATTGTAGACGTTTCATTGTTTAGGTATGTTTCAGTTGTAAATGTTTCAGTAGTATTTTTTACGTTTTCCTCTTTATTATCTAAAGACGCAGTCTCATTTGTAACTTTCATTTCCGATCCTGGATTATTTATAACTGTTGTTGTTTCCTCCAAAACCGTATTATTTGGGGTTTCCATGATTGTAGAGTTTACTTTTATTTCTAATTCATGATTCACTTCCATAGGGTTTACATCTAAAGGTTCTATGATATCTTTCGTTTCTTCAGGTTCTTCACCATTTACTTCTAGAACCTTAGTTGTGAGATCTTTACTATCAGTTACAGTCTCTGGTATAGTTTTTGTTACTTCTTGTGTAACCAAAGTAGCTTCTGATGAAGACACATATTGATTTTTTTCAATAATTTCTGTAGGTGTTTCTAATGTGACGACGGTATCGATTTCTATAGGCTCAGTAGAATCAGTGATTGTTTCTGATGTGTGTTCGGTAGTGATAGTGGTAGGTGTAAAAGAAGTCGATACCGAACTAGTGCCTCTGGTCTTATCTCCATAATTAAGAATAGTTACAGTAGTTGTTTCTTTGAGAGAATTAAACAAACCTATAGATTTAGCAACAATTTCTGGTAAATCATCAATAGATTTAATTTTTTTCCTTATTATTTTCCGGATTCTTGGGATAGTTGTCGTAGTAGGTTCACTTGTTTCTTCAACATCATCAACAATAGTTGTGGAAGATGTCTTTTTTCGTATAATTCTAAATTTTTTCCTTCCATTATCACCCACAGTGGTGTCATAGGTAACAACATCATCAGAAATCGTAGAACCTATCGTTGTGGATGATTTTGTTGTTTCTTCTACTTGTTCATCATTTTCTTCATGTTCTTTTTCTGCTATAGCACTTTCCGAAAGATATATATCATCATTTTTATTTTCTGATTCATACTCTTCGTTTTTATATGTAGTAGATTGCTGAGTAGTTGAAAACCGAGAAGGAAAAGGTAGCTTTCGAGCTTGAATAACAGGCCTGTTAGCTGTCACTGTTGGTCTCGGTCTACCAAATGGTAAGCGCGAGCGAATTCTTTGAGTCACAGTTTTCTGATTATTTTTATCAAGATTTTCATTACCTACGATAGATGTATCAGTTATTTTAGTGAAAGGGCGAGGTGTAAATCTAGCAAATGTTGGTCTTCTTTGACCAACTGTCCCTAAAGCTGGTACTTGTGATACAGGTTCAGTTGTGAAATTAAGCGTAAACCGGCTTTTTCCTCTTGGCAAAATATTTGTACGTTTTGTATCAATCGTTGCTGCAGAAACTTCACTATCATCCACAGTTGTTTGTTCTCTGGAATTTATATCCGGACTCGGACTTAAAACTTTTTGAATTTCAAATGAATGCCTATTATCTTCCGTAATTAATAAAATATCTTCATCAGTATTTATCTCTGGTCTAAAGTTACCTGTAGATGTGATTGATGCTGCTGCTGGCACTGAATCTTCATTTTGTGTTGTTTCCGATATTTGAAACCTATCCCTAGACTCTCTTGCACCGGTTTCTCCATTTACATCAACCCTATCTAATTCAAGACTATCAGGAGTAGTTGATCGAATTTTTCTCGAAACCAAATCATTACTTTCAGAATCCGAAGGTATTTCGTTCGAGCTTGCCAAAGGCCTACGACGGCGGAAAGCGTAATTCCTGAAACTCACCTGGGTTGAAGACGGTGCTGCAGTTGTCGAAGTTGTTGTTGAAGTAGGACCACGACGTCTTAAAATAGGACGTCGCGTCGCGAGGCTGGATGGAGCAGATGTTGTCGTTGTTGTTGACCTCGGAATTAACCTGGCAGTTGTAGTTGGACTTGCAACAGTTGTGACCTCAGGAGCTTCAGTCGCCTGAGCCGCGGTTGTTTCAGGGACGGGAGATTCATTTTCCGAGAAACTCAAAGAGTTAAGTAATGAGGATATTTGGACAGCGAGGACAGTAGTAGGTTCTGGACTACTTGGTTCGTCGATTGTAGGAACGGTTGTTGGTCTTATTCTTGATACAGTGGGAATGGGACTGCTCTGCTCTTCAAAAGGAGATATGGTTGTGGATCGAGTACGAGCTATTGATGTGTATTGTGGTTGGGAAGATATTTCTTTTTCTAAAACTATATGCTGCTCTTCATCTTCGGGTTCACTTTTTTGATATCTGAAATGAATAAATTTCAAAATTTTATTACATCCTTTTTAACATCAAAATGTAAAAAAATATTAGAGTGTAAAATAAATAATAGTATTTGAACTTAAAACAGCAAATGATAAATTTTAATTAGTTAACTATTGCTCTAACAATATAGCAGTTTCAGTAATATATTTTATATATAACACTAGATAGTAGTAAATCAATTGGGTTTGCTTACTGAGTAGTAGTTGTTTCCTCTGTGGAAGGACGTTGTCTTCTTATTGTAACATATTCAGGAACATTCTCACGTCTTGCATTAAGTATATCCAAAGAATTTAAAGTTTCTGGTTTCGTCGCTATTGGGTCTTGACGTTCAAATAGTCCATTCCTAAAACAAAAATTACACAAATCGATTATGCATGAATTTCTTCAGTGCCTAGCTCTCGTTTCTCTAGAATCACATGTGTATATCAGATGATAATCAAAATCAAAAATTCTTTATTCAGTTTAGGCTCTAATAAGGCGCTTATGAACGTCAAAAACTACCACCGGTTCGGAAAAAAACCCGGCCATCGAGAAGAACCGGCAAGAAACTCGATCGGGTACATTTTTTTTACATACATTTCCAATACACCACACAGCTTATAGTGGATGCACAGAGAGGAGTCAATTCCAGACATCACTATCGTTCATATACTGATCCACTCTATAATATCCTTTTGACACTTACACTAGACTTACTACTAAAATTTACGTATTATATTATTTCTTTTGATCTGTTCTCTTATGTTTACTCTATCGTATCTTCCACATTGAATATTTTTCTTAAAAAGAGGTTTATTTTTCTCAAATTACATATATTATTAGCTGACCAAGCCACGAGTTGCTGTGGATCAGTTATTAAAAAACAAATTCAAAATCAAAACATGACGCCATTTATATGTTATTTATGCTACTTTGTAATAAAAAAATGTTAACGCCATTAATCGAAACACAAATTATGCTATCTCTCCAGTTTATTCAAATAATTAATGTGATCACAGTTAAAAGATAATCTCAAAAAAGAAAGCCAGTTATGAAATGCCTGAATGCCTTGAAATGTTTTTAACGAGAAATGTATAATTTGTGTTTGAATCCATACCAATATCGATACGAATAAGTCGAAATACCGACGATTGCGCCAAGACGAACTGACATTACATAGCGAAATTATCTATCAGCTGAATTAGTTAGAGTTAAAATCTAACGGCTAAATTCTATTAACGTATGTGTTTATTTTGTATTATGAAGCATTTTATTTTCAAACTACAACGATTGTAAAGAATATCTTATATTCTATTATTTATTACTATGTAAGAAAACTATAGTATTTAAATATAGTGCCTATTTTTTTTACAGCTGTTGGTCATTAAAACAGCGATCAGGTACTCATTATTTTTTTTAGATGGCGTTTTAACATAATAATAGCTCCATGGCAAATGTTGTCATGTTGAAATTTGACAGAAAACGGTGATTGTGGTTATCATTATAAAATTTAGATTAAGCTAAAAGCGACAAATAGTAGAATAATAAACTTTTAATTGTCGTTTATTTTTTTACAGAGCAACGCATTAGTTTTATTCCAGTTCCGTAAAATTCCATTTCAAAGCAGTGTCTTATAACTATAATAAAACTGTAACTAGGTCAAAACTTTAAATATTTTTTGATAATTATAATCAAGATGAACTATGTTATCGATATAGAAGTCAAAAATAGTCTATTTATAATTTTTGTCTGACTGTCTGTCTGTCTCTGTGAACACGTACCACTCTGAAAGTACTGAACCAATTTCGACGAAATTGACACAGTGGTAACTAATACTACAAGATTACATTTAGGACACTTTCTGTCCCATAAAACACTAGGGTAACGGATGAAAGACTAAATTTGTATTCAATGAAATTCTTGACGGGTTTTGGTGAATTTTCTATGTGTTATATATCATATTTTTATCGTTTTGTATTCAGGAAATCCCTGGTACCACCGATCCGATTTTGAATTATTTTTCAATGTTAGAAAGGTATATTATCCCTCATGTGTTATAGATAATGTTTATTTTGGAAAATTATTTTCAATAGTTAATCACAAGGAATGTAATTTAAATTGACAAATATTAATTTATCGCCAATAGTGGGAAGACATTTATCGGCAATATATGTAGGTTTGTATTTATCTTAATTGAACCCGGTAGGCGATGCTGCGAATGGGTTTAGGTTTATTTTAGAAAATTTCTCATATACCAACTATATTTGAGTGAGTCCCTGTATAGTTCGGATTTACAATTGAAAACGGCAGATGTTGCTGCGATCGCGTTTTAGTTTTATTAAGATTTTTCGCGGATAACAATACAATTAAAACAGGTAATAATCGATTTTGTGCAGACGAAGTTGCACAGGTCAGCTAGTAGTAAATAAATGTGAGTATGCACAGAAACCTTATCTTCAATGAAAGCTCAGACTCTTTTTAGAATTAAGGTCCCTATACTTGATTGCATTATAGATAGCCCTCGTTGCAATAATTAAAATGTGGTTGGATCTATAAACATAACTTACTTTGAGGCTGTGTCATCTGCAGTATCTGAGGTGGCCAGTGACGTTGGTCTCGCTCTTCGGATATTAACGTATTGAAGTGGCTTAGCTGTTGTCGCTACTCTCAGCTCAGTTTCAACTGGTGTTGGGTTAGGCTCATCTGAAAATTCTTCCTCAGATTCCTCGTCTCTTTCTTCAGTTTCGTCCTGCTCATTTGTTGAAGATATTGAAGGACGTTTCCTATTGATAGTAGTGTACCTGGATGACGTCATATAAAACGTATTGTTATTTACGGCACTGTTAAATAATCTTAACATATAAATCTAATGTCATGATGTTTGACCACGATGAACTCCACAACTACTGAACCGATCATCTTCAAAGTTGACATTTATGGACCAATGTGACATTTGAATAAACTTGAGAGACAACATAAGTTATATTTCGATTAATGGCTTCAATTATAGATGGCGCCATGTTTTGATTTTCAGTTTGTTTTTTAATAACTGAGCCACAGCAAAGCGGTCAGCTAATAATATATGTTTATATATTTTTATATATAAATTTCTTCTGTACGTGTGTATGTCGCTGAACTTCTTCTAAACGACTGGACCGATTTTGTTTGCGTGTTGCAATGAATCCGAGAGTGGTTTAGATTTTGGAACCGGTAGGTGGCGCTGTGGTTGATTTTTTTTTTTATTATCATAACAGGATAACGTCCTCCCGCTCCGCTAATAGGTATATATATATTTGCGCGGTCATAAAAATGCCTATAATAATTAGAAAGTTTTAGTGGTAAATTTTCATAAGTTAAGGTAGATTATTTATTTAGGGAATTTAAATACTATTTCTAAAGAAATAAGCCCCTACTTAAGAAATTTTCAATGTGCAAGATCCGATAGAGTAAAGATAAGAAAATGAATCAAAAGAAATAATATATTATGTAAGTTTTACTAGTAAGTAGATTACGCTAGAATCGTCATTATTGGCTTAGCAAGTTATCTTCAGACGCATCATGTCTCAGATTAGTTTATTATAAAAAGCTGTAATACAATAAATAATACTTACTGTGGTCGATCTTTCTTTAACAATTTATCTTTATCTGCTGCAGGTTCAAGTCCTTGGTTCTGGGGGGCTCGTCTACTGTTTTGCACAGAATTTTCTAATAAACTGTTTCCGCCAAACCTAAAATATAATAATCGAGTTTTTTACTTTTATTATTATTATTATTAATCCATGGACAAAAGCCTGTGTGTTCAAAATCATAAGGGTTTAAATTATATAACCAAATGTATACCCTATTATGCACTGGTAGACAAACTGTTGGCAACTTAAAAATATCCTATATTTATTATAAATGTAAAAAAAACTTAAACAACAACAGATGATATAAAGTAAAGTAATATAAAAAATGACTAGATATTTAAAAACATGATCCGTCATTTTGAGATCTAGGTCTTCAAAAACAACCGAGGGGTTAACTACACTCATTAAAAAAGTCTAAGCAACATGTACTAATTAAAATTTTAGGATGGTTCCTCACATTATATCGTTGTATTTTATTTTTAAAATAATATCTTTAGGATTCTGTGATGTAAAAATAACAGCTGTTGTCTTTATAAGTTCTTTTAATAACAGAAATGAACAATATTAGAATATACTGTAGAAACTAAGATACATAAGAAACTAAACTTTTTTTTACAAAATGAAATTTCTAAAGAAAATATATTTATTGTCAAAGAATAGAACAATTTAATACAAAGTATAGTCTCCTCTGCTATTCAGAACTTGTCGGCAACGATTATTCATTGAATTAATGAGACTGTTTATGTCATCTTGCGGTATTCGCTCCCAATGGAATTGTAGCAAATCCTTCAGCTGTTGGGTTGTTGTCGCTCCATTCAAATTCTTCAAAACACGTCTCTGGTGCATGTCCCATGCGTGCTCGATGGAGTTGAGATCTGGCGATTGTGCAGGCCAGGGCAATAGCCGGATGTTCTCCGTTGCAAAGTATTCACTGGTTCACCGAGCTGTATATACACGCGCATTGTCATGCATTAACCTAAAATCGGAGCCAAAGGTTTGTGCAAATGGATAGACATAAGGTCTGAGAATATCCTCAATGTAATTTTCAGCATTCACGTTTCCATTTACAAAAACGAGCTCAGTTCGCCTGTTCTTCATAATACCCGCCCATAACATAATCCTTAAACCCGGCTTAAACCCGAATCGCGACTCATCGGAAAACACCATTCATATCGACGAGCGCGATTCCCGTGACGTATCGGTGAGCACCTGATTGGGCGTCGAGCTTGTAGGCCGTACTTATGCAGTCGATTTCGCACAGTTTGAGGACTTACATCAACACCACTTGAAATTTGTAGCCTCAAACTTATCTCTTGAGCGGTAACATCGGCTGGCGTCTTGCAGTCAGTTGTATGTATCGGTCTTGCCGAGTGGTTGTACTCCTTTTACGGCCTGGATGCTGTTCAGCGGGTTCTCCTGTATTATTGTAGCGCTGCCAAAGACGACAAATAACACTTCTATGAATGCCAAAATGTCGTGATACCTGAGATTGATTACTTCCCGCTTGCAACATCCCTACAGCTCTTTGCATTTCATCTGCCATCAAATGACGTCGCTTCATGACGTAAAGAATATCTAACAATTCAATTTTGTCGCTAACTTTATTTAAATGGTTGGTAAAATTATAAAATCAAGACTAAACGTAGCAATTAAAACGCACTTAAATTCAAACAAATTCACAGTCATTTGAATTTTTACTTACCTACGCACTTTGTTTGAGTAAATACTTAGATGTTAATTAATATAAATGGTAAAATTTGTAATATCATGCATGTTGCTTAGACTTTTTTGATGTGTGTATTTCCTGTTAAGAATAAAATTTATAATACGTTTTAATCTTACTTGTTCTTTCCTCGTGCTCTTTCTAACACCTTTTGGTAAAGTTTTTTGTTGAACGAAGATGGCGTGGTGGTGCTTCCACCGTCCGTACTTGCTGAGGTTTCCGACAGATGTAGTTGTTTTTCGAGCTGCTCGATGCCCCCTTGTAAAATAATAGAAATAATTATTAATTTCATTCACAAGAAAAATACATATTTAATATAAACTCTTTTTTAAACATAAAATAAATTTAATATATGCCTTTATTTGTTCAATTTTCACTTAAAATTATCGTTCACTCACCGACTTTCTTAATTAGATCAATCAATTCTTTGATGACTTTTGGATCCTCTGCATCATCGCCAGAATCTTCCGATACACTTTCATCATACTCTTCTTGAGACTAAAATTTTACAATTTGATATTACTTTCTTAAATTCAGATTAAAAATTATGTAGAGTAAATTATGGATTATAATATTTGGCGGGATCTTGGAATATCATATAAAGGATTTTATATTTTATTCATAGTCTCGTGTTATTTGGCTCTATATTTTGTAACGTTGATGGTGTTTTACGTAATATAATTTGATTATTCGGCACAAGTATAGTGGATGCGATGGATGGATAGAGCATGAATTCTGATTTGCCACAATAACTCCCTGGAAAGTTCTAACAAGGTAGCCACCATCTTGTTAGTACATTGAAATTTGCACAAAGCAATTGTGCAATATCATCTACTCGACAATGAACCTAGAAGACTGATCGCCAATAATTAAATTAGAATTATGGAGTCGAAAAGAGATGAACGATTTAGCTGTCGAAAGTTTTTTTTTTAATAGGTATCTCCTTTATTTCTGATTTAAATATTCAAATATCCTTCGTCAGCTAAATTATAATTAAGTCGTTACATTTTAAAATGAGCTAAATACAACTTTAATCTATATATATAATAAAAATGAAGTGTCTATATACAACAGCGAAATAAAAAAAATCACTGATTGTGTATGAACGTATACACGCTACCGATAACAAAAATGCAATTTTTAAAATTTTTGTCCGTCTGTCTGTCTGTCTGTTTGTTCCCGGTAATCTCCGAAACGGCTGGACCGATTTTGACGAAAATTTCACTAACAGATAGCTGAAATTACTGCGGGTGACATAGATTACTCTAAATTAGACTAAGTATTACCCGCGGCTTCGTCTGCAATGCTATCTCCAAAACGTATGGACCGATTTACACAAAACTTTCACCAACAGATAACGGATACCATAAAAAGTAATTTAGTATATTTTAATTTAGACTAGCTGTTAACTGTGGCTTCGCCCGTGGTACTATCCCTAAAACGATTAAACTGATCTTCGGGAAACTTTCATAGGCAGATAGCTGACTTCATATAAAGTTATTCAAGTAATTTCAGTTTATACTAGCTGTTAAGCGTGGCTTCGCCTGCAGTACTATCTCCAAAACGGTTTGACCGATCTTCAAGCAAATTTGATTGGCAGATAGCTGACCTTATAAAAAGTTATTCAAGCAATTTTAATTTGTACTAGCTCTTAACCGCGGCTTCGACCGCAGTATTATCTCCAAAACGATTAGATTGATTTTCACAAAACTTCCATTGGCAGATAGCTGACTTTATAAAAAGTAATTCAAGCAATTTTAGTTTATACTAGCTGTTAACAGTAATTTCGCTCGCAGTACTATCTCCAAAACGGTTAGAAAGATCTTCACGAGACTTTCACTGACAAATAACTGAACTTATAAAAAATAATTTAGGCAATTTTATACTAGCTATTAACCGTGGTTTCGCCCACAATGCTATCTCTGTAACGGTTAAACCAACCTTTACGAGACTTTTTCTGGCAGATAGCTGATTTTATAAAATTAATTTAGATAATTTTTGTTTATAATTAATAGCTGTTAACAGTGTCTTCGCCCACAAAACTTTCTCTAAAACTGTAAGGCAGATGTTGACGGGACTTTCATTGGTAGACAGCAAACCTTATAAATAGTCATTGAGGTTATTCTAGTTTAGACTAGCTGTTACCCACGACTTCGTCCGTATGAAATTTAGCAAAAATATTTTGTTCGGTGTAAACATGTGCGTATTTACCGCGCTTTAGTATATATAATTTTATATCTTGGTGTATATATACTAAAAATTAAAGACGTCACCACATTCATTATTTACAATTTAATATAATAATAATTATTATGAAGATAGAAGAGGTATTATCTATTTTTAAGTCATTTTTTCATTAGTTCTTTGTACAATGTAAGTGAGCACTGAGTTATATGGTTGGCTAATGTTCCAAATACGAGTATGTTGGTTTTGATAATCCTCATTCAATACACTGTTAGTATCTATATATCTAATGTACACGTTACATGTTACTGTCAGTAGCGTGCGTGTCATACTTATAATAGTTTTTTAAGAACATTTCTATAATTGTACATAGTTTCATAATTTATTAATACTTTAAAACAATTTAAAAAACGCGTGCGAAGCTGTGGGTACAGCTAGTCTTTCATATAACATGTTTTTTTTTTAATTTTTAGTTTTTATAAACCTAGAACGAAGATTACATTTTACCGTTCATGAGGTTTTAGTTTTTTTTACGGTCTTCACATTTTATATGTACAAAATTTGAATAACTCTAAAAATAACGCAAAACATTACGAAGGGCTAAAATTGAAAGTAGCTTTATTTAAAAATCGTCTATTTGAACTCTTACCTCAGGTTCGGGAGTGGTGGTAGTCGTAGTGGTTCGGAAAAGAATAGAATTTTTCGTGCTAATGCGGAGAGGTCTACGCGTTGTGCTCGTAGTTGTGATAAGAGTAGTTGTAGGGACCGTAGTTGTGATTGGAGTCGTTCTCGTGGTTGGCGCTTTCGTTGTCGGCTTTGGAGTGCTAACTTTACAAGCGACATTACGAGCAAAGTCGCAAGAGTCAGCTGCTTTGTTGAAGTAGAGGCCTGAAATGCATTGAAAGCTGCCGATGCAATGAATTTGCAATTTAAAAAATGCTTTTCATAAGTTAAAAATTTCATAGTTATAAGTAAAATAAAATATCAAATTATTATTAAAAAATGTGAGAATATAATTAGAAAAAAATGAGCCGTCACGGGACGCCTGGTGGATGTGAAACGTTGAAATTGTTCCAATCGAACGAATCTCAAATTACAATATAGGTATGCGAGATCATTGCGGTAAGAGAGATTGTGTCGCCACTTCTCTCACATGAATCACGGCCTGTACCGCCTATAGATTTTTTACATCAAAAATGTACAAAATTTGATTGATTTTGTTTCTAGTGTGCAAAATCAACTCACCAGAAGGACAAGTAAACTGATGAGCTACAATGCCAAGATCAGACGGCCCGGAGTCCAAACACCAGAAGTATTTCTTGCAATCACGTGGATGCGGGTAGAAGCCTTCGTCCACGCACTTGAAATCTATAATATATGACAATAATACAGTTATGAGCTGACTCTGACCAAACAATGTGCAAATTTATTTATTTACAATTATGGATAATGCAGTCAACAGTCCGATGTAAAGTATAATGACAATAATAGAAAAGATCATACTAGACTTCTACGTCTAATTTATACAAATTATCATCTACAATGCTTTATTGCATCGATACAACTTACACTGTTAATGAAAAAAATTAAATTATGCAACATTATATGTTGATAAACATGGGAAAGAAAAGGATAAATGAACAAACGAAAATTAATTTATCTATAATAACTAAAATTAACTTTTGGAGAAGTAAACAAGATTACAAATATAGTTGAGAATGAAGTCCTTTTGAATTTAAAAGCTCGATGATCAAATATATCTAAAGTGATCTGTTTGGATGAGAGGTTACTGTACAAACGATTCGTACGTACAATTTGACTGTAGTAAGAAGTATTATTCTTGTAAGTTTTATGGATAAATGTTTTAGGAAATCTTAACAAAATTGATGTTAAAATTTAGACACTAGCAAAAATGATATTGAAACTATAGATACGTCATAAACGCTTCGACAGCGCCATTTTAAAATTTGGCTAATTAGCCTTTTATTGACGGCTGTCTATCAATCCGCCCGTATCTAAGCAACATAACTATTTCTTTTTCACCACCGATATTGAGAATATGCCATCTTACTTTCACATTTTATCTAAGACAGTTTATGTATGTTTGTGTTTTCGTGATTTTTTTTCAAAATGTAGGTAACGTATCCGCAACCTTATAGTTATAATATCGTTGACTAGCAACGAGGAAGATGATGCAAATAGGCATTTGAACATAGGCGTTTATTTAGGTTATTGTTTAAAAAATAAAATCGTTTTTTAAAAATATGTGTGTGCCTCACCTGCGCCAGGGTCAGGAGTTGTTGGTGGCTCCGGAGTAATTATATTCCACGCTGGTGTTGTACTTGTGAAAGCATTCTTGCGTTTATTTGTCCTTCGAATAATACAAAAAAAATGTTAGAATATGATCTACTAACCTATGGCTTTGGAGACTATAAGGTCAATTAAAGAAATTACAATTAAGTTATAATTATGAAAAACAATACTTATATGACTTTATTGTCAAATGTAATTACGACTGCAATTGCGAAACAGATTTCAATTGTAAAATCATATCAGATTAAATTTGACTACACGTATAGTGGCTTAGGCTGTCACATTTCTGATGCTGCTGAAACAAGTATTTTTTTTTTATAGTAGCACGGCAAAGTGACTGCACTGTGCCTGATGGTCAGCACAGTGCAATCCAAAAACAACGGCGACTGTCGATAGATACGTCATCCTTCGTCGGTTGTCACTGTCATGCCGGCCTGCGTAAATGCCTCTTCAAGTTACGCTTGAAGGACCCCATATTATAGGAAGGAGGGAACACACTAGCCGGGAGATTGTTCCACAGCTACACGGTACGGCAAAAATAGGATATTGCGAACTTTTTAGTTCGTGCCCAGATAGGGTTTACCGTAAAACTGTGAACTCCATTCTAACAGAAGACTTACTAAGCGTACTTTGTATCAGACAAGAAAGTCACCCAAACTGAAAGGCTTGAAGACTGGCATGGAGGCCAAAAGATATAACAGTAACATTATTAATATAAAATTTAATGATTGTTACTTGGTAGTAGTGGGTTTGGGAGTAGTAGTCGTTGTGGTTGTAGTAGTAGTTGTTGTTGTAGTAGTACTCTTCGGTCTATTCTTCCTTCTGCTTCCTGATCGCGATGAAGATTTTGGTTTCTCTCTAGTTATCACATTATCCGTTGATCTAAGAACAATAAATGATTATAATGAGTTAATGATTACAACTGCGTTTTGTCTGGTATTCATTTTATAATATACCAGCTAGCTACGCGTTACTGTAGCACAGTTATTAACCTTTAAGCTGAATAAAACACGTGTACCATGAAATAAACTGGAGTTGACAATACAAATTCAAAATTAAAATATGGCGCCATCTATATGTTATGTATGGCAGTCGGTTCTACAGTTTTCTATCAACAAACTAATTTAGAGCGCCATCTCTTTGAGACTGATGAAACCTAGAATTAATAACAATAATCAACATTGACTATCATTTACTTTGTAATTTAAAAATATTAAGGCCATTAATTGAAATATAAATAAATGCCAACTTTCATGAAGATTGGTTACGTAGTTTCGGAGTTCATCGTGGATAAATATCATGACACTGGTTTTTTATATATTTAGGCGTTACTAAAGGAAGATATTTTCAGATGTAGTAATTAAATTGACTTACGCAAGTTTGTTAATGTACGCTTCTTTAGCGGCTTCGATCAGTGGGTATGGTTTGCCATGACATGTCCCTCGGAAGTCATCATTATCAATTGACCAGAACATAATACCTGGAATATTATTGGAATATACATATAACTTTTAATTGAAGTGATTATAATCCTTATTCAAAAGAAAGAAGTTCTATTTTTGTTCTTTTTTTATCCTTGATTAATGCACTTGAGTTTTGGCGGTATATTAGTGTGTCATGTAGAGATTTGAATATTTTATTCAGTGTCTTATAGTATTGGATTCTATATTTTATAATGTTGGCGGCATTTTACACAATATAGTTCGGTTTTTGTGCATAAGTGAAGTAAATGGAAAATAATACCACGAAGTACGAATACTGAGATTTTATAAAAATTCTCTGCATAGTTCTAAGAAGGGGCTACCGTCTTGTCTTGTTATAATTTTCATTTTCATTCCCTACTCAACAATGGAAATAATAATCTAGAAAAAAAAAACATTATTCGTAGATAATAGGAAATTACAACCAAATCAAATGCAGACTAAAATGTTAAGGTGTTGCACCAATCATCGTGATTTTAAATCCAAAAATGAGCATTTCTAAATTAATAACCAAAAGTATTCTTGCTTGACTGTTTAATAACCAACCGAAATTTAAAATCTTAATATTATTAAATTTGAGAATTGATTCCTATTTTGTACTTATCTTGTTACTACTTTACGAGTACATTATCAAAAGTGGTTTGTAACCTGTCTATTTGAATTTAGCAGATCATTCGAGAACATATCTTCAGTCACTTAAGTATTAGCTTATATAAAATCGAAATTTTCATAACGAGTATAAATAAAGTAAAACATACCTCCAAGTCCATTTTCAGCTACGTACTCTGCCTTCTTTTTCACAATATCTACATCGTCATAGCCCACCCATTGCTTGCCCTTAAACGCGACTGGTCCCATAGCTTGAGGGTTCGGGTGCATTACAGTCCATTCTTCCTCTTCCTCGTCGGAATATTCTTCAGAATCTTCATCAGAATCCGTGTTACGCTTTTTGGTTTTCGGCATAAGGGCTTCGCAGATCTGTAATAGGCGTTAAACATTACATAACTATGTTTTACTTCTTTGGAAATTCTAATGTCAAATCGGAATCTGTCCCTTAAGCTAGCTAAATAGTGGACGACAATTTTTTTTTGGGATGTCGTTTTTTTATGTCACAGGAGGCAAACTAACAGTTGCAACACCAGGAAAGTCGCAAGTACGTTGCTCGCCTGTGTTGGGAGATGGGAGGGAGAAGGTGAGAAGAGGTGGGCCTCCAGCGCTCTCACTAAGCGATCGAAACGCAACAATGCAAGCACTGTTACTTCACGTTGGTTTTCTGTGAGAAGGTGGTACTACCCCTGACGAGCCGACCCATTCATGCTGAAGCCAGTAATAGCTTCATTTAGTAATTTTTCCTTTTGCAAGTCTGTATTATGAATTTTAAAAAAATAAGTCTTTTAAGCTGTTTATATTTGTTATACTGCACCATGATTTTAATAACAAGTTCACTACTAATATGGTATAATTAGATCATAAATAAGCTGTTGACATTATTATGCATATTCCTAAAAGAGAAAACGATGTAAAAAGTGGTAGTTATATTAAGGAACTAGCTGTGCCTGAGACTTATGTAAAACATAGTGATTAATGAAGTCATCTGGATGTATTAACTTCATTTACTCGTCTACTTTTACTCGTGTTTACGCCATGTCGTCATTAAAATTACAATAAGTTTTGGTTGTTGTAACATTTTGATTTTAATGAAAGAAAAACTAAGTTACTCTGGAATATATTATTTATGATTCTGTTGGTGTGGTTGTATTGTGAACCCAGTTTTTTAGCAGTAATGCGTGTTCATACAAACAGACAGACAGACAGACATATTTGAAAATTATTGAAACATATTTTATTACTCATTCCTAGACTCCTGCACTTTAGATTTACATTCTTATTATATATTTAGACGTCATTTTAATTAAATCTATAATGATATTCCCACACGGAATGATCGTATAACGATTGTACATAAAACAACTAAAAAAATTAAGTTACATTAAGTTGATTGTTATTTACAGCATCTTTGACTTTCAATTTAATAAAATTATTTTGAGGAAAAGGTCACTTATTTATACAACGTAACTCGTATAGATAGTTTTGTTCACACATCTTGTAGTGTGTCTCACCTACCTCATAATATGCTAGATATCCTTTCTCTCTTGTGGCCTCTCCTTGCTCTCCCGGGCCATCAGCAGGAGATCCAATCTCTACAGCGTCTTCATTGAATAGTGTGTAAGATCGTCCATATGTAGGAATTCCCAGAACAAGCTTGTTACGGTCTACTCCGTTCTCCAAATAAAATCTAATTGTATAGTCCTAAGGAAAAACAATTGAAGTTGTTAAGTTATAAATAGAAAAAGCACTTCCATCGTTGGCAAGATGGTTCGATAATATAAATTAAAGAAACCTGGACAAATTTGGCGTTGGACAGGAATGGATAGCGTTAAACGGAAGAGTATAATCGTTTAAAAAAATCTCGTACAATAATAACCAATGCAAAAGATTGTCTGTCCATTTTATAGTTTGTATTAATTAAATAATTAAAAAACAAAACTAACAATGTTGAGCTCGGCATCTACGCTGTACTCGTTCGGTTCCTCGAGTGGGTAAAGCGGCGCGTGATGGTTCACTGCCGGTTCGAAAGCCGAATGGTAGTCGTACGAAAGCAGGTTCATCCAGTCCAGGTATCTGAGAAATACGAGTAAATATTAGTTGCTTTAGCAAAATTGTAAAATTTCATCCTTACATAGATAAAATAGAAAAGACAAGACAATTAAAACGACTGCCAACAGAAGAGAAAACTCATAAGAATGATATTTTTTTTTATTCTGGAGAATGGGGCTATGCAGGCCTTGGTCCTGTATCACTGCGACCAGTAGTGATCTATTGTGAACGCCCCGTGTTACTAAAGCTCCCCGCCTAGTTCTATAGTATTTAAGAACAGCAGGACTTTTTTGGCTGAGAGCATCTGTACCTCATCCGGAAGCAAAACATGCTTTTCCAGAATCCGGTTTCGTGTAGGCTTTAGTCGATCACATTCACACAAGAGGTGTTTGAGGGTCTCATCCACACTATCACAAAATCTGCACTCTTTTGTGGTCTGGACACCGATGTTTTGCAAGTGCTTTTTAAGACAACAGTGTCCAGTGAGTGCTCTCACTAAAACCCTATTTGATTCCTACCGAGTGACAGGGCCTTACCAGCATATCGCTGGTTAAATGCCATGATGAGCTCCTTGGAATGGTTTTGTCCTGGCAAGTTATACCAGAATGTTTTAGCTTCTTGATTGTAATGGTTTCTAAGGGAAGAATTATATAATTATGTTCACTTTTAGATTTGTAAATGAATTGAAATTATTGACGTCAAGCTAATTTTCACATCTATGGGTACTCTTAGCAGTAACTATATATATTCTTGTATAGTTTATAATCGAATTTAACTTATAATGAGTTGTTCAAGCTCAATAAAAAATACCAATATTATATATACACAGTCAGCTTTACTACGCGTCGTTAGTCTGACGCAAGCGCAATATGTCACAAGTATGTCGGTCACGCTTCAGAAGTATGTTGCTGATGCGAAACCAAAAGTTTTTCTCCTGGTAAATACCACTCGACGCAGTCGAAAATGGTCTGACTTCAATAACATCTCCCAAATTTGAATTTCTGTACCCTATAAGTTTTGAAGCGTTTATACAGAAATCAAATATAACTACACTATAATATATATCTTATCTATATGAGTAGATGACATTTTATATGAAAAATAAGACATATTGCTGTAGGAATCTTAATTTGAACTCAATTTTAATATGAAAGTCTGAAATAAGTAAAATATACAAAAAAATTAAAGATACGAATTAATACCCCAATTTAGTGCTGCAACATAGCAACACTTGAAGCTAGATAAATAATTTATAAATAGTATTTTAGAAAAACACTGTGGTATGGACTACATTACGTGAATTTATCTTTTTTCCTAGCAAAAAATTGTCCAAATTTCGGAAAAACCGGTAACCTGTTGGAGCAAGATCAGGGTAGTATGGTTGGTGTAGCAGATGTGAAACTCGTATTCATAAAAAAGAGATATTTTAAGGTTTCGAATTTGTGAAAAAACCTATGTGAAATGGTGCGAAAATAAATGAATCACTAAACTGGAAACACAAAGCCCAAATTTCATTTTAAAATTCCCAAACAAATACCATATATAAAGTGACCAGTTTGTCAAAACGCCAATTTTATATGTAAGCACCTAATATAATGACATTTGTTAAAATAAAAAAAGAATATATGTTTGAACCGATTAACAAGATGGTGGACAATATACTCGTAGCGCCAAGAGATAGTTCTTACAATTTATATGGTATTTGAATAATGTCGACACGAACGATGGCTTGAAAAGCTATGATATTTTGCACGTCATATAAGTTAGGTTACTGGACTTGTAGTGAATGGCACAAAAAAAAACAATCAAAAAACGTCGTAACATAAAAATACAACCAGTAATTATTCTTTAGATTGATCGGTTCGCAACCATCCAGCCTTGAACTTTAAAGATGTTACCGGTTAAGGAGTTACGCGTCAATATGTTAAGATATGTTGGAATAAATGTTGACCGCGGCTTGACTACATAATTAAAACTTAGTCGGCTAGTTATTGCCAATGTTTAAATACTAGAAACAATAATAAATTGGTCATTCCATGATTCAGGCTCACCAAGATCAATAACAGTTTTTTTAGGTAATATATAGTGTTAGATCTCATAAAAAAGCCCTAAATCAATATGTGATCGTTGGTAACGCCTGAAGATGACGTCAATCTCTGTGCATCCATCAAAAGCGAATGTGACTATCTATGTTTGTATGTATCATACAAAGATAAACCAGATCGAGTTTGTTGCTGGTTCTTCTCGATGAGTGAGTTATTTGGCCCAACCGATGGTAGCTTCGACGTGTATAAGCGCCTTATAGGAGCCTAAACTATATAGGATGTTTCGATTTTGATTTTAAAAACTATACATTTATCTCTAAGCATCTTCAGACAACCAACTGTTACCTGTTCATCCTTACTAATATTAATCTACTTTCTGCTCGCGGTTTCACCAATATATTTATAGATCGTTTTGACCTATACCTCAGGGAGAGTACTTCTTCTGGATAAAAATACGCTATGTCCATTTCTGTACCCACGAAAATTTCTGTCATTATTATCGTTTCAGTATTTATGGCGCGAAAACGTAACCAACAAAGAAATTAACTTTTGTATATTAACAAAAATAAATTTGTTTCTTCTGCTATACAACCGAATATCATAAAATTTTGTATACGGTTTTGTCAGGGTAAAAGATATCTCATCCAGAAAGAAACCCGGAAAAACGGGTCCGGCCAACGTTATCCCGCCCCGATAATAAAGAAATGACAAATACCTAAATCTTCCTAATGAATCACTTTATCGACTGGTGAAAACCGCGTGAAAGTCGATTCAGTAGTTTTTGAGCTTATTTCGACAAACAGATAAACGTGGCAGACAACTTTGGTATATAATATGCAGTGATATATTAACGAAAGCGAAACCGCGTGCAAATACTAGCTTATAATTTTAGTAAGGACGACAGAAAACCGACGTGAAGTAACAGTGCTTGCATTGTTGCGTTTCGTTCGGTCAGTGAGAGAGCCGGAGACTCACCTACCCTCCCCTTCCTTCTTCCCTTCCTGTCCCCCCGCCCTCCCCCCATACACAGGCTGGCAACGCACTTGTGACTCCCCTGATGTTGCAAGTGTCTATGGACGGTGGTGATCACTTAACATCAGGTGACCCATCTGTTCGTTTGCCTCCTATGATATAAAAAAAAATATTAATAAGGTACTCGAATGAAATCAATATGAATTTATCTATTCATTTTTTATCTTTTTTATTTGACAATACAAATAAAGGGTTCCAGCTGTTAATTTATGGGCCTGTATCGAAAATAAATGGAAGATTTCTTTTATTTTTTTCACCAAGCTGGCGTTATTGAGGTAACTAATATCTGACCGAATTGAAAGACGTGTTCGTAAAACTGCAATCATTAACGTATTAGTTTGGACTACCTGTTTCGCATTCTGATTGAAGTTTAAGTGACATTCCAGCTATTGCAGTATATTTACTAATTAGCTAGCGGTGCAATATACTAGCGACTAGCGTTTAAATCATTTTATTTCGCAATTCTTAACACGATGTACTTTTAATCCGACAAATTCGTACTCTGTTAAACTCGGTTGTTGTAAAAATGGTATTAATATTAACTAGTTGATTTCCGCTTACTTTGTTGGGAATTAAAAATGACAAAAAATCATACGCACCTAAAAATTGACAACCTAGAACAATCTAAACAAAATTTCTTATCAAATACCGTAGTATAAATAATTGATTATATATTTACTCATTTCGTTACAATACTAGACCCAAATAGACAATTATGCTTACATAACAAATACATACCTAATGTCTGACGCGTAAGGGTTTTTTTCCCTACCATGCCATAGAAAGTTCCACTTTAAAAATACTTAGACGTTTTAATTTACAAGGTAATCCGAGAAATATCGCAGATACATTCACCAGCATCCATTTTTTTTGAAGCACGACAAAGTGACTGCACTATGCCTGATGGTAAGCATAGTACAATCTAAAAACATCGGCAACCACCGAGAGACAGATTATCCATCGTCGGTCGCCGCTGTCATGCCGGCCATAATGACGAAAGTCACCCGGTACTAGATATGCGCAGGCTGATCCCGAAACGTGACGCGCAGAAGCGAGAAGCTATGACGGGCTTTTTCGCCATATACATGGTGGTTGCGACCCAGTCGGGCTGTATAACCCTATCACCCCGCTTTCTCCATTGCCATGTTTGTTGAGCAGCACACCACGTGCAGGTGAGGTTGGCTTGGATATCTCAAGTCTTAAGATGTTACTCGACACCCCTCACCCCCCGCCCCCCATTCTTTCCATGTAAGTTTTATATTTCAGCGTATAACCACACACCACGCTGCTGACTCAAACCAAATACTAGTCAATATATGAAGCAACATGACATTGAATTAAAAATGAGGCAACTGTCATGACATGGGTATTTCAAAACGACATATTTGCGTGCTTAGAGATTATTCATAACACGTTTATTTACTAATTCGTTTGGGCATAGTGCGTAATGTTGAAGCAACTACTGTATGAAATACGAATAATAATGTAACTGTGCCCTACAAAATACCTATTCATTACTGTTCTACGTTCATTATAAATAATAATTACACAGCAAATAGCTTTGATTCTGTTATTTCAGTGATAAAAGCGTTATTTCGCGGAAGTCCACCATAAAATATTAGGGCGGATGTTACTTTATACTTCCGCGTCCAAGTCCAAAGTGACATCAACTCTAATAATTTTGTATCTCCGTTTCTAACTAGCGGTAGTTGGACAAAGATGGAAACACCTCGACTTTTTTAAACGTATGTCTTCTATTTATAAACACGTTTCGGAACTTGACCAGTATGCTTTTGGTATAAAGAGCAGTGTTTTCAATGTCCTATTTCTGAGAAAAATTGATTGATGTTCCAAGTTAAATAAAAAACAGTAGCTCTAACGTGAATGTCGCGATCAGGTCTCGTCAAAAAGCGAGTTGCTTATCGTAAAATTAGGAACCAAATAGGTTAATTTAATCTTTTAGAAATGATATTCATTTATTAAAAATTACTCATAAAATAGCGAATTATAAATTATACAACAGTATTAAATAAAAATAAGTTTTTATTAAAATTCGCGCCTTCATTGTTGAGATTATAAATATAACAGGCAGCGTACTATTATAGGGATCTCTAAAAATCCCTTAAAAAAAAAGATTTGTACACTTAATATATTCATTTTTTAACACTGAATAATTATGAGGATGTAGAGTGTCACGGACCGAGGCTTAGAATGCACTGTTAGGGTGGTAACGAATACCGTGAGAAGACTCGGAAAGTGCTGACGTTAGCTACTGGGAAAGGTGTTAGGTAGGAAGGGATATAGTTCTGTGATGTTAGCGAAAGGTCAGCATGTTAGGGTACATGGTTCGGGTATAACAGTACGATGCTCATCTGCTAGAATTTCGATATTCACACACACCCACGTACTCATATACAATAGAGAGAAATAGAGAGAGAAAGTCACATAGATAGGCACAACGCATTTTTCTTACGTGACGATTTCTACTAGTTAACTTATATCACAAAATACGATAAAGAACTTTATTCTAAAAAATAAAAGTGTACTCACTGGTTTAGAGTCTCTACATCAAAACCCTTTTCGATGTACTCAATGCCGGCGGGTACAGCCATAGTTAGTAGTAGACGAGGTTTCCCGGTCTTGTCTGACTCTCTTTCAAACTCCTCGCGTAGTTCCCTCACAAGCTTTGCGTAGTTCTCTCGGTCTTTAGGCTTGCCACCATCGCGGAACGCTGGATACTCCCAATCGAGGTCGAGGCCGTCAAAGCGGTTTTGTCTGAGGAACTGATGGAATAAGGCTATTAAATTGTAGTTGCACTAATAACATAAGCCGGTGTGGTTCACAATCCAAATAAATACAGATAAAATCACATCTAAATTACTTTAAGATATTTCTTACGAAGATTTTAAGATTTAAGTGAATGTAAACAACACGCGCTATAGAAATCTCGTTACTCGCTTAAAATGTAGTTATCGCGTAATAATCCTGTAATGTAGTGTAACATGTAGTGTCACCATTACAAAACTAGAGGTCCGATAATAAATATATGGAGGGGTTGTTGAGGCGTGTATGCTTGGTACACATATACTTTTCAACAACTCATACATATATGAATAGTTAGCTAGGTAAGCTAAGATAAGTCGCGGTTTTCCATGCAACAGGCAACAGCCAAGCCGAGGTGTGCCGTGCACCCTTGAGCTGGTTGCCAAAATAAAATCGGCTGAGTGCCTTAAGCGCTCGCCTTAGTAGTCCGGTAAAGCTGTTAAGACCTTGTTAGGTCAATATCGTAGTCAGTTCGAGAAAAAAAAATAGAGGGAGTTACGAGCACGTGACAGTAATCTATACATATACGTTGGAGGATCATGTCCCCCGCTCTCCCACTTCCCTTCCTATCCCTCCAAACACAGGCTGGCAACTTTGCTACTTTGGTGTAACTAGTGTCTATGGATGGCGGTTATCACTTAACATCAGATGGCTCACCTGTTCTCTTTGTTTCGTATGATATAGAAAAACCAAGAGTAAGAGTTACTCGAGGATATGCATTATTCTCTTTTTATTATTATTTTCGTGGTGAGGTTTTTCGAGAACGCAGTACTCTAGTAGTAATGCATGATCATACAAACAGACAGACAGGCATTTCTAGAAATGATTGAAATGTATTTTATTGCTTATTCCATATACCTGCACTGTTTTTTTGTTCAAAAAAAATTAAAAAGTAAACACACGTTACATTTACATTCTTATTGTAGGTTTGGATAAGTAAAACTCGAAAAAATTAAATGAAATTGTTATAACTTACCTTGATGGCATTTCTCACGAATTCCTTTCTTCTCTCCCTAGAACCAACCATAGGAGAGAACCTGCTGGAGCCCTCGTTCCATCCTCCAATAGCGAGAAGCGTCTTCAACTCTTTGTTGTAGGTTTTGAGACCGGTGAACTTCGAGTAGCCGCCTGTTGTTAAAACGAGACGATTTCAAAATGTATAAACTTCAATGTACGCAATAATTTAGTCACCGAGTAAGATTACGTCAAGTGGACCCCCTTTTCGCACTTAATCATGGAATTAAAATTAATATATTTAAATATAAAGTAGTCACTATCAATAATGATACCCTCAAGCGGTTTGTTATTTTTTTGTTAATGAAAATTTTGGACACTTTTAATTAAAAATAAATGACAGAGAAACCATAAAAGATATTCCATGATTTTTTAGGATTTGTGTTTAATTTTTTTTTATATCAAAGGAGGCAAACGAACTGGTGGGTCACGTGATGATAAGTGATCACCACAGTCCATAGACACTAGCGTCATCAGGAAAGTCGCAAGTGCGTTGCCAGCCTGTATATGGGAGAGGGGGAGGGGAAGGAAAAGGAAAGAAGGAAACAGGAAGGGAGGTGGGCCTCCGGCGCTCTCACTAACCGAACGAAACACAACAATGCAAGCACTGTTATTTCACGTCGGTTTTCTGTGAGAGGGGTGGTACTATCCCGGTCAAGCTGAACCGTTCATGCTGAAACCAGTAATAGCTTCAGCAAGGCTCTACCACCTACCAGAATGTTTTGTCTGAAAAATTAATGTTTACAGTTAAATAAATGATCGATAATTTGAAATTATTTATTCATTAACATAGAGGCATTGTTCCGCGCTCTTGCTTGCACGCTCGGCTCAGGCGAAACGTGATATTGAATCATGCTTTTTCGTGCGTGCAGCCAGTGTTCATCGATTTATAAAACGTTTACACGTCCCAAACTTCTTTTTTATTATATTTAATTGCGATGCATCTGTTGGGTGTAAACTATATTGAAATAATGTAGGGAATTTATTTTATTTCGAAGGTCACCCTACGACGAAACTTATGATAATGTTAAAAAAAATTGTAAAAGTTTATGATATCTTTTAGCATTAGCATATTTGTTGGATTTTAAATTAACATATATTTTTTAAATCCTATTTAGTAAAATTTGTTTGGAATGAAACGTGTTATGCAAACAATAAAAGGCACAACAATAAAATCTTACCTTTTTCAATATCTTGATATTTGTCGAAAGGCTTCAAGGTGTTGTCTTTAGTGAAGCCACCAAATGCATATACTAAATGCGTGCATAAGTAAGGGTTGATATTTTGAGGGTTAAACCGTGCTGTACCGGGACGATACACCGACCAGTTCGTGTAGTAACAGACGACACGTGGCTCGTTAGACGACGCTGCGAAAAGAAAAATAATACGTTTAGATTACAGCATGCGTTGGACTTTCGATGTACAGATTACAGCGTGCTCCGTCTACATGGAAGGCGGACTAAGCATAGATCACTGTATGCGCCAATTACATGGAAGGCGGACTAAATATAGATTACGACGTCCATCATTTACATGGAACGTTCAATAAGTATA
The DNA here is from genome assembly GCA_014332785.1 of Antheraea mylitta. Lineage (NCBI taxonomy): Eukaryota > Metazoa > Arthropoda > Insecta > Lepidoptera > Saturniidae > Antheraea > Antheraea mylitta. Next base: position 2,070,426 of record JACEII010000002.1, read on the forward strand.
GATTGTAATGTGCATCATCTTTATTGATTTTAAATGTCAAATAAATGTGTAAGTTGCAAGTGTCTTACTATAATATTATTGTTCATCCACTACACTTATACGCAATAACCGAACTATATTACGTAAAATGTCACCGATACTACAAAATATACAGTAAAATATCACAGTATTATGTATAAAATATAAAATCAACTACTCGACATACTAAGATCTCGCCAAAAACTCATAATTCCGATTTATGTTTCGACTGCATATTACACCCTCGTATAATTCATGGTTTCCTTACTGACGTTGCAAAAGCATCTGGCGGTGTAAATGAAGCACTCTCATGGGATTGATAAATCTAATTCAATTGAAAAAGTCCTTTGATCTTTATTATTAACGTCTCAGCGTTAATTATTTGAACTATTTGCAAGTACATTACGTAAACAAGTCAACCCAGTAATGGCAGACCTTACTACCAATTTTATATTACCGTAACATGCTATTATTTTAACTTTATTTAATATAGATGCTATAAATAATTCAAAAAGTTATTCTACTAAATGTTGTCTTTTAAAAATTTGAACCATTTTAAGAAAATTAAAAAAAAGACGATCATGGTTACAAATACTTTGGATAATTATATTAGAAATTCGCAGTATATTTCGCACAATGAAACTATGCTGCGGTCGCTAAAATCCAAATCACACCTTAAATTTCATAAGAACTACTATTATATAACGTTTGACTAATGAGTTACTGACAAATTTAATGTACATAACAACTAATATGACAAACTGAACTTGGCAGGTGGCACTGTCATTTATAAGTGTGGTGTGTCATAGAATACAAGTATATATAACAAGCTTTAAATAGAACTCGGTTTGTGTTACTTTTCTATATGAACTTTGTATATATATATATATATTACATCAATATATATCAACCGGCCGTGACTTCGTCTGTTTTAAGTTACTATCAAATGAAAAAATGAATAACAGTAAAATATAGAATAGCGCCACCTAGTGATGAATCATTATATAAAATAAATTACACAGAGGGAGTTTTTGGCAGGATTTTAGTCTGTCATGTAGTGGATTTTATATTTTATTCATAATCTTCTGTTATTCGACTCTATATTTTGTAAATTTGGTGGTGTTTTACGTAATATAGTTAGTTTATTGTGCATAAGTGAAGTGAATGGAAAATAATACCACGGAGCATGAAATTCTGAAATGCCACAAAAACTCCCAGCAAGGTTCTAACAAGGGATCCACCATCTTGTTATAATATTGACTCACACGACGCTTAATATTGAAATGATCGCACGATGCTTGTAATATTATTGACTACGCGACAATGGCAGTAATAATCTGAAAGATTGATTGCCAAAATTAAAGTGAAAAAAAAAACCCAAAACATGTTATTACTAAATGTAACAATGTAAAAATACTACAAACCACGTGCATAATCTATTGGAGTTTTGCAATACCGAGCGATATATTAATTTAGTCTCCTTGATTGATACTGTTGATAGTAGTATAACGAAAATATCATGAGAATCTTGTGATTTCTTCAGATTTTCTTTATCGTAAAGCATTAGTCTAATAAATAAACTGCATTTGTAAATATATGAACATTAAAAAATATATATATGAGGTTAGGTTTCTATGGAAAGAAATTCCATTCATTCATTTGTTCATTCCATACTTGGGTAATCATTCGCCAACCAAGATTAACGTCCACGGCTTTGTTTGATAAATAGAACGCCTTAAAATTATTTTAAAAGATAATAACAACATTTAATAAAACGTTGGAAATGAAAAAAGGTGTCGTAGCGATCAACAGTTCAAACAAAAACGATTCTCGGAACAAATTCACCGGAAAATTATAACGTCAACGAATTAATTTTTTCTCCTATTTTATTCACCGTAAAAATCCCGTAAATAGTTCACTGAATAGGGTTGCCAATGATTTTGGTTTGTTTTCTTTGACGAATAAGGAAATTTAAATGGTTTCACATACTCCTCAATTAACTGTGTCATTGAAAGTGGATAGAGGATGGAAATAATATACATTGGAGTGCAAGCTTGACCCGATGGCATCTGGTTAGTACCTGAGAGTATACGAAGATAATTTTTTAACAGCATAAATAAGTCATGACCCTATCAACTGACAGTAAAGAGAAACTTCAGAGAACTTAAATGATCAAATAAGTTCTGTTCATCTAATCGACATGTGCAAAGTTTTTTAAGATTTTACGGTAGTGATGAGGTATGGTAATTGTATCTGACATAAACCATACATTATTAGTAATATATGTTATAGTGGTATGATTAGATATGTCGCGTTCTGGGTTCAGGATTTATTTATCTAGTTGCCGAGAGACTTCTAGGCTGTTTTGATTGCAAATTACTGCCGAAAGATTTTAGATCTCTGGATTTATGTATTAATTTCGAAAGCCAAAAGCATTATTTGTGTTTTCATAAATTAACTTACCATATGTATTAATTAAAGGCTTTTTTTTTCGATCTGACTACGCAATTGACCTAGCAAGGTCTTAACAGCTTCACCGGACTACATAATTAAAGACAAAACATAATTTTTTAAATACAACCATATGATACACAATAATTATAGGTATAGGTAAAAGAAATATATGTGTATTTAGATAACTATATAATAAAAATTCAGTACTACCTATAAAATGACTCTCTCATGACTAATTTGACACTGACAGAATACGTATTGACAAGGCGCCATTATTAAAAAGTCGAATTCGAAAGGATGCAGCTTGTTTCTATAAGATTACGCATAATTTAAGCTTTCTACATAAATGTTGTCAAGTGTATAGAAAAGAACGTATCCAGAAAAGAAAATCCAATGGATAGGTCGAATCCATATTAGTCTAGTAAAGCTAGTATTAAATAATTAAAGTAGACATTTAAGTAATAAGTTGCATTGAAACGAACAAAAGATTTCTGCATGCAATAGTAGAATCTGTATTCCTAATTGTACGTAATAATAGGAGTTGTAAGAGTAATTATTTAAGTCACACATGTGGCAACCCTGTCGGGAGGTGATTCGGTGTTGCCATAAGAAGGATTACATTACGTGGATGTCGACATAGCGGCCAATTTACAAATGAAGTGTGTCGTCGACACCGCGGCTAAAGAATTCGACACATTTTTTTTGAGTAAATAAAAATTTAGTAACAAAGAAGATAACTTTGCCTCGATGAGATGATTTCATATAAATTATTAGTTGGTGGCTTCTACTACTTCTATGCGATTATTTGGAGCAATTAATTCTGAGTGACAAAATATCGAGAAGAGTTTGTTCAAAGCTTATGTGCTTAATAAAGCAAGCACAAGTAGTAATAAGCTTTTTTCTTGTAAATCAAGAATATTTTACACAGATTACGCCCTGGAATATGCTTATGAAAGTCGAAGCTACTACCGGTTCAGAAAACAACCCAATCATAGAAAAAAACCGGCTAGAAACTATATCTGGTTTCTCTATTCATTATACATATTTCTCAAATATAGACGTCGTTTTTAGTGGATACACAGAGAGGGGCGCCATTTCTAGACGTCACCATCGTCCACAAATTGATTCAACCTATAATAGTCTTTAGACATTAAAACCTTCTTGACATGGTGTTTGAACTCACTATCCGGTAAATCGGTGATGTGCTATGGGACTTGTTATAAAACCTAACACTAGTACATAATTTGTTATTGGTATTACAGAGACTGAAATATGAAATGCCCATTTGGTATCATTTGTAGTATTAAAATTATGTAGGTCTTTTACTAAATGTTTTTTTACTAAATGAAGCTTTTGTAAGTTTTTGGAGATATACATTAAATTACCAATATGTGGAAAAAATTAAAACAAAATATGGAGAGAGGTCGTGAACTCGATCTTCGCATTTTCTTTGCCAAATTTATGCCCAATAAATTAGTTATATCTAACTATTTGATATTATACTTAAATATCTATTTATACCATCGACTTAGGTACAGCACAAGCTTTGCTTAGAATTAAATTAAATAGCTCTGAATAAAACTGTGTCCTGATATTTAAAAAAATTATACAACAATACCAAAGAAATGGCGTATATTACGGTTCTTCCCCGATTTCCTATCGCTTGTAACTAAAATATCTATTTCCTAACGAAAAACCGAGTTCATCGGCTTCACGCAATGATTTTTATATTTTCACTGAAATAAGTAATCTTTAAAATAACCTTCGTAAGAAATTTGAAGTTTTTAAGCGAGTTGCGGGTGATATTATAGATCACATAATTTAAAATAATCGACGGTAGTAGTCGTTCTAACTAATTCTAATAAGGCCTAGAGATATCTATATAATATTTAGTTAGAAATCTATATATTTTTATACGATAAATGATTTCTTTTAATAATTTATTCAGTCATCATTTTTATATACTTTATAGATTTTAATATATCACTACAATATCATCTTATATTAAAGTGGCTATATGGTTTAAGATGGTAAACAGGCTAAACCTGGAGCTAGACTGGCTCTTGAGTGCAACTGCTGCAATACACTAACAGCTGCTTGGAGCCAGCTTCAACTTGATGGTGGCCAGGCGGATTTAGAAAAATCGTTGTCACCATGCCATATGGTTTCATCATTATACTTTTAATTTTTTGGTTTCGCACGAAGATATTTGCAATTATCAATATAAGTAGAGAGAGGGATGATCGCAATCTGAGACGAGTTGCTTCTATTTCCATTGACGTGTCCATTGCTCATGAGCAATATATAAAAAATCACCAAGGTTTGTAAATTATGATTAAAATGCAAGTCAGAGAGTTGTGCTAATAAAAAAATAAATCAAAGTCCGTTAAATGCCTTGATGTTAATGATCACATGCTTGACAAAATTATCGAATGATTTGATAGCAGTTGTATGTATTGATTGTTACATTTCCATTGATTGATGTTTGTTACAATTCCCTGCACTAAAACTAAAACTACGAAACCGATTATGGTGAAATTTTATAGGAATATAGCTTATACATCGAAATAACACATTGACAACAATTTATAAGGATATTGTTTAAATTGAGATATATATAATGAGATGTGTCAAATAAGTTGGAAAAAACTTTGCTATCCGAGAGTTATTCTGGCGCGCACTGCGTAAACTGTTAGAATTACACGAATATATGGTACCATCAAAATCAACAGAAATGTCACAATCTGTAAAGATAGAAATGCTTATGAAATCGCGGACAACTACTAGTATTGTAACTTAACTAATATTATAAATACGAAATTGAGTTTATTTGGTACGCTTTGAACCTGTAACTACTCAATGTATAATCATAACATTTTACATATACGCTCTAAGGTGTACAAAGGAGGATATAGGATACATTTTATCCTAAAAAATATACTGTACCCGAGTGATAGTTATATTATAACGAAAAAAGCCACTCGTAAAGGCTAATGAAATCAATAAAATAGTTAGACTCTAGCTGAACAACTAAGTGATAGAACTTTAAAGGAGTAACATAGCAACACGACCACACAAGATGCGAGCGGGCAGACGACAAGGGCATCGCACCGGCGCGGTGCGGCCGCGGAATTGTGAACGTGGGCTGCGAACAGCTCATTGTTCGACTGCGACATTACTTAATATATAGGTATGTAACTACAGATAAAGCAAAGATACCTTACAATTAACGCTCGAAATGCAATTTATTTCAAGTATTTTCCCACTAGGTTTGTTTTACCATTATTTGAAGTTTACATAATATTGTGATTCAATAACTTCAAGTATATTTTACTTTGCCAACTCGAATTGTAGTCCCTGAAGTTATTAAGACCTTGCTAGTTAGAGTACTCATTGCGAAAAAAAAATTGGCAACCAAAATTTTCTCAATGTAATTAATAAATCGTTTATATTATTTTATTTATTTATTATTGGTGATTAGTAATTATGTAACATTCGTCGACATATTAAAAAAGGACATATAAATATAATTTAAAAAATTAAAGAAATACTTACATCGATAAGACATTATCTTTTGTATATTATCAAACGCAAATTAATATGTGTCTTGTACAACACTAGCAACAACCTCGTGATGGCATCATAACATGTTCCTAAGTATTTTTCTAAGAACACCTGACTAGTTACCAACTACTTGTTAATCTGCCGCCCAACACTTATTGGTGTGTTCCGACAGCTACATTTGAAGATCAGTCCCCCTTCAAGTTTAATTTGTTTAGTCAAACGCTAAACCTATTAAGTATAAATAAGTGAATTATAATTAATTAAAAAAAACCATTAGAAGTCTTATCTTATTTACCTGGAACTGATAACGCGACGATGGCCACTATTAAAGACAGTAGCGCTGTTGTGTCCTGTAAACAAATAACATTTATTCGTTAAAACATATATTTCACAGCGATATTTTTATTTATTAATATATTAAGTTTACTCGCAACTTTGCTCGCCTCTATGTTGATTTGATATATCTATCGCGAATAGTACTTTTCTCTGGATCAAAGCATTATATCATTTTATGTATCCTTAACAACGTGTGACAATTTACGAACATCGATTGAGTACTTATACCGTGAAAGTGTAAAAAGCAAACTCGTATCCTCATTTATAGTAGTAGTAGTAACGATTACATGCGAAAAAGATTAAAAACTAGTCTTTAAGATGTATATTTAAACTCAATATAAACAAATTTTAATCGTGTGGATTATGATCCATTTTTAGAATATTTCTCCGATGTACGAATGATTATATTATTAGTACATTTAGATATATGTATGTGTATATAGATAGATATATATTTATGTATATATCGATACTTTTCTAAAAGTTTAGTTATATAAATATTATTAATCATAACCTTCTTATCCTTATCCCAACAAGTAGGGTCGGTACAACATGTCTGCCTTTACCACTCTCGCCTAACAGAGGTCATCTCAGTATTCACACCTTTTACACACATCATTTTTCACACAATCCATCCACACCTTTTTCGGGTTTTCTCTACTCGTATACCCATCCGCCATCATATTCACGCCACCAGCTTTTCTAGTTACATAATCTCCATCTCTCCTCATGACATGCCCATACTATGTTAACCTATTACTGCTCACTTACTGACACTGGTGCTATTTTCAAACTTCCTCTGATATATTCATTCTTAATCTCATCCATTCTAGATACACTACATATCCACCTCAATGTCATCTCCACCACATGTCGTTTAAATAAATATAAATATTCTTAATCTTCTTTTACAAACATCAAAGTTATTTAGAAGGGTCTATTGATAATGATTTTATACCACCAGCATGGATTCCTGCAATACTACGCTTTTTTTTTCGAAGTGACTACGCTATTGACCCGGCAAGGTCTTAACAGCTTCACCGGACTACTAAGGCGAGCGCTTAAGGCACTCAGCCGGTTTTATTTTGGCAACCAGCTCAAGGGTGCACGGCACACCTCGGCTTGGCTGTTGCCTGTTGCATGCAAAATCGCGACCTATCTTAGCTAACCTAGCTAACTATTCATATATGTATGAGTTGTTGAAACGTATATGTGTACCAAGCATACACGCCTCAACAACTCCTCCATATATTTATTATCGGAAAATTGAGAGTTTTTCAGTTCGATAAGGGGAAAAAAAGTAAACCCTTGCACTTCCAAGTGTAAGTGTGTAGGCGTGCACGTGTGTGGGGGTGACCGTGTAGTGTTGTAGCCGTGATGTATATTTGTGTATTACCGTATCGCGCAAGCAACGCACTCAAGGGTTCCCTACCGAGGTATCGAACCTAGGCTTGAGCCGCTACCGTGGGAGGCCTAATCGGGTGTGCGGGAGCGAAATTAACCCCCAGACCACGGCGCCGTGATCTGTGGTTACGCGGGCGTGGGCGTGGACACGCTCTGTTTCAAGGGACAGGCTGGTACTGATCGTTCGCTGACGCAATACTACGCTGTTTACACTTAGTATACAGTTTACACTTAGTTTACACTTAATATAGTAAATAATAATTTGATAAAAATAACTGTTTAAATATGACACATAACTCTTTCATATTCTAGGCTTAACTTTTTGGTTTAAGGCGTAATTGATATTTTATGATACCAAGAAATTAACTATTAGACACCATCACAATATCGCAGTATTGTCGATTTGCGTGACGGGACATGCGAAAATAATTACGACAAAACAATCTTCAAAATACTTTGATGTATTTACGTAATTTTATGAAATACAACATAAAGAAAAGATAGTATTTAATGTTCATAATAATAAGTTAAACAAAGTAAAGAAATGTAATATTCAAACATAAAACCAATGAATTTATTGTATTGACAGAACGTGTGGGTAGTAAACGGGTTCCGAATCGGCATATATGCCCAAAGAGGTAAGTAAATTCTTTAACGCTGATTTCACTCGAAACTCTAACATTTTTTTTTTATCTTTGTTTTGTGCATTTGAGTAGATTTTAATATACATAACATAAAGCTTAGCTTTTCCATTTAAGAGATAGTTTGATTACACAGATAAAGTATTTTATTTTATTCTTACTGCTCTTAGGAGATACGTTAAAGCAAGTAGTTTACAAATAAATCCAAAGAAAAATAAGTGTAATAAATCAAAATCAAATATATGGATTCGTGGTTACAGCAAGTTATATCTTAAATACTAAGTACATATTCTAAAATTACTAAGGCTGCATAAACAACAGAGCGAACATGCGGCTTCCTATCAAATTACACAAGAAAAACTTCAACCATTGTTTATTGTTACAGTCTCACAATGACGCTGTTGAAATGAAAAAATGGATGGGCGAAACCTAAGTGAATGCGTTGATGTCTTTTGTATGGAAACTTGTTCAAAGCAGTATGTAGATAACAAGTGACAATTTCTGAACTATGGTGTGGATAATAATAGCATTTTGTTTGCTTCGTGAGTGAAAAATTAAAAAGTATTACTTAAGGAATTCTAAACATCTCAAATTTTTATTAACCCTTGCGCTATTAGAAGTTGGGCACGATTTGTGCAAAATTATACCTGTTGTGTGGGCAAAAACAAAATTAATAAATATAATTTAAGAAAGGTTAGCTGAACCTTATGTTGAATTTCGTATGTAAAAAATATAGACAGAATTTGTTGACACACCGTATGTTTCAAGGAAATTTTATTTGTTAATTTGTATTCCTCCCAACTGAGGTACTTTAAACGCGATTTGTATACATATGTTTTCTTTACTGTTTAATTTATTAGCTGTTGGGAATTGCTATGATTTACACTGTTATTTGGGATTGTAGCTCTTTGCTAGTATTATTAGATTATATGAAAAATTTATTGGTTATATTAGGTTTTTTTATTAGTAATACTGAATTGTAGACTTATATTTCCCATTAAACAAATATACACATATATAACTTCATATTTAGGTGACGATATAGATTACGACATTATAACGTAAACATAAAAAATGTATATGTATAGGTTTTCTTTAAAACTGTTATTAATGCACTTGTGACATTGGTTTTTGTGTAGAAATAATCTATACTAATATTGTAACGAGGTAAAGTTTGTGAATTTGTGACGTTGTAGAGGGTAATCTCAAGAAGTACTGGTCTGATTTGAAAAATCCTTTCAGTGTTATATAACTCATTTATCGATAAATGTTATAGACTCTATATCATCACGCTGAGACTAATAGGATCGGAGCACCAATGAAAAATGATTCGAATTTTTTTTTTCTTCTTGAGAGCTTCCGCTGCGTGCTAGCGTTAGCCCAAAGTAACTATTACTACGCGGACAGAGTCACAGGCAGAAACTAGTACAAATATAAAATGTCTTTTTTCGGACTTGAACTAACTGTTTTTTTTTTAACTAATTAACGCTATTGATCAGATGCATCTTCACAGATTCAGTGAAGTAATGGAAGTAACTAGCATCATATTGACTAATTATTTAAATATTCGAGCATTAGATATCAATTTTTTTTACAAAATAACACAATCCTTAATGAACAAAACCAATTTATTTAAGAATGGACTACATAAAAGTACTCAATATTCAAATCACAAGTGCCCCGTTTAGTGGTACATCACGCGCGAACGGTTATCAACGGTCACCGTTATCACAATTATGGTATTGGAGACCGTTCATAACGTTACCGGGTTATGAATATTCTATATTCAGTTTATGGGTCGTCTGAATGTTTTCCGTTCTAGTTTGGAGTGCGGAGTCCTTTATATATGGAAACTGAAAAAACATATACACGACATACGGTAATAATACCACTATAACTACTATGATCGAAAGTTGTAGCTGTTGAGTAGTTCGACTGGTAGAATGTCAATTACATGTCTGTAGGTTCGAGCCCCGGCACCTATCAACTAATTCGCATACATTTACTAATTTATATTTAATTAAACTAATATGAAATTACATTTAAACAATCCTATTTATATCATATTTTAGTCTATATTTTTTTATATAATGGAAGGCAAACGAACAGATGGGTCACCTGATATTAAGTGATCACCACTGTCCATAGACACCAGCAACACCAGAGGAGTTGCATGGCGTTGCCAGTCTGTGTTGGTGGCGAAGGGAGACGGAGAGAGGTGGGCCTCCGGCGCTCTCATTTACCGAACGAAACGCAATAATACAAGCACTGTTACTTCACGTCAGTTTTCTGTGGGTCGGGTGGTACTACCCCGGGCGGACAGACCCATTCATACTGAAACCAGTTATAGCATCGGCGTGGCTCTACCACCTACCATATCTAAAAATGTCTAAAAAGATATCCCTACTGGATTATATAGTATTTTAGTGTACAAGGTTATATTAGAAAGCTATGAAAATCAACTATATGTGTTAACAGCTAAAATACTATCCAAAACTTACATAACTTTTTATTCCAATACTTGGATCACTCATAAGAATCCGATTGTAGTATCTTAGCATATATAGTGCAAGCTCTCATACCTTAAATCAAAGCATTCCTGATTATTTCTGAAGTTGGTGACGATTATACGAATGAAGCATTTGAGCCAAGATTACGTTATCGAATGATACACAATAGTCCGTCACGTGTGACAGCATTAAGCTAAATAATTACCGAGCTTGAGTCCCGGTCACATCGTGGCGTCCGCCTCGCGTCGTCGCGTGTTGTAACAACCATCGTTTCGTAACAGAATGCACTGACGGCATCGCACGCAACTTTATAATAATCGGACGTTGCTTCCATTTAAGCTTTTTTCGAGATTAATTTACTCGAGTTGAAATATATAAGATATACGCAACAATGCAAGCACTGTTAATTCACGTCAGTTTTCTGTGAGAGGGTGGTACTTCCCCGAGTGAGCCGACTCATTCATGAGGACACCAGTAATAGCTTCTGTGTGAACCATCTACAAGACTGTATTAGTAACTGGAAGGTTCTAAGCGGGTTTTAATTATGTGGCGCCTAGGTCTTGTATTCGTTTTCCCTCAAAATTAGTAACTGCCTTGTGAACAGAGCTTCACCATTCATGTCTCTTTTGTGCGCGCTCTACCCAACTCTTTTGGGATTTCGGGAGGTTATACATGCTGGTAGACATACAGGTATGCGTAACTTATTTTAGTAAGTTTCGCGGCGTTGCATCCAAGTTGCCCAAGCCGAGTTTCGGCAACTTTGCCACCCTTGAGCTTGATGCCAAGCGGGCGAATGTCATAAACATTGGCCCTATAAGTGCAGAGAAGCTTTAAAGGCCCATCTAAACTAGTGACAAACTGACAACAGTTCGAAACGATATCGATTTAAGCCATGTTTTTATTAAGATATCCAAAATCTTAACTAAAATTATAAGTGTGAATATGACTTCGTTTGTTTGAACACAGAATGTTTGAATACAGAACCGAGCATGATGAAATTTTGCGTATATCATGTCAAAGGCACAGATTAGACCATAGCGTACTTTCTGGTTAGAAAAAAAAAGGAATGTTTTTTTTTATGTCATAGGAGGCAAACGAACAGATGGGTCACTTGATGTTAAGTGATCACCACCGTCCATAGACACTTGCAACACCAGGGGAGTTGCAAGTGTGTTGCCAACCTGTGTTTGGGAGTAGGGTGGGGGGGGGCAGGAAGGGAAGGAGGAAGGGGAAGGTAGGTGGGTCTCCGGCTCTCTCACTGACCGAACGAAACGCAACAATGCAAGCACTGTTACTTCACGTCGGTTTTCTGTGAGAGGGTGGTGCTTCCCCGGACGAGCCGACCCATTAGTGCTGAAAACAATAATAGCTTCAGCTTGGCTCTACCACTACTAAATGTTTATCTGAGGTAGACCAAAACTACATTAACGCAAGTGAAGCTGTGAGCAAAAGCTAGTATTTGGTCATAATAAAAAACACAATAACATTAAATAAATGTTGTAACAACGCTATATATAGGTGTTACATACCGAAATGCAATTTCAAATCGCTCAATTAGGCAACGTTTAATAATTTCTCTCACTTCAATTTAATTCGTACGCAACTCGCAACCGTAAATACTTGTGAATATTTCTACGAAATACTTCATTCGCGTTAGTTAAGGCGTGTTATGTATATATTGCGATGCCAAATTGTAAACAAACATTTAAAAACTCCATTTTTTGCGCTTTCATGTCTGATTTTGACTACATCGACTAAGACTAGGACAACGATAAAGGCAAAATGGTACTAAACAGGAGCAAAACAACATTATCAAATTACAAGAGATGAGGAGACACCTTATTAAAAATCAATAGTGTAGATATTAAGAGTTATGTCTGCATATAAATACATTTTCTCAGACATAATATAAATATAACAATATCTTAATTTACCAAAAAAAACTCAGTTCCTAAGAAATTAGGGAATAGTGCAAAAAATGCCAGAATAAGGATTTGCAGGAGTAAGCTAAGTTTTCTAATATAGATTACATATTAAATTACTGTTATGTGAAAAAAAAAGTAATTGGTACACAATGACCTAATGAAGAAACTTCGAATGGTTTTGTATCAATCTTACAAAATTACGACTTTGATATAACTAAAGTACCTATATATATTCGTATATAAAAAACTAATATGTCTTTGTCCGTGTTTTTTTTTTCGAACTGACTATACTAACACTTTGTTCGTGGTTTATACGTTCCTATACAATTTTATTCAACTGAGAACGCGACCATGTGTGAATTCTTTTAATTTAGTACAATCATTTTAAAATAGATTGAGCGCATGTCATTTCACTTTTAAAACAAAAGCTTATAACATAAATAAAAACAGTAAAAGAGATATAGCAATATTTATTTCAAAAATAAATACTGGAATATATTACACACTTAAAACCAGACTTGTTAAGATCTTAATTACATATCTGGATGAATACAAGTATTATGCAACGGTTCGCGGGATTGCTCCAGGACATGGCAACATTCTTTATACGAAAGCAAGTTTCCGCTTTCGAAGCAAATTATGCATAAGATAAGAGGTTAAAAAGACTTGATACCTATTTAACAAAGTAATAACTTTTCTACGTTCTGGTCACACAGAATGATTTTATAGAATTGAAAACTAGGGGCCGTTCAAACATTACGTAAGCACATTTTTTGTCATTTTTGCCTTCCCCCAATAAGCGTCAGTAAACGTAAACGTAAACAAAACTCTCCCTCGCCCCTCTCATGCCTATCTAAACATTTATACGGAACGACTACATTTCTTAGAAAATCCTAAAAAGTAAATAATAAATATTGCAGAGGTAGTCACCACCTAGCCCCCAAGTTATCAAAAATAAGAAAATCAAAGACCCTGAATTTTGTATAGGTCTTTAATTTCTTAGTATTTATGTGTATACTACATTCAGAGAAGCGATGACAATTCAGTGGTGATTCAACCGGCAATCGTATTATTTGAATTCTAAAGTGAACCTCAGCTTTTAGTGAAGGAAATATCATGAAGATATAGTGTGGTCATATGCCATTTTACGATAGTCGCTTGGCTAGTTATGAATCATTACATCTGATTAATACTTGTCGTTAAAAATCTATGACTCACATCAAACTTGATCAAAAATGTGGAATCATAAACAAACTTGTCATATTGGTATCAGGGATTATTATCATTGTAATGCTAGTTTTTGCCAACGGCTTTCCTTGCTTTAATGTAAATTTGACATATCTCTAGTAGTCCACGTACCATTTATCCGTACAAAACGTTTTGTATCTTCGTTTGTTACGTGATCCGCAAAGGGATGCAACGCGGTACCTGCGTCTGTTTTTCCAAAATTATACATTATAACGGTCTTCAAAAGAACATTGAATAAGTTTTTACTGAGCTAACGTGCTACATCCTAGATCTTATCCTCACTATCCATCAAGAGTAACTGAGATCGAGCTTCATCCAGTAAAATTAAAAAAAGGACCTTAGGAAATAAATATACGCTAAATTTCTTGACGGTCTGTTCGGTAGTTAAATATTTACTCAGTACTAATTTTAGAAACCAAATGGATTTACGTAGGTTCGAATCCTTTGGTGAGTAAGAGCTTTCAATGAAGTAAAACATGGTGATGAAACTATAATAAAGTTGACTACCTGTCACTAGCCACAAATAGGAGTGACATTTTGCCAAATTGTTAAACCACATCAGCATTTAATCTATACATGTAGGTAAATCTAACGTGTTGGTTCTTTTAAGTTTTTGTAAAAAAAATGTAACAGTACACTTCAATAATTTAAAAAAAAAGATCGTCTGTCTGTCTGCCTGTTTGAATACGCATCACTGCTACGACACTGCGTTTATGATAAACCTCCTCGAGTAACATGTAGTCTTTGTTTCATTAAAATCCATTCGGTCTATGAAAAGTTATTCATAACTTTAATGGCGACGTGACTTAAGTACGAGAGGGAAGTAGATAAGTAATAAACTTAATACATTTTGATGAATTTATTAATCATTATATCTTTACATAAACTTCCACGCGCACGAAGTCACGGGCATAGTCAGTAACATAGAAAATTGTAGCCAAAACGCAAAACACCTAAAAATGTATAAAAAGCATTTCAATTGGACTTTATTACATTACGCAGGATTTAACGTTTTCATTTGGGAGAAACATCCGGTGAGCAATTCTTAATATTACTCAATGAGGCGTGGTTGCAGGACAGCTATGTGCATTTGAATCATTATAAAATACCACCTATTTACGTTGTGCATATTTAAGTTCACTCCAAATTGAAACGTTATTTGATTCAAGTTTATCATATTACAAGATTATTTTTATATTTCTAAATGATAAAGTTCAAAGACCATTTGAAGTGAATTTTATACAAAACAATGAACTCTTATTGTATAACATCTTATTTTAATGAACTAGCTGTACCCACAACTTTGCATGCATTTCCTATTATTACTACTTGTAACCAATCTTTGTATAATAATCTGCGTATTCAGATATCTGCAGGTACTAATTTACATGACAATCCGTTAAATTGTACAAGGGTTTAAAGCGCCATCTACCATCAACTTCTAATAAAGTGAGACATGATTATGAAAATACTTAAAAACATCAATGAATACATGTAGTCCGGTGAAGCGGTTAAAATCTTGCTTGGTCAATAGCGTAGTCAGATCGAAAAAAAAAACAAGGAATACTTAGTAATGTGAACTTATGAAATATTTTTTAACTTATAATTTATAAAAAAGTGACCACACAAGCCTTTTATATTACCTTTTGACTTTAAAACATAAATATAAAAACCCTAAAAATAATAAAAGATATAACATGTTACAAGTTTTATTACAAAGTCCCAACGTTGTTGAATGTCTGAAGGTAAGGAATGCGAAAGGTCGATGTTTGAAAGGAAAATATGCGTCGACAAAATTATATACGCATTGAGTCAAAATACAAATATATAAAGATTGCAGTATACTAACTACTTGTAGGATATTCACCGAAAGAAGGCTTTGTATTTAAAACTCAGTATTTAGCTGTTTGCCGAAGAGTTCATTGCTCCAAATGCGATCTACAAAAAAAAAATCGCAATATGTCGCTCGCTATTAACTATAAACCATATATTATTTTATTCATTTTTATCATAACAGCTGTATTTTAATAGTAACAGACTTTTCAAATCAGAAAATTAGTTATAAGTGGTAGAGCCACGCTGAAGTTATAACTAGTTTCAGCATGAATGGGTCAGCTCGCCCAGGGTATAGTACCACCCTCTCATAGAAAACCGACGTGAAGTGACAATGCTTGCACTGTTGTGTTTCGTTTGGTCAGTGAGAGCACCGGCGGCCCACCTCCCTTCCCCTCACCTCTTCCTCCTTCCCCTTCCACATATCCCCATAAACTGAAGCTGGCAACGCACTTGCGACTCCCGTGGTGTTGTAAGTGTCTACGGGCGGCGGTGATCACTTAACATCACATGACTCGCCCGCTCGTTTGCTTCCTATAACATAAAAAAAATTACATTTGGACGCCATGACACTACGTAGATTATAATCAATATCGTCACAATAACAACACTGTACTTTTACCGACCCTCCTGATTTAATCTCGTCAGCGAACGATCAGTACCAGCCTGTCCCTAGAAACAGAGCGTGCTCACGCCCACGCCCGCGTAACCACAGATCACGCCGCCGTAGTCTGGGGGTTAATTTCGCTCCCGCACACCCGATTAGGCCTCCCACGGCAGCGGCTCAAGCCTAGGTTCGATCTCTCAGCAGGGAGCCCTTGAGTGCGTTGCTTGCGCGATACGGTGACACACAAATATACATCACTGCTACAACACTACACGATCACCCCACACACGTGCACGCCTACACGCTTACTCATGAAAGTGGAAGGGTTTACTTATTTCCCTTGTCGAACTGAAAAACTTTCAATTTTCCGATAATAAATATACGGAGGAGTTGCTGAGGCGTGTATGCTTGGTACACATATACGTTTCAACAACTCATACATATATGAATAGTTAGCTAGGTTAGCTAAGATAGGTCGCGATTTTGCATGCAACAGGCAACAGCCAGGCCGAGGTGTGCCGTGCACCCTTGAGCTGGTTGCCAAAATAAAATCGGCTGAGTGCCTTAAGCGCTCGCCTCAGTATTCCGGTGAAGCTGTTAAGACCTTGCTGGGTCAATAGCGTAAACATTTCGAAAAAAAAAAACAACAACACTGTATACATATATACTCTGTGAGTAAATAACATTCATCAGCAACAATTCGTTCGTGCTTTACGGTATAAAACTTAATGCCAATATGTTATCATTTAATGTTTCCAAATGGCTAGTTATAAGTACAATAGCCAACATAAAGGCTTTCTCCACAAAAAAAAACAATCCTTTCAGGATGATCCGTGAAATAGTCTTGAAGTTTATTGATATTTTACAAAATTAAAAAGTTTGCATCAAGGCAGTTTTTTTCTATAAAACTCATATTTACTTGGCTTCCAGTCTTTTTGACTCAATCAAGGATTTAGTAGAATCGTGATCTCTAATAGGAAACTATTTTGCGGAAATGATATGTCATCAAAATTATTTTACTATTTTTGCCTATAGAGATTGATCATTTTATATAAAAATAAATAAATAAAATAAAGAAAAATATGTAGTTAATGTTTAGTGTTAAACATTTCAACTGTTATACTATACTACCAATAGTCCAAAGGTCACGATTCGACAGTGTTGCGTAAACGCGAACTTTGTGCCGTTTCGCGAATTCGAATCGTGCAATAAATGGGTACACAGTCACGCCTATGGGGTCAAGTTTATGTGATGAAAGGGACGTTCGAAACTTGAATTTAAAGTTATGGGTCATCGTTTAAAACGGTTTTTAATCGTGCTGTGCCTTTGTTCTTTTATTTATTTCGTAATTTACACCTTTTTCATCGATAAAACCAACCAAACATTTGTTACAATAAAGTCATAATAAATTTGTGTTTCTATTTTTACTTTTCCTTTTTTTATCTTCGTGATAAATATCTATTACAAAGGACAGTGACCACTAAATAAGATCTTTAAAAAGTATTGTCTGCTTGATTGTTCATCGTAAGCTTAACTTCAAGACTGCTTGAACGATTTTATATATAGAAGATTACGTCATTTCTTAATTGATATGGTATAAATATGATTAAAAATACTTTCTGGAATATTAAAAAAAGAAACATAGATATTTAACCTAAACCTATTTTTTATATATAAGAATTACATATAATTCCAAAATTGATAGTCCATAAAGTATTCTATTAAATATTTTAGAAAGTATAAATATACCCATAATTAACTAAATAAAGTAACGAGTCAAAAATAAATTATTACAACTTAATTTATTTAACTTAACTTTTTAATAATGGCATTTCGTAGATACGAATTCGGCCAGTGTCAAGTCAGTTATGGTAGAGTTACTTTATAGGCAAATTTTTATTATGTAATTTTTTTTTATATCAAAGGAGGCAAACGAACTGGTGGGTCACGTGATGTTAAGTGATCACCACCGTCCATAGACACTAGCGACATCAGGGACGTCGCAAGTGTGTTGCCAGCCTGTATATGAGAGAAGGGGGAGGGGAAGGAAAGGGAAAGCAGGAAAGAGGAAGGGACGTGGGCCTCCGGCTCTCTCACCGACCGAACGAAACACAACAATGCAAGCACTGTTATTTCACATCGGTTATCGGTGAGAGGGGTGGTACTACCCCGGAGGAGCCGACCCATTCATGCTGAAACCAAAAATAGCTTCAGCGGGGCTCTACCACCTACAAAATTTAGTTCTTCCTGAATAAGTTACTGAAATTCTTGTAATATTATATATGTGAATGTGAGTCTGTTTACTTTCAAGTCTAACTATTGAACAGACTATCATGAAATTTTGGTTACACGTTATCAGAGGCACCGAAAAGGACCTTTCGTCCAGACAAATGTGAGCATGCTCGATCCCTGGCTGCCCCTACCATGCGGCGGACGGTACACCGTGGGGTTTTAGTCCGTGCGAATCGGACATAACCTACCCTCTCCCCCGGGAGGGTAGCGTATCCGTTAGGGATTTCCCCACGTTAAAAAAAAAAAAAAGACAAAGTACTTCCTCAACGGATAGGTCAAAACTATATTAACGGGATGGAAAATGCGAGCAAATAGTAGAACTATAAACAAACCTGATATCTTAGGTTGTGTGGTAGCAACGGTTGAGAGGTGCGGATGCGCGCACTTTAGTTGCACCATCGTGCTCCAATTGCTACACTGAGATCACGCGAACGAATTCTATGATTGCATGTGCTATATTGTACTATAATACTGGCAAAACTAAATGTAGATATTATTAAAATCGTTAGTATTATTCAGCATTATCTCTAAAATATTTAATCTTATCGTCATTTCCTTTTCTACCATAAAGCATTGTGCTCGGGTTTCTGTATTCTGGTTCGAAAAGTGTGATTGGTTGTCATAATAACACAGTTATAAAGAACTATAGGTTCCAATGACCACTTAAAACATCCGTCTGTGACTTTATAGCATACTAAGAATCGCTCCCGACTTCGTCTGCTTTAAATTACAATGATATAGTTAATAACAACAGAATAATGCTTAACTTACCAAAGTGGTCATCATAGAGACTTTTTCTATTTAAAAAAAACAGTCAGCTATACAATTTTTATGATAAATGTTCGAGCAATATTGAAGTTTATCTCAGTTATATGGAAAAGTATTTATTTTCGAAATCATTGTTATTTTTATAAGTTTTCAGGCTATATTGTAATGCTTAGACAAAAAATAGTTTTAAAAATCGAGACAGTCATAAGGACTGCTGACAGAAGCGAAACTCAATATAATAGAATAACTACGTTTTGTTTTGAATTTTTAAATGAATTACAGTGTCAATTATTTACATCTCATAATTTGTAATTATAAATTATTATCATTACTGTGGATTTCACTCTGTTGGCACTTCGAACAATAATTATATACATTTTTACGCAGCTTATTAATTAAACATACATATGATAGGCTCAATGACATTTATACTAATATTATAAAGAGGTAAAGTTTGTGAGTTTGTGACGTTGTGATGTTGTGACGTTGTAGGGGGTAATCTCAGGAATTACTGGTCCGATTTGAATAATTATTTCAGTGCTATATAGCACATTCATCGAGAATGATTATAGGCTATATATCATCACGCTAAGACCAATAGTAGCGGCGCAAAGTTGAAAAATGTTTCAAAATCAAGATGTTTTTTCCTATTGAGAACGCGAACGAAGTCGCTGGCAGTGGCTAGTTTGAAATATAATTGGATAGGCTGTACGATCTCATTACAAAATATAAATATTAGATGTACATAGATCCCTATACTACGCGTGCTATGACGCAAGCTACGCAAGCGCAATACAAGGTCCTGCATACTAGCATGTCGTGACGTTACCTACTGTAAAAAGTACAGGCACCTAGGGAAGTGTTCCTTTAAAAAAACAGAATTTTATTGGAAATCTATACTAATATTATAAACAGGTAAAGTTTGTGAGTTTGTGATGTTGTGAGTTTGTGTCGTTGTTGGGTGTAATCCCAGAAACTACTAGTTCGATTTGAAAATTTTTTCAATGTTATATAGTTTATTTATCGAGGAAGGTTATAATATTATCACGCTAAGACCAATAGAAGCGGAACACCGATGAAAAATGTTTCAAAATCGGGAATTTTTCCTCAACGGAGGCTCCGTTGCGTGTTAGCTTTAGGCCGAAGTAACTATTACTACGCGGACGAAGTCACGGGAAGGGGCTAGATCAGTATAAAGGTTGTTGGTCACTTGGCATCAGGTTTTAAATATAAAAACTCATAAGACTCGCCATATGGGTATGCATTTAACATTCACGCACCAACCAGTCGGACGACTTGTTGGCGTACAGGTGAGAAGTGGTCGGGCCGGTTATCGCGTAGTTCAACTCTCACTTTCATTCAGTATGTGCACTTAATTCTAACAGACATATTTAATTGTAAAAACGTGGAACCGGAGGCACCTTACGAGTTTCATTATTTTCTGGTTATGAAGTCTCGCAAGTTAATTTTCGACATGGATTCTAGGAAGGGGAGTTTTTTTTCACAAATATATACAGTAATCTAACGCCTGTCGTCTCGTGTCATAACGTGACTCCACGTTATGACAAAGAGTCGTATCCTAAGTTGATCTTTTAAAACATAAATCAAACGAAACAACCAAACCAAATCAAAAATATTTTATTGAATTTAATACCTGAACGGGCGCTTATAAAATTTAGATTTTTTAACATTAAAGCCTAATATGGTTCTTGAACTTACTGTCTGGCAAGTCTATATGTATTTTGGGATCTTATTGTAATTTAATATTTAGCATATAGACTATTACTGGTTTTACTGAGCTTAAAAAATCGGATGACGTATTTATCATTGATTCTAGTATTTAAATCATGTCGATCTTTTACAAAGACACTGAGATCTGTATGCATAACGTTTGTGTGTTGTGGGAATCGTGGACATGTCTAAAAATTTAAAACGTTCGAGGGAAAAGGTGCTGAACTCATTTTTGCTCTGATTAAAAAAAAAATGAGTTCGTGTAACCGTCACACGCAATTGAAGCAAAACTTTTTGAATATTTTTTATTTTTTCAATAAATATTTTACAAAATGATTAGTCAAAAGATTTTGAAAAAGACATTAAATTGAATAATAATGACATTCATACAATAGAATTAATTATGAATATATGGGCGCACGACCGTGCTGCCATCTGGTTCAGTGTAAGTAAGCAACAAATTAAATCGAAGCTTCATTTTCTGTAGTGCAATCTACCAGCTAATTCGGAATTTAAATAACACAGGAAATATTATTACCAACTCTTTGTTACAAAGTAAATAAATATAGAAAAGTACAAACAAATTACTATTACAAGTAACGAATTAAATTATTTATGATTTAATGGAAGTTTTGGTTGTTTAATGATTATCTAACCGGATGGTACAGAGATGGGACGCCATATTGCCAAAACGGACTTTCGTTGCATACTCGTACCTCCTAGTCGCGCCTAAAGAAGTTTTACTTCAAAACTGAATGCATCGCAGCATGTAGAACTGATCTTTAATTCGTATGTTCTAAGAGATGAACACATTTTATTTCTCTATGGATACGAAATCGTCTCCTGTTTATACAACTTTGTAGCTTGCCTATTGAGTTAGATACTATTGCACGAAATATTGTCCTATAATATATATACGTAAATACAGTATCGCATGTCTTGCGCATATAATCGTGAACTAGTTCGATATTGCGACCTTGGCCCGCGCCTCCATTTACTACTGTTTGTTCTTATTATTATGTCATAAGGTATACCAAGTATTTAATTAGGACAAATGCTATTTGAAATACCTATAAAACTATGAAATATAAAATATATGTAATGTTTTTTAGCAACAGAATAATGATCTTAAAAGAGCAGATGGAAAGCGCACGGTTTCTCTCCTGTTGATATCGAAGGAAGAAAGCAGAATTGTCGTAACTTGAAAAACCCAATATTATACCAGAGCCAAAAAACTATCTCAAAACATCTTTTTTTTTATTTGTAGTCCTAAAACTAGGCAGAAAACGAAGGTCGTGTCTATGAAGAATTGAATTGTAGAAAAGCAAGACCCAGAACATTCGAAGCGCTATTTTTTTATACAAGAATATGGTAAAAAGCAATTTAGCCCAAAATGCAAGTTACGACATTTCCGCTTTATCCCGTCGATATAGTCTTTCATTATACTATTGTACTACGGGAACAATATTTTTTTCTGATTAAAAAAAATCATCAGTGTCATAAATATAACATGCATATCTAAATTACAGTAACCGTCTTTCTTAAATATGACAGAGCGGAGTTGCGATTTACAGTTAGTTATTTACATTTCTGACAACCGACGTGATATCTGAAATTGATCTAAAATGAAAAACTTAATTTGTACAACTTCCAATCTTGTTACCAAGATAATATGTCATTACAGATTGGTAGAACATTTTTGGGCTATTTAAAATCCATATCTACTAGCTTAAACACAAGGTTTATGATGTAACAGTTAATTTAAGGTTATAAAACAATCAGAATATCACATATGCTAAAAACCTAAATTTGTCAACATTCAAATCAGCAACGAGACAAGGTCAGTTACATCACGAATGCTACCAGTCACCGGTCAGGGTTAATATGGACCATCTAAACTATTTCGATATTGCAAACATGTACGACCGATAAATCGTATAATGTCTCTGATCGTTTCCGAATACTAGGCTCAATAACAAAGGATGTCCTTGCCACAAATCTAAAATTGTCTATGATTACTAACTGTCATCCAAACTGACATTTAGGTGAAGATGGCAATAATTAAATCATAAATGTTATTTTTTATGTATAATCATTTAATTTTCATTTTTTTTATAATAGTATCTTAAATTTTTCATAATGTGCCAACCTTTTTAATAAAAATTAAGCAATTATTTAATAAGATACATTTTAATTATATCTATTAGTGATGTAGCTAAGTCATTCCTAATGCTATGATCAAAATTTTGGTAACACATTTTTAAATTTCAAAATTAGAATGTCTACACGACATAGACAATACAATACAAACAGCCAGTTACAACATGACCGTTGCCTAACAAATCATTCGCACGCAGATTTTATTCTTTGACAGTGCAACTGCAATCGATAATCGACTTCAGCACTTCGTATTAAAATACTTTATATTTTCATTAATTAAGCTACAGTTACAGTTATCATAATGAGCTATATAAATATTCGTGATTATATGCAATGACGTGAAATCGATTTGTTATTGAAAATAAAATTCTGTGTCAATTTTATTGTTACTGATTAGTAACAATTTTTATTGTATTATATTTAAAATATAAACCATTTTGTTACGCTCTTATACAGAAGAAATGTAGATATTAATACAATTTTTAAATCTAATTTCAATTTCCGTATTAAATCATAGGTTGTAGTAATATAATTTATATGCCACCAAAGGCAGCATGCAACAAACGTCAGTGAGACCACTATACGAAGGGAGTTCTCAATCGTAGTTCTTATCATTTGTAAACGTAGATTTTTTCCTGACGTTGTTTTTATATTCGTTTATATTTTTCGACCTAACTAATCGCCGTTGGCTTGGGAGCCTGCCACAGATTGAATGTGTTTTTAGGACAAGCGCTTAGGGCATTCAGCCGAATGACAACAAGCTCAAGTGTGCCAAGTGGCCGAAACTTGGCTTGGGCTTTGTTGCTTTGAATACAACAGCTAACCACGCGAGCTAAGCTAGCCACACATGTATACTTTATTAAGACACATTTGCATACTTTCATAGATGTCGCACTTTGTACATATATTTCAACAATTCTTTATTACAGTTTTTCGCTTTTATCTATACTAATCTTATAAAGGGCTTAAGTTTGTGATGTTGTGAGGTTGTAGGGGGTAATCGCTGGATATACTAAGCCGATTATGTAATTTTTTTTAGCAATAGAAAGCCATGTTATTTCTTAGTGTCATAGGTTATATATCAACGCGAAAAAGGAAAAGACTTTTTTGTGACAACGGAATTTGCAAAGCAAGTCGGAGAAAAAAAGGTCGAACGAAAACGTTTCCTACGAACTCTGCCTCAACGATGAGAGATATATGATTGAGTTCTAGAGAAAAGTTGTAGAGCTTGATAATGCCTACAAAAAAGTCACCGACAGTAACTTTATATTTTTTTTATTATTAGGGCTGAACAACATCCGCCGTACCACAGTTAGTATGCGATAAAAACGAAGGGTAGAAATTTTTAGAGTGTAATAGTTACTGATTAATGACAGACCAATAACCTCGAGGAAAAGGGAAGTGTCGAGGTGTATTATTTTTAGAACTCGTTATTTTGTTTACGATTTCGAACTGATAAGATTTTAATGAGTAAGTGTTTCGCTAGTTGATATGTCACGGACGTGTGTGTGTGTGTTTTTGTGAGTTGATACACGGTGCTTGTAGAAAATTCTACGTTATTACAGATATTTATTAAGTATTTAAAAATGTTATATTCCGTTGTAAGGATCGTGACAATACTATTTATTAAAAAAATATTCAAGTAATGTATGATAATTCCGTGAAATATAATAATCATTATTTCACAGATGCCTTAGTTGATAGCGTGTGCGGATATCGTGTCGATGGCCGTAGGTTCGAATCCTTACAACTGAGTCGAAGCTTTCGGGAAAGGAAAAAATCGTAATGAAAGCATAGGTAGGGTAGGGCTTTTTCTAAGTCTTTCTTTTCTTTCCAGCAAGGCCTCTGCTTATGTAGGCAATTTCACCAATGTCAATTGTGACAGATACACGTTATAAATTTAATGCCAAATATTCAGTGTAACAACGTGGAATAATCAACAATAACAACGTATCCACATAGATAAGTCACCAAAAGGTGATAGTTACTGTGTTGTGAGTGGCACAGAGATTATTTATAAAAATATATTGGAAATACATATGTATAGCATAATTATATAAATATAAACCTAGATAATATTACAATTTAATATTATTACGATAAACGAAGACAGTAAATGTTTTAATAAAAGTAGAAAATACATAAATAACAAGTGTATTAATGTTAGTGGGACGAGGGATATTGGTAGGAAGCATATCATATAGGGAGCCGGATAGTTTGGGCCGGTTGAAAAATATATGATCCACTGATCCCTCATCACACTCATTTAGAGAATGGTCACAGATATTTATTTTTGCAAAAAAACTTTCTGTATGACTAGTTTCAACGCTCAAGTTGAAAATCTGTCAGCAAGCATCATTAGGTGTTTTTCGCTGCACTTGAGAGCTAGTACTCACTAGGTTTAGCATGTTTACCATATTAGACCAAATTCTTATTTAGTATCAGATGAGACTGCGGTCAAAAGCTAAAGAAAGGATGAAAAAAAAAAGATTTTATTAAAATGTGTGAATCATTTAATAAGTTTGTATGATAATGATTATATAAACTAATTACATTTATCGTTATATACGAAAAATGTATAACTCATTTATTAGTTGTGTAATTCACGAGTTATGTTCGAATTACTAGAGCTGTGAATGTGACTCTAAAGTATTGTTAAATGGAACAAAATAATTGTTCTGTTCGAGTTTTTAATTTATAGCCAAATATTTGTGTGATTCCAGCTAATGCACTTAATAATCTTCATTCTCCAGACCTGAGATTCCCGCACTGGGTTCCGTAGAATGTTCATCAGGGTTCCGCCAAATTTATATTCATACAAAAAACAAATACAGATCAAGATTGGAATCAGACTTGCAGTACTGATGTTTTCTAGAAAAAAAAACTAACAGAAATAGATATAAGTTGATAGTTTCTTAGTGCGCCAATATAGAATGTAATAAATGAAAAATGACTCAATGCCACCCCGTCTTTATATTCATCCTTGCTTCCCCAACATTCGGAGACTGGTAAAAGAAAGAATACTTTATAAGGTTATGTCTGGTATTAAAAAACGCTAAAGGTTGTTATTGTTAACTACGAATGGTACACACTTTGTTATGTCATCAATCACTGTGGTCACATGGTCAATTTGTAACCAAACCCAAAGTACAAATAAAGAAAAAAATCATCGACCGTAGAATTTTTTCCTGGAATCACTACGTATTACAAAATAAAGTCCTCCGTCGTGTCTGTCTGTGTGTTCGTAATAAAATCAAAAACTACTGAGCGAATTTTCATGAGGTTTTTATTGATAGACAGAGTGATTCGCGAGAGGGGTAAGGTGTATAATTTGTCATTTTTTTTTTTGTAAATTAGTTGAAATTTAACGATAACTGTTGGAAGTATTGGAAAAATTCAAGCCTCCTGGAAGCCTTCGTGGAAAACGCAGCCTAATCCCTTTGAGATTTTTTTTTATATCATATAGGTGGCAAACGAACATGCGGGTCACCTGTTGTTAAGCGATCACCGCCGTCCATAGACACTAGCAACCCCAAAGGAGTCGCAAGTGCGTTGCCAGCCTGTGTTTGGGGGAATGGAGAGAAAGGGAGAGGGGTTAGAGGAGAGGGAAGGGAGAGCAGAGGGGAGGGGAGATGGGTCTCCGGTGCTCTCACTGAGCGAACGAAACGCAACAATGCAAGCACTGTTACTTCACGTTGGTTTTCTGTGAGAGGGTGTTACTACCCCGGACGAGCCGACCCATTCATGCAGAAACCAATAATAGCTTCAGCGTTGCTCTACCACCTACAGATACAGATATACCAAAACAATTGAGATACGCAGACGAAGTCGTGTGAATCAGCTAGTTATATGATATTACGCTTTTGTAACTAGTTAAAATAACTTTTGAAATTGATAGATAATTATGAATTATCAAATTAATTACTTTTGTTTATATAATGAGCTCTATTATATTACTTTATATAAAGAGATTAATACGAATTAAATTATACATGACTAGCTCCTGCCCTCAACCTCGTCCGCGTAGTAATAGTTACTCTGGGCTAAAGCTAACACGCAGCAGTTCTCAAAAAGAAAAAACATCCCGATTTTGAAACATTTTTCACTTGTGCTCTGGTCCTATTGGTCTTAGCGTGATGATATATAGCCTATAACCATTCTCTATGAATGAGATATATAACACTGAAAGAATTATTGAAATCGAACCAGTAGATCCTGAAATTATCCCCTACAACGTCACAATGTCACAAACTCACAAACTTTACCTCTTTATAATATTAGTATAGATATACAAAGTAACACGAGCCACGTTGTTTGATACATAAATCATTATATAAGTGAATGACATAGATATATGTCGGCAGGAAACGGTACGCACGCGCTGTCTAATTACTTCAATACGGAAATGACTTGTTTGACTTTATTTGAATGTTAAATTTTATTGCCGCGGTTCTATTACGTATTTGGCGCTTCCTTTGATGTTCTAAATGATTTTTTTTTTCTTAACATATTTCAAACTATCACAAGATGAAATGTCCTATTTCTCGCTTCATTATAAAATAAATAAACCATCAATATATACATTGTTACGCTTTGTATACTAAATCGTTGTTACAAGTAAATAACAGATGAGTCACCGAACGTGGGAACGTTCGAATAATGATGTTAGTTTTTCAGAGTTTTCCAGCCTCCTGTATTGAAAAACACATAAACGCGTCACGGTGCGTCCGAGTGTAGACACAAAGTGAAAAAATCTTCAAGCATATAACTATATTTATTTATGAAGGTAGGAAATCGGTTAAAATTTACGCTATATGGTCGAGACATATCACACTACGCCGGCACGATCTGTTAAGGTTGAATTATTTATTAGTGAGATGCAAAATTGTTTCCTTCTGGTATCTTGATTTCTTCTGAGATAGAAAATACTTATCTCATATAATATTCAAATAATTTTGTTACATATATCTACTGTATATCAAGTTAATTATGTCTCGTATCATGGTAAGTATATACTAGTAGTCGTCTGGGACTTTGTCTGCATTTAGTCTTTATTAATGAATACAGTAAATAACATTTATTTATTTAAACAAAGACCTCTTTATATTTTCCATAATTTTTATTTAAAACGAATTATTATTAATTTTTACACGGTATCCTCTAGCAATACGAGTACATACTTTGTTATTTTCGTTCTTGAGTACGTTATATGTATTATAGACTATATTTACTAATTTTTATATCACTTTTGTGTATCTATATAGAATCCGGTACCCGCAATTTTGCTGTCTTGAAAAAATTGTTATTTTTGTGTGAAAACTACATATGTCACTTATTAGTTTTAATTTTCTTCTATTAAATTTTATCACTGTCTTTTAACTCCTATAGAAGCTTGTAATGATAAACAGCCTAGATAATACTTCGAAAAAATCTTTACTTTTCAGCATAAATCTCTTCAAAATCAGTACAGCCATTTCGAAGCTTAACTTAAACAAACTATCAGATAATTCAATTTTATTTATAATATAGATTATAAAACATCATTCTACCATGTACCATGTATGGGTACTATTTATATAGAAAAAAGTGTGGTTTTTGAGGGATAACATACAGAAACGCGAGCAAAACCGCAACTGAAGGTTAATCTTTATATATAGTATTCTACTGAACATGGATATAGTGTGACTGATCTCCTCCTAAATGGCTAAATAGAGTCTAACAAAATTTTTGTATGTGTTCAGATCGATTTAAGAATGGTTTGTACAATTAAAAACGGCAGGAAATGCTGCGGTTGATTTGTGATTTTTTTTATTTATCAAGGTAGGACAACGTAAACCGTGCCCGCTAGTTTGACTATAAAGCAACTGATACGAAGCACTTGTTATTGTTGATGCATTCGCGTCCGAGAGAGATGTTAGCGAAATTACGTATAATAGAAAGCTATATTGGTTTAATGACGTAAGGCGGGCGGGGCCGCGTGTACGACAGCGTCCGCACGAGACGAACGGGTACGAACGCGCGCGCTTTCGATTCGCAAAACCGACAGGTTCCTAAGGAGTTGATTGACGGTTACAATCAAGTAATCGGAATGTCGTTTTGTAGCATTATCATTGTGATAATTCGTCGATATGTTTTGTTTATTATTAAACTAACGACCACCTGTGACTTCATTCGCATTTAAAATTATAATTCATAATATAAATTTTGCTCCACAGGAATGTAGTTTTTTAGCATTCTAAGAAATTCAATATTTTATTTAAATTCTATTTAGGGACTTTTATTATTTCTGATAGGTCAGTCCATCGTAATCTATATCTACTTACAATGGGAAAAAAAATAGAAATCGAGTAATTAGGAAACTTAGATAAACTACACAGCTTTTTAGAACAGTCCGATTCTCTTAGAATGATCTGATAAACAGCCACATTTCCGACATTGATCTTAAATTATTTAATAAGTAGTTTCCTCTGAATACGACTTTTATTACACTCTATCAGAAAATGATTGATATCGTCAACCTACAAACTGGTGAATTTATAATTTTCTTCATCAATAGTTATCGCCTATATTTTAAAGAATTGATTTACGACTATTGATCAAATTAAAACTTTTTAATATAACTAACAACTTTAATTATATATGCTACAGATCGATCATAGGTATAAAGCTTTTGAAATTTGTGGAAGTATCCTCTATGAACTGTATTTTGATAGGTTTTTTAATGAAACGTACTTGCTGATTTATATAATATTTAATTAATTTAGACAATTTATGAGTTACAAAAACGTAGACAGGTGAAATCGTATACATGGACTTTATCACAGAGAACATAATATATCTTTATACCACAGATTATTAAGCATAAGCCATAGAATATTATAAACCAATAAAGTAACTAATTACAATAAATGTATGAATTTCAAATAAAAAGTTTCTTAATCAATCTAGGGAATAAAATAAAAATAAAACGTAATTAATGATTGGTTTTATTCTATTTTATATTTGTGTAACCTATCACAAGGTCAGACAAGAGGAGAGAGAAGCGATTTAAGGTCGAACTAGCGTTAGTCATTAATGTTCCGAACAATCAAATAAGTTCTATTTAAGGAGGATTATTACGTCACTCGTAAATTATTTTTAACTTAGACTCTTGCCGATTGTATAGAGGAAAGGTGGCCAACCCCACGCCCATGCTTGATTTGTAATATGCCCGTTGTAAGATTTCCAAAATACCATTTTTAATGTGATGTAGATTTGGTTTCCACCTAAAAAAAAACCAATATGAGCTTACCGTGCTGTAAATATTTTTCTTATTGTATATTGCTTTGAAAAGGGTTGTCCACCGCTAATATAGACACACAAGATGCATATGAAATAATGAAGTAACTACATCAGTAGTGTTGCCTAATGATACCAGTCTATTCGAAACAGAGCACGGTATCGTGTCAAAAGTCAAAGAAGGCTAAACAGACAAGCAAACTTAAAAAATGCATTTAGGTTGTTCCATCACGTAATGCGCGGTCTCTCGCGGATGATATCTGGTTTTGTATTTCATATGTAAAGTGTAAGTATGAGGTATATATCACCACAGGACTTATGTAATAAGGTTTTTATTTATTTTATTTTATTTTTGACAACCCATCTTTAAGTAGATTATTTCTGCTATTGTTAAGTAGGTAAGTAATATTGCAAGTTTCTTGCGATTACTTCAATGATCTAACGAGACGGTGGCCGTCTTGTTAAACTTTCCTGGCAGTTTTTTGTGTCAAGTCAGAATCCATGCACCGTGGTATTATTTCCCATCCAATTCACTTGTCTACAGTAACCAAACTATACAACGTGAAACACCATCAATATAATAAAATATGGAGCCAAATAACACAAGATTATGAGGGACAAGTGTCTCAGAATTAAATTGAAAAAAATAATTGAAACCAATCGAGTTATTTTTTAAGTGATGAACGTAGAACGGAAGACATCTATCGTTGTATAGGTTTATGGAGTTCTATAAGACAAAGTTCAATCATTTTCACATTTTTACATAACATTTTAACTCAAACCCTTAATTAACCCAATCTTTAGAACAAGAAAAATATTATTATTTTAAATCGCGGAACGTACATCATAGCTAATATTTTTAATAATGATATATGGAATATAGAGCATGATACAAGTATGACATCTTTAAAACTTTCTCTGAAAGTTCATAGTAAGCATTCAGTTGCAGTATTATATAAACGGGCCATTCCAACTGTCGTCCCAATAAACCAACGCCATTCAGCAATCGTTTTCATAAAAGGATTTGGGTGACATCAATACAAGTTGTCGCAAGAAATGAGATTCTTTTAATCGTTACGCAATCGGCATAAGGTTCAAAATGAGGCAATAATATCTATAGTTCGTAATATCAGGACATCACTATGCAGGTCGTATTGCAAAATTTACGTTTGGCTTAATCTATAAGATATTGATTGTGTTCAACGTAACTCGCTTCAGTATACCTATTATACTTTTCACCAGTACGACATTCAGATGATTACATGATTAGAGAAATTTTATCGTGTTATGATATTTTTTGTTGAAATTTTTCTATCACATCCTGTTTTTCGTTCATCTATCGCATGTACCATTACAAACAGCCGCGTAGTAAGGATAAAGTTAAAAGTGCTCGTTTTAATAACTCGTTATAATAGCTCCTAAAATATTAGTTTCAATGATATGTTGTTAAGTGCAATTTTGATCTACAGTAAATTTCCACTATAACTAAAATATTTAATTGCATAAGGATATATATATCAAGCAGCGATAAAATGGCGCCCATGCAGAAGTATGATGTATTCCATAGTGACTGTGTATGATAGTGAATGATTTAATCGATCGATTCACCAACAACAATCGAATAACACGTTAACTGATACAGAAACACAAGACTGACTATAGTTACAACGAATTCTCCGTAAGTGTGAGTAGCTTAACTGTCTGAGCGATAATGCCCAGCATCTCTTTTTTTTCGAACTGACTACGCTATTGACCTAGCAAGGTCTTAACAGCTTCACCGGACTACTAAGGCGAGCGTTTAAAACACTCAGCCGATTTTATTTTTGGCACTAGCTCAAGCTGTTGCCTGTTACATGCAAATCGCGTCCTATCTTAGCTAACCTAGACTATTCATATATGTATGAGTTGTTGAGACGTATATGTTTACCAAGCATACACGCCTCAACAACTACTCCATGTATTTATTATTGGAAAATTAGAGTCTTTTCAGTTCGATAAGGGAAAAAATAAAACCCTTCCACTTTCATGTGTAAGCGTGTGGGCGTGTACGTGTGTGGAGGTGATAGTGTAGTGTTGTAGCAGTGATGGAAGTTTTGTGTTACACTGTATCGCGCTAGCAGCGTACTCAAGGGCTTCCCGCCGAGGGATCGTACCTATGCCCAGCATCTAGTCATGGGTTGTCTTTAAAGCCATCAAGATATATAAACAGCCGATACCTTTAACCAATGGCGTCTCACGTCGAGGTTAATAATGAACAGCCGATAACTTCAACCAATAGCGTTTGAGGTTATTAGTAAAACCCCGGATATAGTCAATAGTGCAGTATCACAGGTAAATAGTGGCTCCCCCGATATACACTATATTTTTCAAAATAGTGTATGTATAAGATAAAAAATACCTCTATAAGCTATACTTAGGAGACATGACATATGTCATTTTGTAAGACTTTTTATAGGCATT
Source organism: Antheraea mylitta (assembly GCA_014332785.1). Lineage (NCBI taxonomy): Eukaryota > Metazoa > Arthropoda > Insecta > Lepidoptera > Saturniidae > Antheraea > Antheraea mylitta. The sequence continues at coordinate 2,103,655 of JACEII010000002.1, forward strand.
TTTGAAGATATATACTTCAACTTTTGTCATATTTGATCTATACTATATTCACAATATTCGATATTCACTATATTCAAAATTCACAAAATCATGAAATTATGGAGACGTCAGTTTATATATTTCACGTCATCTGTTTTTATCGTAAATTCTATAACTCTGCCTTATCATTAACCGCTAACGCTCATACTTTAAGCTTTCTGACTTTTTGATGAAATTAAATAATTAGTAGTCTTTGCATAGGGCTATTTAGGTTACTTTAAGTAGTTTACTACGTGTGATGTGTTATATTAATCTACTGTTATCTTCACTCTACTAGCACTAAGAGGTATAGTGATACAATAATGTTGACTATAAAATATATACTAATAATTTATCTGTTTCACCCATAACATAATTCATATATTTAACCCACTTTGAATTCGCAAGAAATATCGTGTTTATGTTATTTCCATTTTAAAGTCAAAGTTATGAAAGTTCTTTACGTGATAATCACAAATAAATGACAGTTATATAATGTTTACAAGTGATGACGGTATAACCTGATCTAGGGCTGTCCACTTTATAATAAATTTTATATTTTTCTTATTATAAAACTCAAAAGGTTATATTCTGTTTGTTTAAGTATGCCTAGCCCTGAAAATACCAATCAGGTTTGAAAATTTATTAAATCATTTTGTAGTTTATTTATTAAAAAGATTATAAAGTATATAACAGCATGCTATGATCTCTGTGTGATGCTAGTACTATGATTAGAGTATGCTAAGCGAAAACGAAGAAGGAAAGGGTGTTCATCACCGGATATCGTAAATCGAGTGTTATCGATAACGGACGAACTGTGAATGCTTATGTCAGCGAGGTAGTATTCGCTTAGGAACGTAGTCAGCCATACGGGTTTTGTTTGAGCTTATGTTATATACATATATTTGCAGTAATTCTAATTTTGAAAATTAAAAATAAAGTTTAACCGCGTGCTATCGTTCGTTAAGAATATAACGCGTGAATATACTCTCAAAACACAGTAGTGTTACTTAATTATAAAAAAGTCGACCTTAATTTTTAAATTCAGCAAATATTGTTTAGGTAATTGTAAATTAGGACAAGAATAACACAAAATCATAATTCATGTCCAGTCGGACAACCTTTGCATTAAAATGAAACATACTGTCTCAAATAAACATTAAACTCGCGATAACTTTAACCGACTTGCAATTTAAGTAGGTCTAGTTAAAATAAGTGTATTGAAAGCTGCCTGTGGTCTGCTTTTTTTTGTACTTACCTATTTCATTTTGTAAGTGGCACATATTGGACGTGGACGTAGATTTGTAAGTGGACGCTCCGCCGACGCGGAACATTGTGGATTATAACATAAAGGTGGTCATAAAGAACAAAAATGAAACCGCCATAAAGGCAATAACATCATTAAAAATAAATATATAAAATAATAAAAAATACATAAACATCCAATAGTTGCGCACAGATACGATTTTTGACGTAGACAATAAAAAAAACGAAAGCAAAAAAAAGGTGCGGACCAAGAGTCTGCAGAACAGAAGAAGAAGCAAAAAAAGTGGCATATATTTTGGCGTATGAAAAACGTATTTTTTAATGCTTTTTTGCGTTTGACCACCATTTCATATGGTCGTAAATGACCATTTGCTCTAAAATGGTAAACACGCTAAGCCTAGAGGGAGTTGGTTTTCAATTGCAGTTACCGGAACACACCAACAGGTGTTTGGAAAAAAATCTTCAACTTGAAGGTGATGGTAAGCTAGAGGGACTTAGAAAAAGCCTACCACCATGCTAAGGTTTCATCATGATGTTTTCCTTCACCGAAAGCGCTGGACTCAGCTGTTGGGATTCGAACCATCAGTCGACACGGTGTCCAAACAAGCTATCAATTAAGCCATTATCGCTTCAACTCGCTTCATGTCAATATCTTCTTTCATACACTTTAATTTGCCTGTATAAGATTTACTTACTTTTAGTGGAATCAAACGGTCATCCGCAACAAAGTCCTCCGCCGTGTCTGTCTACCTGTCTGTTCGCGATAAAGTCAAAAACAGCGGATTTTCATGCGGCTCTCATCAATAAATAGATTGTTACAAGGAAGGTTTAAGTATATAATTTATTAAGATTTTTTTTTAATTGTTTAAAATATAACGATAATTGTTCGAAGTATATTAGAAAAAGTTAAGCCATCTCGGAGCTTGGTAAACGTTGCCTTTTCAAATATAATAAAATATTTGAGATACACAGTCAAAGTCGCGGGACTGAGCTAGTTATTATTAAAATGTTGACAACCCTAGTATAAGATGTAAATAATTACCATTTGGTTTCCCTACTGCAAAGATAATTGTAGAAAATTTTCAAAAGGTCATTTTTTCTAACATCGCCTTCCGGCCTTGTACAGCGCACGTTCAGCGAACGAGTGAAAGGGTCATGCATTACGGAAGTTCTGTAGAGATTTAAGGAACAGGATATCCATCTATTAATTTTAATGAACATTTCATTTTTGTCTGTTTCTATTAAAAGATGGTAGTAATTATATGATTAGCATTATCAGCATGTGAGAGGCCCACTACAGGGTCATAAGCCTCAACCCGAAGGAAAGTATTGGTATAATGACCGCGACAACCCAAAACGTATTAACGATTTCAAATACCGAGAAAATCACAGTTCAATATTTTCACACATACCACGTTTTTTTTCCTCGATCTGACAACGCTATTGACCTAGCAAGCTCTTAACAGCTTCACCGGACATGGTATTACAAGAATATTTCTCAAGTTCAAATTTACTCACGAAATTTTTCTTCCCTGTCAGCCGAAAATGTTACCAATTTAAATTAATAAATGTGCGCGAATTCCAAAAAGTATTTTAGTACATGCTGAGATTCGAAACTGCGGACACTCAATTGATATTACACCGGTGAAACCACTAGACCATAATGACTTCAGACTTGAGTCATAATTATTAAAATATAAATAACATTACCTTTGCTTTTTAATAGGACTTCCTACATAAGCCCATATTTGGTAGCGACAATATACATAAAACAAATAAAAGCTTTTTCCAAAAGAAGCAAAACTTTATAGTTAAGAACATCGTCGGCATTGAAATGGTATTGGCGATCGTTTATTTTTCAACTCAACGTTTCACTACAATTAATTAATACAAAAAAACTTTAACAAAAACACCGGTCTATGTTGTTTTTGATGTTAGACGTGTCGTAGTAGCAGATTAATTCAATCACTGCAATGAAATAGTGATTCTATATCATATACTCTTTATAGAAATAATATGACAAAAATTGTACGGTTTTTTTATGTTCGTGCTGAGCTAAATACTCGAGGGTGCTACTCTAAGGGACGAGTCTATGATCGAGATGGTACAGGAGGGGGTCGCGATGAGTGTTCGGGATCGAGTATAAACTTCCGTCCACAGTGATGTGGGCAGCGGTTATATGAACGCGATAAATCGTTAAATCTTCAAAAATCTCTAGTAGTATGAAAACACCACCATAACCACAGAAATGAAACATGAGATCTGTTATAAAATTGAACAAAATATGGGTGAGTCTAACATTTCAATTTATTCCAAACATTTATGAAGGAAATTGAAAAACAGCTTGTCAGTATGAAAAACAAGACTTTCGATCGCTTTTAATTGATTTCTCTGAAACTATATAGATTTGAAGTGTAAATAAATATGTTTCCTTTGCCTATATGGTCTTGATAGGTTCTGTATATACGAATTGTTTACACACAATATAATACGGATGCTTCCTACGTGGATATCGCTATAACGGAAAGAATTTCACCCGATTCACGGTGTGATGCTAAACGGCCACGCAACACGTTACGGTCGGATGGCCCTACGTATGGTTATCTAACTGTACCTTAGAAGTTAATCAAAGACAATTATTGCATAACCATTTAAATACCGTATTTTTGATGTTTTACGCTATACGTCGGAACTTGTTTATCTAATACGTTTATTTTTTTAGCCAATCCTGGAAATTTAAATTTATTTACTTTCTTTTATTTTTTACTAACAGGGGCCTGCGACTCTGCTGCGTTAGTGTTCTATAAATTATTTTAATAGTATAGACGTCGTGATGTCAGAGAGTCGTATTAATTTCAAAGTCCTTTAAATGCCTTGAGATTAATGATCACATACTTTACATTTTCACACGATTTGATAGCAGACTCCTTTTTCATCGAGACTAAAAGATCGAAGGGGCATATACGAATTTTATTACAAAGCATTTCACGCTCTGATGCACTGTATTTAACCTAACTACAAAGTATGACAAAGGCAGAGAAGTATGCACACCGGATCAATATTATTCTCCCGCTGCGCGATTTGGCAAAAACATTTTCTTCTCGCTTACGCTATTACGTCATCAGTGAAAATCTACACGTCAAATGAACCGGAATAATTAATATAATTTCCATTGAAAATAAAAACGTGAAATAGTCAACACTCGGCTTAATTATGGAACTTTTGGACCGCGACGCACCGCAGGCCTACTGGAATTTGTCTTGTTTTTATTTTAATATAAATAAAAAGTATAACAATTTTCACTCATAGAGATTTGTGTTTAGATCGCACGCACTTAATTTCTATTATTATACTAGATGTCTCCCGGCGTCGCTCACAATAATGTAGAATTGACCTATCTCAAGAGCACAGTTACAGTACTCTAAAAATTACCTTTTGTGCTTTTTTATAACCCTGACAAATGTGTGCAAAATTTCTTGAATAGTGAAGACGTAAAAACTTAACAAATAAACAAAGTGACATTCACATTTATACTGTTACTAATAATTAAACTAGAGAGAGAGACTGTGTTCTAATTTGGTGAGAATATACGTAGTCAATATTAGAAATTCATTGTTTTTGGAAATGCCTAAATTAATACTGTGCCAGTTTTGTATCCGGTTAGCATTGTGTGGATAAAAACATGAAATAAAGCTGTACAACGTTGGTATAAAAAATGTCTATAAAGTGTTTATCGAACGCTATTAGTCTAATTAATCTATTAAATAAAAAATGTATATTTTACTCTTTATAGTATTAATATCGCATTCAATATATATAGCATCTATGTATATAATTGTAGTGTACTGGCCATTTACATATCTTGGATAATCGCGATGGCTATGGAGTAAAACAAAAGAACATATTGTGTGGGTATGTGTTGGCGACCCTTTATTAGAATAAACTATGTAGTTATATTAGTGACTATAAATATTACAGTGGCGACGAGGATGTCTATTGGAAAATTAATGAATTTAATTTAAAAAATGGTTAATGGACATTGTATGCGGATCGCATGGATATGTATATGAAAGTAAATAATGTGTCTGAAGAACTTCAGTTACCGACTATGATTGCTGTTATTGGTGATGAAGCATATGAATTATTGGTGAATTTGGCGAGTCCGAAAAAGCCTCGCCATCGCCACTGTAATATTTATAGTCACTAATATAATTAAATAGTTTATTTTAATAAAGGGTCGCCAGCACACACCCACACAATACGTTCTTGGAGTTTTTGGCGGGATCTTGGTCTGTCATATAGTGGATTTTATATTTTATTCATAATCTTGTGTTATTTGACTCTATATTTTGTAAATTTGGTGGTGTTTTACGTAATATAGTTAGTTAATTGTGCGTAAGTGAAGTGAATGGAAAATAATACCACGGAGCATGAAATTCTGAGGTGCCACAAAAACTCCCAGGAAGGTTCTAACAAGGGATCCACCATCTTGTTAGAATATTGACTCACACGACGCTTAATATTGAAATGATCGCACGACGCTTGTAATATTATTGACTACTCGACAATGGCAGTAATAATCTGAAAGATTGATTGCCAAAAATAAAGTGAAAAAAAAAATAAAAAAAAAATACGTTCTTTTGTTTTACTCCATAACCATCGCGATTATCCAAGATATGTAAATGGCTAGTACACTACAATAATGAGAATGTAAATCTAACTTATCTAACTTTTTGTCGGCTTCTTAGAATAAGTAATCAAATATATTTCATTTATTATTAAAAATATCTGTTTGTCTGTTTGGTTGAACATACATCACTGCTAAAGTACTGACTGAGTTCACGATAAAACCGAAAATCATAAAACATATCCTGCAGTAACATTCAGTCGTGACTTCATTAAAATCAGTTTACTCTATCAAAAGCTATTGTAATTTTAATGACAACTCGACTTAGGTACGTGAAAAAGTAAATAAGTAAATTGACTTAATACATTCCGATGATTTTATCATAAGGTTACACGTGGCTGTAGTCGCGGGCATAAACTGACATTTTTTTATTGGAGGACAGCAAAGTAACTGCACTGTGCCTGATGGTGAGCACAGTATACAATGGTATATAAAAATAATGGCGACTACCGAGAGGCACGCCATCCCTCGGCGGTCGCAGCTGTAATGCCGGCCTGCGAAAATGTCTCTTCACGTTACGCTTGAAGGACCCCGTGTTATCCCATGTCAGGAAGGAGGGAACACACTGGCTGGGAGATTGTTCCACAGCTTCACGGTATGGCAAAGATAATTCGTAGTCCGGTGAAGCTGTTAAGACCTTGCTGGGTCAATAGCGTAGTCAGTTCGAAAAAAAAGAAAAACAAAAATAACAAGTAGTGAACAGACGATAGACCACGTTCGCTGAAGCAATGTCTCCGCGTAACTGAAGCGGTTCTATAAACTGTGTAATGTTGGCATCATTAACAATGCGGACAGTCCGTCTCTGCAACCTGTCCAGGGCATCTTGTATGTATTTGGTGAAACCGTCCCAGAGGTGCGAACAATATTCCACGCCATTATTTGGTTTATAGAATTTTAATATTTTCGTTTCCAAAAACGCTAGATATTATAATTGGAACTATATAAATATTAAAAAAGTTGAAAATAGAGTTTGAAAGAAATGTAATACTCATTTGTTAATTTCACTATTCTAAACAGACTTATCAACAACTAATTACCTACTATAATAAATGCTTCACATTATTTACAAATGACAACTCTATTTCATGCGGTCTGTATTACAAATAATCAACGAATATCCGTTAATATAAAAGTTCTAAAATAGATTACGCATTCTACTTTCACCAAATCACTGTGTCAATATGTTTACGTAACATTTGAAATAATAGAACGTATTCGATATGCTCATATATTTTAATACTTCAAACAATTAAATTGCTTGTGTATAAATAAAATATAGAAATTAACTTATGAACGGTTCGAACGATTTTTTAAATAAAGCGATCACTGTGGTTGTATGAATATATATATAAGTATATGTGATATTGCTTTTTATTTTAGTCAGTTTTATTGTAACCAATTTTGTAGGTTTCGGTAGGTATTTAATTGTTTAGGTGGTTATTATACCAGAATGTACTTGTTGCTACTTTCTCATAGTTCACTTGTAACACGATCAAGTTATGCTTCATTTATTTAAGCAATAAACGGACAGACAAAGATACGGTGTCTTTTATAACAGGTATCATTGAAATTAGGACACAATTATACAAAAACTAGCCTCTGCCTGCGACTTCATCCGAGTGTAATAGTTACTTTGGGTTAACACTAAAACGCAGTGGAAGCTCTCAAGGGAAAAATAACCTAGAAACATTCTTCATAAGTGCTCCGTTCCTATTGGTTTTGTCGTGATGATATATAGCCATAACCTTCATCGATAAATGATCTATATAGCACTGGAAGATTTTTTCAAATCGGATCAGTAGTTCCTAAGATTACTCCCTAAAACGTCACAAATTTACAAACTTTACCTCTTTATAATATCACTAGCCTCTGCTCGCGACTTCGTTCGCGTGGAATAGATACACTAATACCAACACTAACACGCAGCAGTTCTCAAAAGGAAAAAACATCCCGATTGTGAAACATTTTTCACCTGTGCTCCGCTCCTATTGATCTTAGCGTGATGATATATAGCCTATAACCATTCTCGATGAATGAGCTATACAAAATTGAAAGAATTATTCAAATCGGATCAGTAGTTCCTGAAATTACCCCCTACAACGCCACAACATCACAACGTCACAAACTCACAAACTTTACCTCTTTATAACATTAGTATAGCTTATTAGTATAGAATAGATTTATAAGATAATTTCGTAATATTATATATTATTTTATAAGATATTTTAAGAGGTTTTAAAGATTTGAACTCGTTTCAAACTTGAAATATAAATATTTATATTAATAATTTTTTCCTGAAGCCGCCACTGATCATCATTTCGCAACGAGTTGACCGGGTTTTAAAAATGTCATAGGTCACAAGAACATCGGCCTTGTCAAAATTCCATCCGTGTCAGTGCAATATTATTTAAAACTATATATTTTATTGTGATGGATTTAAGAGTCAAATTTAATTTTAATTGATCTATCTATATACAAAATTCATATGAATACATATAGGTATAAGGTATATATAGGTTGAATTAAAATTATGATAAACTATTTTCAAAATTAAAACATGGCGCCATCTATGATATACTTAGTGAAGTCGGTCCAACAATTTTCTGTCAACAAACTAATTTCAAGTACCATCTGTTCGAGACTAGTGAAGCTTACACACAACGATAATCAACATTTTTAATTACAAAATTTGAGTTTTTGGCGGGATTTTAGTCTGTCATGTAGTGGATTTTATATTTTATTCATAATCTTGTGTTATTTGACTATATATTGTGTGAATTTGGTGGTGTTTTACGTAATATAGTTAGTTTATTATGCATAAGTGAAGTGAATGGAAAATAATAACACGGAGCATGAAATTCTGAGATGCCACAAAAACTCCCTGGAAGGTTCTAGCAAGGGATCCACCATCTTGTTAGAATATGGTTTCACACGATGCTTAATATTGGAATGATCACACGAAGTTTGTGATATTATTGACTACGTGACAATGGCAGTAATAATCGGAAAGATTGATTACCAAAAATAAAGTTAAAAAAAAAAATAAAAATATTACAAAATATTGACACCATTAATCGAAATATAAATTATCCTATCTCTCAAGTCGGACCAAATTGTAAATGCCAACGTTGCCAAGAATTTAATTTTTTCCTTTTATAATTACTTTAAATTACACTTTTCTGATATAAATCAAACAAATAACATCAAATGGGGTTTTACAGTTAGACGTCGAAACTTGGTGAAATCCAGTGAAATAAATACTTATAATTGATTTCTGCAAAGTAACGCCTTCATCAATCACATAGAAGTATTCAATAATTTAAAAAATACGCACAGAGCCGCGGACACACCTAGTTGAATATCAAAGAAGATTCACACCCAACGATTTATTGTAACCGATAATAATATTATCATATCGAGGTCGCCAAGTTCGTCTTCGTGAATAATTATGTTCTAATTTAGATCAAAATTATTCTTCAAAACGAATCATCCAATTAACCTTTATATTTAATGTAAATATTAAAAAAATAAGCTTTTAAAATGAAAAACATATGCTAAATTATATGATTGTCATGGTTCGAAATTTAAACACAACCTCGTCTGATGTAACATACTAAATTAGTAAAGGAATGACATTGACAAATTTGAATAGCGATTTTAGCAATGAAGGCTTAGCGTGTCCGGACACCGCGTCACGGGACGTAAGTTCGAATCCTTAAAATTAAGCCGGAGAAAGATAACACCATGATGAAACTACAGCATAGTGCCTTTTTTAAACCCCTTTAGGTTAGCCCTCAAGTTGAAAATTTTTCGCCTGCACTTGGTGCTATGTTCCGACAACTGCACCTTAGAGCCAGTTCCTCTACGTTTCGCTTGTTTACCATCTTGGTTTACATCGTCAACTAAGCCATGGACTGTCTAAAACTATAAGTGTTATTACAAAAAAGTTAAATACTTGGTTTACAAAAGGTTTCGTACGAAATTCGCCGCGATCGCCCGTAGTAAGATCGTGTTATTCTTTTTTCACAAGTATAACCTAGCCTGACCAAAGCGAGCCAAAAGAGCAAGGTAGCGAACATTCAGCGAGATCTTTTTAAAGCAAGCGTTCAAAACGTGTTTAACTTTTTTGTAATAACACCGTAAAAGTTTAAGCTCGATACAAAAGAATGTAAACCCCATGAGGCACAGGTCAACACACTGTTGGTAGCATAAACTTAACAAAATGCCTACTTTATCAGAAAACTGAATAAAATCATATCTTTGATCTAAAATGGGTTCGCTAATTGTTGGACATTTATTTTTAGTTTTCAAATGTATTTTTTGTGTTAACTAATTTGTTTAATTCAACTTAAGTGTATGTTTGTTCCAACAATAAAGTATTTCTTTCTTTCTTTCTTTCTAAAATGTACTTTTTCATTAGACGACCTTTTTTTACTAAACTATAAAATTTACAATTCGAGCGTTTTGTAATAAGAAAATCTCTCGGCAAAGCGGGTATTTTCTTTGGCAATCGCCATAAATGAATGCATGAAAAATATACAGTTTTTGGAATACTTTATAAAACTACACAGGCCCCTTTACTACGCGACTCTAGTCTGACGCAAGCTGCGCAAGCATAATACGGCTGGTAACGCTGACGTAGCGTATTATGACGCAAATTTATCTCCTGCTAAAAATACCGCACAACGTGCTTAAATAAGTTTTCACTTAAAGAAAAATAATAACATGATACGGCATTTTCCAATCTAGGTCTTAAAGAATCAGCCGAACATAACCTATAAGGTATTTAAGGAATCTATCGGAGCACGGGCTTTACTAGGCCTTCTGCAGGCGTAATTCGCTGCGTTAGCATTGTCGCGATCCGTGAATAGTCAGCATATGCCCACTAACCAAGCGGATTGTGCTAAGGTTTTATACCTGACTGTATAGTCTCTACATGTTATAATAAACTTCAGTAACTGTTTTTCAATTTATTGTATTTCCATGTATGTCATTATATTTATGTTACATATATCTAGTATTTCGAATAAAAATAAAAATAACTAATTTTAAATATATAAAACCACAACTAGATGTGGCATCTGAGACTTCATTCCACGATAAAGGTCAGAGTTGATGGTTCGAGGCACGACTTTGACCTTTAGCAATGTTACCTATGCATATAAATATGTGTCAATTTACGCTTCACATATATTTTACTAAATCATAGAACTAAGATAATGGTCGCTTACGACTTCATCTATATTTTTATTTTGTTGAAAAAGTTTATGCACACGTCGAGTCATTTCTCATATATCAGGCTTTTTCCAATTTCTTTGACACTTGTCTTATATTGTACTAACTAGAAAAAAAGTTTACAAACAATAGCGTCTTGACTAGTCGTGATGGTCTAGTGGTGTGACCGATGGAAAATCAATCCGAAGTTTGCAAGTTCGATCCCCGATATGAACTAACGAAATTTTTGAAATTCGCATACATTTGCTAATCTAAATTGATAATAGTATTAGTTGACGATGAAGGAAAATACGAGGAAGCTTGAACTTGAGAAATGTTCTTGTAAACTGTAATGAAATTTCAAAGTCAAATTTATTGATTATTTCATTCATTTATTTTGGGATTATTAGCAATAATCTATACTAACATTACAAAGAGGTAAAGTTTGTGACGTTGTAGGGGGTAATCTCTGGAACTACTAGTCCGATTTGAAAAATTCTTTCAGAGTTATATAGCTCATTTATCGAGGAAGCTTATAGGCTATATCATCACGCTAAGATCAATAGGAGAGAAGTACTGATATAAAATGTTTCAAAATCGGGTTTATTTCCTCTAGAGAGCTACCGCTGCGTGTTAGCCTTAGCCCAAAGTAACTATACCACGCGAACCAAGTCGCGGATAAAGGCTAGTTAACAATAAGATTAACGTTACATTTCTACCAATGGTTGAGCATTAGTATTAATGAAGTGGAATCGGATCTCGAATAGCAACAATATAAGGATTGTAGATTAGCTTAGATACGGACATTGCAACAAATAACGATGAAGCAGCGGTGCGACACGACGCGATGTCGCAAATTTCCGAGGGAAAAGTAAAAGAATGCGCTCAACATCAGTAAATCGCACGCGTAGTACTTTCTCGCACCTAAGTACGTGTTACATGGATCGTTTTATCAGAATTTTTGACGTCAACTTTATTAGTGATTCGGAATTCTCGTGTTTTCTATCAGAAATGTAAATAAAAATAAATTAAATCCGGTGTTAGTGCACACGCCGTAGAAGTTATTAGAATATATAGTATATTATATAGTAACTTTGCTTTAAAATAGAATATAAACATTACTGGTTTTATCACAAAAACAAAAATGAACACGGGTATAACATGTGTTTTACAAAGCAGCACCTAAAATTTAAAATCTAGTTGTAGTCATGTTTAAAGTACCTTATTACAAAATCATGTCCAAGCGGTCTCTAGCAAAACTTCTGATTTTTTTATGCAAGCAACTCTGAATTGTATTCGTTCCATTCGATCTTATCATTCAAAAATGTTCCATTACATATAGATTTCAAACAATGCAAACAATTTCATCTTATGAATAACATTTTTGTTGAAATGTTCATTAAGAAAATGTATTTATTATACGGTAAATTGATTTTTTAATTGTAAATTTTGTAAATTGGTAAATTGGTATCATTATTAAGACATTTTAGTTAAAAGAAAATGTAATACCTTTAAACGAGCAATTCTTGTATATTTTTATATTTGTATATATTCAGAATCTCGAAAACGGCGTCATCTATTTCTGTGAAACTTAGTATATACATAATTCAGGGACGATAAATCGATCTAGCTAGATTTTACAAAATAAGCAATTTATTAGAATTAAAATGCGTAAGGTAAAACAACAGTATAATGAAAGATTAAATACACTGTCATATGTCAATAGTGTCAAATATAAATAGGTATGATTTACTTGTGAATGTGTAAAATTGTTTAGTGTAGTCCGGTAAAGCTGTTATAACTTTGCTGGGTCAATAGTGTAGTCAAAAAAAAGATTAATTTATTCACATCTCCCAAATTAATTTTACTTTCTTTGCCGGCAAATAGCGATACAATTAAACAATAAAATAAGAGCTCTGTATACTTAGACACGTGTTGAGAATATTTAAATTAAAATAATATACATAATAATATACATAAACAAGGACACTTTTTTGTGATCAAACTAAAATTTAGGTAAACGCTCAATGTATATTTGACTTTTTTGTAATGACACGGTAAATGTCTGTACCTTTTTTGTATTATCGTGGGAAAATCCTTTATGGATACCCACCCTCACGGGGGAGAGACTTTGTTATGTCCGAATCTCACTGACTAAAACTTCACGGTATACTGACAGACCTTATTTGTTGGGGCGGCAAGGGATCGCACTAGCTACTTAACCTTGGATAGCCGCCCCAACGGTTCGTCCGGCGGAAGGTGGCCGCAAAGCACTACTTACTTTCACAATAAATAAAGAAATGCCATACCTATCTTTAATATATCTTCATTCCTTTATGTAACATTACAGATAGTTTGGTTCTTATAACGGTCGACTTGGTAAATGGACTTAAACGATTATATAACCCTTATGAGTATATGATACAAGTAATGGAAAATAGACGTAGAGATTTCATAGTTCTGTGGTAGTAGACATATTATTACATAGAGTTTTGCAAATTTAAATTCCAATTCGCAGGGTAGGTGATCCTCCGGCGCTCGCAGTGACCAAAAGAAACGCCACATTGCAAGCACTGTTACTCCACGTCGGTGTTTCTATGAGAGGGTGGTACTACCTCGGACGAGCCGACCCATTCTTGCTGAAACTAGTAATAGCTTCAGCGTGGCTCTGTCACCTACAAATCTAATGGTCCAGCAGCTGCAATTGAGAGCCAGCGCCCTCTAAGTATAGCGTGATTCCCATCTCTTAAATCACATCGCCATTTACCATTCGATGAAATTGTGGTCAAACGCCAAATAAAGTATAAAAAAAATCTTCTGTCACAAACGACATTCGATTAACCTACGGATGTGACTTTATAATACATGTTAATTAACGGATGTTGCTATTTCTTTTAAACCATTACAAAAAGTATAAACTCACCGATCACCTACTACGATGCCGCGGTTACATTGTATAGGAATTGTAGTAAAAAAGTGACTTAAAAAAAGAAACCAGGAAATTGCCACGAGTGGTATCGCTTCTATATTTGTGCGTTATGTGTGTAGAACCGCTTTCGCTGTCCGAGTTCCGGAGCTGCGACGAAGATTATGCTCGTCGTATTACGTCCGAGATATGAATCCATTACTCTTAATATCTATGCCATTTCACGAATCTCATATAGATAATGAATTATGTAATATTTATTTCAATTATAATACACTAACAACTGCCCACGACTTTGCTTTTATGCACTTATCAATGTCTAAGCCTTAATCACATCTTCGCTTGCGTTAATCATTATGGCTTCGTTGATAGCGAATTCGGACACCGTATCGATAGTCGTAGATTTGGATCCTAACAACTGAATCGCAGCTTTTGGTCAAGGAAAACGTGATGAAACCATAGTTTTTTATATCATAGGAGGCAAACGAACAGGTGGGTCACCTGATGTTAAGTGATCACCGCCGTCACTATCCACTAGCAACACCAGAAGAGTCGCAAATGCGTTGCCAGCCTGTATTAAGGGGAATCCAAACTTACTGAACACTTACATATATTTTGGTCAATTCAAACAGTATCTTTATAATGTATACCCTGTATCTTATTATGATGTATAGTCTACTATATTATAAAGTTTCATCAAAAATCATCAAGCAATTTTTTGTACTGCATAGGTTTCAGCATTTGATTACAATCTTATTTATTGTTAAATAAGTATGTGCTCTGAGAGAGTAAACACGCTAAACTTAGAACCGGAACACAAGAACAGGTGTTTGGCGACAGATTTCCAACTTGAGGGTGGTAGCTATCCAGACAGACTTAGAAGAAACTCTATCACCATGCTATGGTTTGATGAATTTGGACCTAGGTCGATTGACGCAGTGTCTAACACGCTATCAACTAAGCCATGAACGCGATATATAAATAAACGAATTAATCCAGTATCAAAGAAGGCGACCCAAGCAGTTTTAAACTAGGCGTATATTGCGATATAAACCTATTGTTATACAATATAGATAATCTTTCTAAAATGGCGCGCACCTCGAGTCTGATTGTCGAGTCACGAATAGTAGGACATAGAAATTGCGTCCGTCTAAATTTCTACCATACCATACCTAATACCCACAATAGTGGTAACCCTGAGTATATCGTATTTCAAAGTATGATGGATGCTATATTCCAAGGTGTAATAGTGGTAACCCTAAGTGTGTCGTATTTCAAGGTCCACCGTTGGATGTCCAGTAACTTCGCCAGGAGATAGAGTTCTGATCAGTCTAATCGTCATCCCCATATATATGACGGTAAACACTTAACAATGGTTCTCTCTTAGTTTGTCACGTTTTGTAATTAACCAATGTATGGTATAACCAACTTCCAAGAAACCTGTAAGCTCTCGCTTGTTGCTATTGGAGTGTGACGTCCCTATACCATCGCAATATAAGAAGAAAATATTATTCTATAATAGAATTCTATATATAGAATGCTCTGTCTCTTATCACGTAAATGAATTTTGTTGATATAACCCATTGAATTATTACTAAATTATCTATTTACAATACAGAAAATCCTTAGTAGTATAATAGATATGAATGTGTGTTTGTTTGTTTGTCTATTACGCTTTCAAATATTGAATACTCCACTGAACATCATGTAATTTTGCATACACGATGTTACTGTGTTATACCTTTTACCCAGAAGAAGTATAGTCCCAGAAGATTTAGTCAAATCTACAATACAAAAGTGAAACCACAGCCTTAAGCTAGTTTATATACAAATAGGTGAAGAAAAGATAATGCAGTATTTTATTTTTCTATTTTTAAGCGATTGTTTTTTGTTTAATGCGTATATATACAATATTTACGCACTATTTAAAAAAAACTTCGAATTGGAATTAAAAAATATATAATAAAAAAAACTTGAGAGGTGTCAAGGGACACCCGGATGGAACGAAGTTCCTTTCGATTAATTAGTGAAGGAATTGTAATAATTTTTTTTTAAAGTTATAATAATATTTTTTTTATTATTAACAAATATAATGTTATATAAACTTAATCAGTAGGCTCAATTTTCGTAATAATTGGTTTGTAGTAACTGAAGTAGGAAACATATGTTTGGGATCATTATTATTATTATTTTTTATTATTTACAAAAAACCTGTATACACTCAACAAATATAATCGTCGCGACACCACACTGTTCAATGCGAAATAGAAATGAAAATATCTGGCTTGCTTTCTATAAGAGAGAGAGAGACAGAGAGAGAGACAGACAGAGAAACATGCGACGCCGCACAGCTTACAATAGCTTACTATAGCAAAAAGTGTCGTGACAACTTTTCGTAAGAATTTTTTCCGTCTAGCCCCCTTTCACAACGCGCGATAAGGAACTTCGTTCCAATTATCGTAGATTTTTAAGCAGCTTTATTAGTGTTAAGGGAAATAAAATGAATCACATTAAAACTTCCTCACGCAGGAGCAATAAACTGATATAATCTCATTCACAACATCCGTTACTATCACAAAACAAGGTTCCGCCACATCATTCATAGTAACTTCTCATACCATAGACAATATTGTCCATTGTTTATTCATAGACTAGCAAGGTCGTGCTCAATACTTACGTACCTTATTAATCATATATAAAACAAAGGTCTCACTGACCTTTTTAATAATGTGATCATTAACAGAAATCAACTTTATAAAGGCTTTAAAAATAATATAGAATATAAAATACTACACAACATATTTTAAGCCCCCTCGGCAGCGACTCAAGCCTAGGTCCGTTTCCTCGGCGTAGAGCCCTTGAGTGCACTGCTCGCACGATACAGTGACACAAAATCTTACCTCACTGCGACACCATTACACATATCACCTCCACACACGTGCACGTATACACGATTACACATGAAAGTGGAAGGGTTTTATTTTTTTCCCTTATCAAACTGAAATAGTTTAGAAAATTATCCGATACGAAATATATATAAGAGTTGTTAAGGTACGTATGCTTGGTACACTTATATGTTTCAACATCTCATATATATATGAATAGTTTTAGCTCAACTTAGGTTAGCTCAAATAGGTCGGAGGGGATGGGTCGAGGGGCCCATCGCCTCATTGCACAGGTCCGGCGGACGAGGGGAGGCAGCTGGTGTGTACCCAGTCTGCCTCTCTATAGGTAGGAGCCCGGCGGTCACCTTCCGCCGGGCGGACCATTGGGGCGGCTCTACAAAGTTGATTAGCTAGAACGTTCCCTTGCCGCCCCAACAACAGCGTCTGTCGGTACATCGTGGGGTTTTAGTCCATGCGAGTCGGACATAACCCACCCTCTCCCCCGGGAGGATGGGTATCGATAAGGAATTTTCCCACGTTAAAAAAAATATAGGTCGCGAATTGCATACGTCAGGCATCAGCTCTAGCCGGGGTGTACCGTGCACCCTTGACCTAGTTATCACATAAAATCGGCTAAGTGCCTAAAGCACTCGCCTATGTGACCCGGTGAAGCCGTTAAGACCTTGCTAGGTCAATAGCTGCAACTTAAACGTCAATAAAGGTGAAATTAATTGACAGTTTCTTTGTACAAATATAAATAATGTTTATAAAGCAATAATTATCTATCCTCGCGAACAAAGCTGCCGGAGAAATTAGTGTTCTAACAAACAAAATGAAATTCACATAATTTTTAAAATAAACAATCAACACTAGAAGCCCATAGTGTTAAGAGTAAACAGTGAAACTTAAAAATAAAAACATTCACACGCTTTATGACGAAACGTTTCATTGAAATTCGAAATGTAGTAACTAAGAATATTTTAATTTCCATACCATAAAAGTGTGAAGAAATTTATTAAAGTGCGAAGCATTTTTCTCGTGTCTGGTTGATTGGGTGCATTTACTAGTGTTGCCCTCAGTGAATACTTTCGGACCGAATGTGAATACTTTCTGACCGAATAACACACCGAAATTTGGCTCAAATTTTTCTTACTTTTTGTAAGTTAAATTCGATTATTTTCTCTTTAACACTTTTCATTTGTATTTTTGATTGATGGAGGTGTTACTTTGAGAAAATCCATTATTAAATATTAGGTTCGACGTTACTTTGAACTGAGATGCTATTTGTTTACTTTTTGTAGTTTCACAAACGTATTTTATAACAATTAGACGTGACAGCAACCAGTCAATTTCAAGTAGAAGTGCAAAGTAGTCTCTACTCTAATATTTATTTGTAATTAAAATAATTAATTAAACATACAATTGTTATGTTCGTTATGAATTTCCATAGAACTTAGTAATGAGGTCAACCTTTTGGAGGCAATTATTTTTGACAGCGTGTTAGATGGCCTCCTCTAATTATAATTAGAAAATGATTAAGTAATGTAATTTACAATAATAAGATTAAGTATTTATATTCAGTAATTTATATTAATTTGGGTAAATTTAGCGTAATTACGTTACGTAAAAATCGCTAATGCAATATCATTTCATATATTATTAAGCTAATAAATGAGTATTTCAAAATTTATATTGTAATTTATTAAGCACTAGCAGTCGCCTGTGACTTTGTCTGTATTAGTATACATTATCTATACTAATTTTATAAATATCTATACTATTTTATGACGTTGTGACGTTGTAGGGGGTAATACAGCTCATTTATTGAGGATGGTTATAGGCTTTTTTTTCGAACTGACTACGCTATTGACCTAGCAAGGTCTTAACAGCTTCACCGAACTACTAAGGCGAGCGCTTAAGGCACTCAGCCGATTTTATTTGGGCAACTAGCTCAAGGGTGCACGGCACAGCTCGGCTTGGCTGTTGCCTGTTACATGCAAACTCGCAACCTATCTTAGCTAACCTAGCTAACTATTCATATATGTTTGAGTTGTTGAGACGCATATGTGTACCAAGCATACACGCGTCAACAACCCCTCCATATATTTTTTATCGGAAAATTAGAGTTTTTTTCATTTTGATAAGGGAAAAAAATAAAACCCTTCCACTTCCATGTGTAAGCGTGTAGGCGTGCACGTGTGTGTGGGGGTGATCGTGTAGTGTGATGGTTATAGGCTCTATATCATCACGCTAAGACCAATAGGTTTTTTTCCTCTTGAGAGCTTCTGCTGCGTGTTAGCGTTAGCCCAAAGAATCTATTCCACGTGAACGAAGTCGCAGGCAGAGGCTAGTTAAAAGTGAATACTATACACAATATTCGTGTGATTGTAACGATAGCGTAGTTGATAGCATTGTGGACATCATATCGACGGACATAAGTTGAATCCTAGCAACTGAGTCGAAACTCTGGGTACAGGAAGAACATCGCGATGAGATCATAGCATGATTGTAGGTAAAAGAGCCACGCTGATGCATTAACTACTTTCAGAATCAATGAGTCGGCTCGTCCACAGTAGTACCATCACTCACAGAAAGCCGACGTGAAGTAACAGTGCTTGCATTGTTGCGTTTCGTTCAGCCAGAGGTCCACCTCCCTCCCTCTCATCTCCTTCCCCCTCCCTCCTTCCTCAAGAATAAAGGCTGGGAACGCACTTGCAACTCCTCCGGTGTTGCTGGTGTTTATGGACGGTGGAGATGACTTAACATCAGGTGACCCACCTGTTCGTTTGCTTTCTATGATATAGAAGAATATCCTAGCAACTGAATCGAAACTCTGGGTACAGGAAAGCACGCGATGAGATCATAATATTGTGATAGAGATAGTGCATCTTAATCCACCTGAGTAAATACTACCCTCAAGCTGAAGATCGATCACCAAACATCTGTTAGTGTATCCCGTCAGAATCACCTGAGAGATAGCCTCTTTTAGCTTTATCGAGTTTATCTTCGACCACATCGTCACTTAACATCACTTGAGATTGTGGTCAAATAGCAAAGCCTATAAACAAAAAAAAAGATAAAGCTGAAGCTACCGAAATATATAATAAACCGAAAATAACCGAAAACCTGACATCCGCAACATCACTATTATAATCCTGTCGACTTTCGCCACAACCTCCGACCTCGAAGAGCCGGTTTGAAGAAGACACTCGCTAACTCAACTCAAATCGACTTACCTTGAAAATTAATTATTTTTACGACTCGCTTTTATGTCATTTACATTCAAGTTTCCATACTTATGTGGGGGAAATCAACACCTAGTAACACGCTGAATTAAATCGTTATAATCTATACTTATTAGTAAAATCGAAATGACTTTATGAAGAATTATCTCTTATGCTGAGAAGATTTATAACTTTCAAAAATATAATTATAGCGCCGTATACAATAATATAAATAGAATTAGCAATAAAGATAAACAAAAACATCATTACAATACCTCTCTTTTTCCATACAGTGCTAATATTGTTATACTAGTTGATACACACGACTTTGTTTATTTATTACGTAAACTTCTAGAAACGATCGCATGGTGCAGTAGCAGTAAGCTACTATGGAGCGCATAGGAAAGAAATTCGATTCCTTATCCGACTTTCTTTTACACGACATTACTTCTATAACCCGGTATTTAATATCTATCTAATTTTAAATATATTTCGTAGGAACCGATCACTTCTAAATTACAACCAAATGGTCTCATAAATGATTTTTTTTTTTTAATATTTTGTCATAAGAATTATAATTTAAGTATATATTATATAATAAATTGAAATATTCGACGAATAGGAAAAACAACGCAAAAGTTAAATGATTGTGTAATAATAATGGGTTAGGTTAAAGAACTGTGGTATTTCAATACCCGGACATAATTGCGAAACGTTGCATGAATACCGGTAAATGCTGATAATTAAACAAATCCGTACGGATATAATACGTATATAGAAAGTGACGATTACCTTCATAAATATATAAGCATCATAGCCATATTATATGGAAACAAAGGCTAAGCCACGATGGATAAGAAAATATACATGTGGCAGAGATGCGAATGTTAAGATGGATGTGTGGTGTAATTAGAATGGATAAGATTAAGAATGAGAATGTTGGAAAGAGGGAGGGGAAAGGGGAAGAAAGAGAGGGAGGTGAGCCTCCGGCGCTCTCACTGAACTCTCAACAAAACGCAACAATACAAGCACTGTTACTTTACGTCGGTGTTTCTGTGAGAGGGCGGATGAGCCGACCCATTCATGCTGAAATGATTTGTATCATCGGCGTGGCTCTGCCACTTACAAAAATTTTGAAATTTGAAAGTTTGAAAATAGTGACAGATAAGTTGAAGTATATAATATATTAGTATAGTATGAGCAGCTTATGCGAAGAAATAAAAGTCATGTAAATTGAAAGGATTTGAGTATGAAGGTGGGCGGATATAGGAATAAAGAAAAAGCGAATAAGGAATGGATGGATTGTGTGCATAAAGTGTATAAAAGGTGTGACAACTGAGATGACATCTGACAGGGGCGAATAAAAAAGAAAACCACGCTATGCCGACCCCACTTAGGTGGAATAAGGGTCAGAAGAAGAAGGTACATGATGAGCATTTACAACTAGGAACGCGATCAACGTCGTATTTGGAGACCATTTGGTGTATACCTTCGAGTGGGATAACAGCGTGTCTGTACTTTTTTTTTTCTCGAACTGACTACGCTATTGACCTGGCAAGGTCTTTACAGCTTCACCGGACTACTAAGGCGAGCGCTTAAGGCACTCAGCCGATTTTATTTTTGGTAACTAGCTCAAGGGTGCACGGCACACCTCGGCTTGGCCGTTACCTTGTAAAACCCGATCTGACCTAGCTAAACTATGCTAAGCTATACATGTATCCATTCTTGGATCATGCAATTAAAATTGCATGATACAAGAACACAACATGTAATTCGAAAGGAGGTAAACTAAATCTACTCGATTCAGTTCGATAAGGGAAAAAATCTTTCACAAAATAACCCTTCCACAAGTGTGTTAGATGCGTGTCTGAGTAACTATGTATGTGTAAAATCGATGTGAGTGAGTACTGTAACACGAGACAATATCTTTGCGACTATCCGGATGGTCACGGACAAAAATACTGCCAGGATTACGCGAACAAACAGTGTGCGGGTGAGAAAACGAGAGCTCTCTGCCTGTGACGCACGAGACAGAGATTCGCGATGTGGCCGGCCACAGAAAATTTAAAGAGAGATCGAATTTACAGTTTAACGAACGACGCCGGCGTCGGGATCTAAAAATAAACAAGTGATATTATTATTTGACGATTTTAGGGGAAGAGAGACGTAAACATACGAGTTTACTCTTTCTTATATTGAAAATTATTATTTTTTCGCGACGGCGGCACGGGCCAACCGCTGTATCGTTGCCGCAATGGCGGGAAACTTCGCGATCGCGCGAATGGGGCCCTGTTTGGGGTCGTTCGCGACCTCATCGTAGGCTGAGATCTCGGAGATCTCGTGGAAAACTAACAACTGGGCGGACCAGTCCATGCCGGAGAGAGAGACAGCGGGGTCAGCCTGAGAGGGCTTCGCCACCTGGAGTCTGGGATCGACTCGTGCTGCGATCTGCGGCGACCACGGGGCCTGAGGGGCCCGCGCGGGGAGAGGGGCTGCGTTAGGCGCAGGAGCGGACGCTGCCGGCGCGCGTGACGCGCGCGGCAGGCTCGGAAATGCCTGTCGAGAGGCGAGAGGCGGGGGGCGGGGGCGGGTAGACACCGCAGGCGCCCTGGAGGGCGAAACCTGCCTCGCGTATCGGGGCTGTCTTGTACGCGGGGCGCGGGGACAACCGCGATAATTCGCGGTATGACCCACGCCGAAGCACAAGACGCAACTCGGAGGATCGGGCGAGTCTTTAGTGCGCGAACACTTCGAAGTGGAGTGCTCGCCTAGGCACTTAACGCACCTGGGCTTCAGGTAGCAGTTAAGTGCGGAGTGTCCGTATTCCTGGCAGTTGTGACACTGCGAGGGTACGGACGTCTTACGCGGCGGCTCAACGGTGACGCCGGAGAGGCCGCAGAGGGTCGAGAGATTGAAGATCTTTTTGCCCTCGATATTGCGCTCGAGAATAACGAGCACCATGTCGTAGGGCATGCGATTGCGCGCAGATCGCATCCGGTGGACTTCTCGGACTGGGAACTTCTGTTCCCTGAGGTCTTCGTGGATATCATCCACGAGAATCTGGGCTGGGACTCTGCGTATTACTACGCGTAACATGCGCTCTTCTTCGAGCGCATATGTGAAATACGCGATTTTCTTAGCGCGCAAGAGGCGCGTAAGATCGCGATGGGCGTCGGAGGAGTTCACCTTTACCTGAATACCCGTTCGGGTACT
>JACEII010000002.1:2133535-2161185 GCA_014332785.1 Antheraea mylitta
TTAAATTGTCTTAATAGCTGCCTACAGATGCGAGGTGGTTTCGTCTCACATATTTGTCCTTTAAAGGTATCACAAGGCAGACGAGTTTGTATCAGAATATTGTTTCAATCACACGTAGAATACAATCTTTTGAAGAATCTTTAAACAATCCATTTTAACTTTTCTGTTGAAACTCTATTCTCATGTCTATATGCTAGTAATATTTTACTACAATACGCATCGCACGTTAAAAATGATATTAGATATATATCAGATGGAACGAACGGTGATTTGTATTGTCATCAGTTACAAATCTGTCAACAAAGTCCTCTGCCGCGTCTGTCTGTCTGTTTGTCTGTTTGTTCGCGATAAACTCAAAAACTACTGACCGGATTTTCATGCGCTTTTCAACAGTAGACTAAGAGACACAGACAGTCACAGACAACCGACGTGAAGACCGACAGAGAGACAGTCACAGACAACCGACGTGAAGTAATAGTGCTTGTATTATTGCGTTTCGTTCGCTCAGTGAGAGTGCCGGAGGACCACCTCCCCCTTACCCTCACTTCTCCTCTCCCTTTCGCTATTCCCCCATCCCTCTAAACACAGGCTGGCAACGCACTTGCAACTCCTCTGTTGTTGCTGGTGTCTATGGACGGCGGTGATCACTTAACATCAGGTGAGCCACCTGTCCGTTTGCCTCCTATATAATATGAAAAAAAGTGATTCCTGAGGAAGGTTTATGTATATAATTTCTCAAGTCACCCAATTAGGCCTCCCACGGCAGCGGCTTAAGCCTAGGTTCGATCCCTCGGTAGGGAGCCTTTGAGTGCGTTGCTTGCGCGATACTGTGACAAATAAATATACATCACTGCTACAACACTACACGATCACCCCCACACACGTGCACGCCCTACACGCTTACACATGAAAGTGGAAGGGTTTACTTTTTTCCCTTATCGAACTGAAAAACTCTCAATTTTCCGATAATAAATATATGGAGGAGTTGTTGAGGCGTGTATGCTTGGTACACATATACGTTTCAACAACTCATACATATATGAACAGTTAGCTAGGTTAGCTAAAACAGGTCGCGATTTTGCATGCAACAGGCAACAGCCAAGCCGAGGTGTGCCGTGCACCCTTGAGCTGGTTGCCAAAATAAAATCGGCTGAGTGCCTTAAGCGCTCGCCTTAGTAGTCCAGTGAAGCTGTTAAGACCTTGCTGGGTCAATAGCGTAGTCATTACGAAAAAATAATAATTTCTCAAAAAAACATTTATTATCACAGCGGGACAACGTCCGCCAGGCTTGTTAGTAATTAATATTTAGACGATTAGTGTTTTCCTAAATATTTCTTATATTACCCAATTCGTGCTTCTAGAATTTAGCTTGGAGATATTAAGTCTTCAAAAATTTGATCAAT
This sequence comes from Antheraea mylitta, assembly GCA_014332785.1. NCBI lineage: Eukaryota > Metazoa > Arthropoda > Insecta > Lepidoptera > Saturniidae > Antheraea > Antheraea mylitta. The sequence goes on from JACEII010000002.1 coordinate 2,134,939, forward strand.
ACAAACATTTTAGTTAATTTATATGTTTTTATCATGTAATATTTTCGAGGTAATTTCAGGTTACAGTTAATCAGTTTCACTATTATACAGAACTCTAAAAGAGTACCATAATATACCTATTCAATTAAAAAAATGTTATTTACCAGGTTTCTGCAGTAAACCCTTGATATCATTACGTTTTGTAATGCAAATTTTAAATCAGCAAATGTATGTAAAACGTTGATTAATAATTGCAAAATTATAAGAAAAATAATTACAAATTCCCAATGAATGTAGAAGAAATATTAAACTCCAATGTCAAAATAAAATCAATTTCACTTGAACAAAGTTGCGGGTACCAACTAGTATCACATAACACCACAATATATAATCATGACTACCAATATACAACCTAATTCTCCCCTTAGATAACTGAATAACGATAGAACAATTGATGCCAAGTATATCTATTTCTAGAAGTAAAAGATACGCGGCTACGTATATCAAAATTAAGGTCCTATGATGTTTTAATGCCACTGACATTTAATTAGAGGCTAGCTAAAGGCAAAAGCTAACCAAGCGAATCTCGCCAACGCCTACCACGCAATATACTGTGTAATGTCAAACGCACTTATATAATAATAACCGTTAGACTGTTTTCATAATGGCGAATGAATCGCACGATTTCCACGTGTTGTAATGTTGTCTGAGGTGCGGTGGGATTGCGATTGATTTCGTGACCTAGAGGACTATATTGACCACTGTCTAGTAAATCTAGAATTATTTCCTTCTTTAACTATTTCTCGGTAATTTAATAATAACGCAAAGATTTATAGCAAATATATAAACTTAGCGTTCGGAATAAAAATATAAATAATGTTATCGAAAAGTAAATTCTTTATTACCTTTTTATTTTGGAAATATTTTAAATACGTTTATACTATTTTTTTTGTTTTTTGAATCTAATACACTTTATTCAATTTTAAGCCTAATAACACTTGTGAACAGCACAATGCTGCCACTGATTTGGAAAAGATTAGTGTCTCACGCGATACAGTGACACAAAACCTTACATCACTGCTACAACATCACACACATCACCTATACACACGTGCACGCCTACACGCTTACACGCCTTTTTTTCTTTTTGCGAGAAATAAACGACAGAGAGTTCTACCCTTATTTTTCCCTATCCTATCCTATATAGTTTAGAGGAATTTTTCCGACACAAAATACATATAGGAGTTGTTAAGGCACGTATGCTTGGTACATATGCATGTTTTAATAATTCATATACGTATATCTAGATAGCTTAGCTTAGGTTATCTCAAATAGGTCGCGATTGCACAAAACAAGCGACAGCTCAAGCCGAGGTGTGCCGTGCACCCTTGAGTTAGTCGCCTAAATATCCCAAATCAGCTGAGTGCCATTAGCGCTCGCCTCAATAGTTCGGTGAAGCTGTAAAGACCATTCCAACAGTGTCAGGTCAACAGTGTTTTCATTCCGAAAAAAAAAAAATAGTAACCTAGAAAACCACTAAGAAATTCGACTTCATGTTTTTACACATTTTTTTTCTGTTAAAACAATACAAGTACATGTTGTACAGAGCTTTTTATTATCATTAACCGACATCAAAAAGTAAAATATTGTTAACTTGGTTGTATTTTTTAAAATGTTTGTTGTTACTCCAGAACTTCATAATGTGTAAGCTTAATTGGATAGCGGCCAAAGCGTTAATTAAATGACGTAGCAAGGACAACAACTAGTAGAAAAATAGCGAAGGCGTTGAAAGATGGGTACATACATAACAAAAATGGCCTACAGATTGGTATCGAAACGAAATAAAAAAAGCTCTCTGCCCTCCCATGACAGAGGTGGTCAGACGAAGGACGAGAACAGCACGTCTCAAAAAAAAATCTAATTGGAAAATATTTTTTTCTTAGGAAAATGATACTATTAAGTGGCTCCTATTTTAATTAAATTACCGTTGGGCCTCCGATTTCAAAGATACCCTAAGGAACTCACCAAAATCGAATATTAAATGTACTGTGATTGAAACATTGGCTGATTTATGATCATTTAAGCCTACATAGGTCCTACCTGATAATGGTCAGGGACTTTTCAGTACATTCTTGTAGATTAGACATTTGAAATTTGTTTTATTTTTGTTAATTTTTTACTATTATGTAAACATTATCAATAAACAAAGCATTTTATGTTATACAATTATGTAATTACCATAAAAATACATCCTATCATAAAATGTCTCTTTAGTTTATCTACTTTAGCTACATCAAGTACCTATTTTGGTTAGAATAAGTGGGTGAAACAAATTTCTTGGCCTAAACTGATGCATATACTTCAGTGCAAGTCATCGCGTGGGAACGAGTCGAATAACAACAGCCTTAGATGGAAAATATAAAAAAATGTAAAACATTAAAGTTCAGACACTAATATTACATCATTTAGATTAGCTTGCAATATAATTTAACAAATATAATAAATACATTGTGACTCAGACGTAATGTGTAGAGTTTAAAATAAATTAATTGCAAATATTTAAAACACGGCGATTTTACTTTGTGACGTAACATTATCTAATAGCCTGAATGTTTTGTGTTACTTAGTAGGCCTACATTTAAATATTGTTCCATTTCAAGTTGTACATTGTATTTATGGGAATTCGGTAACCCGATAACCACTTTGTTTTTTAACAATACGACCAAGACTATGGAACGAAAACAAGATAACTATATTGACGATGACCAAATAAAAGCATGTCAACTAAAGACACCGATTAAAAGTATGCGCAAGCTATCTCGACTGTGGCGTCATCTCTTAACGATAAACATAAATATTAGTGGATGAATAAACGAATAGTGCGAAATAATGACAAAGGCGAAGCGAATGTCACTTTTGTCGCGAAGAAATAAAAATATGTCTAAAATGTTAAACGTATCAAAATGCGTTCTCATAATACATATATCGATAGATTATCGGAAATAATCTTTTGACTGAAGATGGTAACCATACCATGGAGGCGCTAGAGGAGACTGAACATCATACTGTGAATTCGCCAAAGACAATGTTCAAAAGAAAGTGCGATTTATCTCAACTGTGGCGCCATCACTTAACGGTAGACATAAATATGTTTTTTTTATATCATAGGAGGCAAACGAACAGGTGGATCACCTGATTTTAAGTGATCACCATTGTCCATAGACGACTTGCAATACCAGGAAAGTCGCAAGTGCGTTGCCAGCCTGTGTTAGGGTGGGGGGAAGAAGAAAAAAGGGAACGGGCAGGTGAGGAGAGGTGGTCGTCCTCACTGTAAAATGTAATGCAAAAGTCACTTTTATCGCAAACAAATGAAAATATTTATCTAGAATATCAAAATGCTTTGTCACTATTAATCGACGGAGCTATGCAGTAATAATCTTTTAAATAGAGATAATATAATTAACCAATGAGGCGCTAGAAGATAATGAACGTCACATCGAGCTTTTATATCACCGTTACAGATATAGGCGTAAATGTAACTACTATCATTTAAATATTATCAACCACAAACAAAAAAATTTCTCTACTTCACTATAATCGGACATGAAATTGCCTTGAAATTCTTTGAGATAATTAACGATACAGTGCCCGTCGCAAGTTTCTTTTTAACCATGATATAACCATTTATGCATTTTTATATCTTAAATATAGCATGCACCTGGTTTGTACAAGCTTTTATTTAGCTCGCAGTGTTTATTAGTTTGTTTAGTTTGCAAACTAAAGAACCAGTTCCTTTAGACTTACGATTTTGTAGTTTTGCATACTTAGTCAGTCCTGATGACAATAAACCAAAGTAAAACGGCGAATTTCAAAATGGCCGCCATGCACATTGTAAATATCCGATTGGACTTAGTTCCGATTGCACTCATTGTGGCTCCGAATTCAAACGCATGTGGAAAAGTTTCTATTCAATATTTACAATCCTAACTAATACTATAAATGGCAAAATGAGTATGTTGGTTTGTTACGCTCAACTATTGAATCGATCATCATCAAATTTTTAATACAAGTTGGCATGAGTAAAAATAAGGACAAAACGTACTTTTCATTAAAAACCATGAACCATTCTCTCATAGACTAAACCTATATTAATACGAGCAAAGCAAAGCAAATAATAAAAAAAAACACGAACAACCCAATATTTATCTAACGTGTTCTGAGTTTTATCAAAATTGATCATGTTAATTAGATAAACCTTATCAATTCTTGAAATAGAAGGTTCCAGCCATTTAGTGGACGGCCTCAACAACACGATCTACAATGTCACCAAGAGCGATCGAGGAGGCAAACCAACTAAGTATGTATACTATTGTGACCTTTCTATAAGAATATTTATAATGAAAATGTGTCTTTTAAGTATATTTTTAAAAATTTATTATATAAGCCAAAGAAGTTTCTGTCCCTTCTCGTATACACACTAGTACAGACAATTTATTTTTAAAATGGAAGCTCATAGTCTCATCTAGTCTAGTACAAACCAACAAATAAAGCACATTCTGAATAACGAAATATAAACTACTAGCCCCTGCCCGCGACTTTGACCGCGTAATAATAGTTGCTTTGGGCTAATACTATCACGCAGCGGAAGCTCTCAAGTGGAACAAAAGTCCCGATTATGATACATTTTTCATCCGTGCTACGCTCCTATCGGTCTTACCATGATGATATATAATTTATAACCTTCCTCGATAAATGAACTATATAGAACTGAAAGAATTTTTCAAATGGCATCACTACTTCTTGAGATTACCCCTTACAACGTCACTAACTCACAAACTTTGCCTCTTTATAATATTAATATAGATAAAAAATTGTTTATCGACACCCTGTAGCGGATTAACAATTTTGTAAATGTAATAACAATAACAATATTAAAGAAACCACAGATCAGACGTGTCGAATCATGACGAAAGATTGTTAAGCGCCAGCGCTATAATAGCAGAAACTCGGTCACTATTTGCACATATATTTCGTTTAGTTTTCGATAAGCGTGTTAATATGTTTTCAACAAATCTATAAACACTTCGAGAATGTCAGAATTTAAAACTTAATGCGTGTGAAAATATGTGAAACGGGATACCCACAGAAATTTACGATGAAAAATATTTCAAAAACGTACCAAATAAGGCTATAAATTCTTTTCAGTCACGTTTCTTGAAACTAATCCCTTAGAATAATATTTTCTATTCTGTTGGAACAAGTGCAACGAATCTAATACTTAAGGTTAATTAATTATGTTTTATTTTAGGTAAATCACTATTTATTTCTATACAACAAATAATTTTATACTCCCTTCCTAAGTTAAAAAACTTTCCATAAAGTAAAATTGGTACGTATATCATGATATGCACTATAATTAATGAGACTTGTTATTAAAATAAAACAATGTATAACTAGTAATCAATAGTTTTCAGTAAATATTTTGTCTTTGTAGTGTATACATTAAAATATGTAGATGATATATTTAGTTATTACGGAAAGTATTCACACATAATGACGCGTTGAAGTCTTTTATACGGAAATTTTGTTAACGATGAAAATTACAAGCCTGAACTACGATTTTAGTTTATTGATTATTTATTATGAAAAGTTAAGCATATTTTAGTAATATTTAAGACATAGAAGTAGATAAAATATTAGCTACATTTTAAGATATCATATTTCTATCTAAGATAATATATGTAAAATTTCAATGCAAATATTACTTGTTTAATCTAATACGTACAATATATTTATAGTAATGGTTTCTAATAAGTGAATAGTTAATTAGATGATTTCATTTAATTCCAAAATATTAATTCGACGAGTATAATTTACAGTTTAAATGAATAATAAATTGCAGTAATAATCTAATCGAATACTAATAATTAATTATTAATTTTAAAATGTGATATATTGTTTTCATAAAGTTATATATAAACGTTAACTTTATCAAGTCCTTAAAGAACACGGAACTTTATGTTCTTAATTATAAACTTGCGAGGATAATTTTAATATGTTTTCCTCGTCTAGCCGGTTGCTGCCAGTCAGTCGATATATGTTAAATCAATATCACAAAACATCATTATATTTTAAAATCTGTAACAGTCAGAATAACTCATATTCATCGTTTCACCTCTTATAATTTTTTTTTTTTGGAACTGAGTACGCTATTGACCTAGCAAAGTCACCGCTTCACCGGACTACTAAGGCGAGCGCTTGCAGCACTCAGCCAAAATTATTTGGACAACTAGCTCAAGGGTGCACGGCACACCTCGGCTTGGGATCTCTTATCGAGCTGTAGTGAAAAGATTGACCAGTCAATAGGGTTAATACTAATTGTTCATAATTTACCAGATGTACTCAAGTGTTGTAACTATCGAAGCTCTTTTAATGCACCTCTTGAAACAAAATTTTTCTATTTTGATTTTCACAAATATTTGGAAAACCAATATACAATCCTCCTACAAACTTTTTTTATGTTTTCTAAATGAGGATAGACATTTTCATATTAAAATTTTCCAAAGAAAATCTTGGGTAAATGAACTATCTCCATTCGCGGCTTTCAGAAGACATTCTAAAGAACTTAACAGTTACAATATTTATTTGTTTTATATTCACACCAAAAACGTTTAAGGCCGTATATATTATTTTATTTATTTAGGTTCCTCTATCATAACGGTGGTAAGAAAAGCATTTAATCTCATAACGAAGAGCACCACAGCTTATGGATACTTGCAGCACTTACAATATAACAAGTACATTGCATACATACACATACATAAAAAAACGTGGTCACTTTTTGTTTGAACAACCCTATGCTGTAGTCTTCTGGATAAACTCCAGTAGTATTAATCTTACATCCAAAACATTGAACGCAGAGGAAAGTATGCCTCAGAAATTGGAGCGTCCAAGATTAGTCAGCTATGTGAACTGTGAACAATTATTCTGAATATAGTCCATTATACAAATGGTATAGTAGACTTTAGACCTTTATATTTCATACCGCTTAAGATTTTGCGTCCATTTTCATAGTAATAAAAATAGCCAACACGTACGTAAGCGACAACCAGTCAAAGGTATTCGTAATATTGTGTGTTCGTATTGTACGCGAAGAGCCGGAATTCAGAGGAGGAGAATGTGCGCAGGCGCAGCCAAGGACGCGTCATAGTACCAACACATAGAGCAACAAAAAACAGATATTTTATTCGTCAACTCTACGTTTCATATTTTTTTATATCCGTTTGTATTCAATAGGTCATATTTATTTCTACTTCAAATAGTTACAAAATGTTTAATGAAATAGTTTTATTTTTTTTACTCCAAAGTTCTTTGTGAAAATATTTAAATTGAGTTTTTAATCTATCTACTTATTGAATAAAATGTGATCTATCGACAACAAACAAATATTTTTTTTAGTATTTGTATTTAGAAGATGAAAGTACAAAATGATGGAGGTTTATATCTAGTCGTGCGTGAGAGACGAATGCTGCAGTCTAGGTTGATGTTTTGTGGTTCTTAATTATATATGGGTATTTGGGATTAAACTTGAAGTTGTTTGTAAATAATTGTAGACCATATTCGCGAGTTAATTTCATGCAGACTGTTGCACTAATATTTATTTTTTTATAAAGGAAAAATTGTTTTTTTTTATAATGAAGCTTACTTTTCTAAATATAATAAAAAGGTTTAACATACATTGAAGAATTTATTAAAGACTTAACGTGTAAGAGATGACACTTCTATATTGATTCTATAATCACTTAATCCATGATAAGACGACTCATTTATATATTTATACCAATAGTTACAAATGTGGTATGAATATAAATTTTATCATGTTATTCTTTTATTTAAATTACCAGTGACCGCGACGATGATCACTTTGACATTTGGACCGAGAGATTCGCTTATAGAAATAATATTGTGTTACTATGCAGAATAGAGTTTGGTAATAGAGCAATCTGTAGTTGATTATTATTTACTTTTGCTTACCTAAAGTCATACTACAAAGCCAGCCTCCAAAGTATATTATGGACTATATATTTGTAGAAATATGTATCATGAAAATACAAACCAGATCGAGTTTCTTGTCGGTTTTTCTCGATGACTGGGTTGTATTTTGTACCGGTGGTTGCATTGACATTCATGAGCTTTGTCTCAGGGCCTAAATTGGATAAAATTTTCTTTGAGATTTTGCAGGATCTTTGATAATTGCAGTTTGCTACTAATATACTTCATATTTAGTTATTAGTGTTCAACTAGCTTTTGACCGCGACGTCGCTCGCGTGATTGTAGATCTGACATATAACTTGGGAAAATATATTTTTCTGGCTGAAGTGAATCTATATTCTTTTCTATACACCTGACAGCGTGTATGCGAAAGTTTTGCATAATCGAATTAATAGTTATGGCTTGAAAGCGTAACAAACAGATAATTTACATACATAATATTAGTTATGATAGAAAGTCATTAAGTAAGGAGACTGTACCGCGGCTCTAGTACTGCTCAAGTACTCATTAAAAAATTATTTACAAGCATGATATTTATTTAACTCGATCAGAAAGGTCGGGCTCCATGCAGGAAGCATTCAGTCGTTACTTGATAAACGAGTCGGCTTGACGATGCGAATTGATATCCTCAATATGGGAGATAAATACAACTGACAATATAACATATTTGTCTCTAAATCTATATTTATACAACACTAGCTGATACAACAATTCAACAACGTAAAACACGTGCAATAAAAAGTAAACTGGAGTTGGCAAAGAAATTCAAAATTAGAACGTGGTGCCATCTATGAGATATCAATTATAGTGAGTCCTACAGTTTTCTGTTAAGAAACTAATTTAAAGCGCCATCTGTTGGAGACTAATGAAACTTACAATTAATGAGAATAATCAACTTTGACAATCATTGATTTGTAATTAAAAATATCGAGGCCATTCATCAAAATATAAATTATCATTTTTTTTTATATCATAGGGGGCAAACGAACAGACGTGTCACCCGATGGTAGGAGATAAATTATCATATCTGTAAAGTTGGATCAAATTATACATAAATGCCAACTTCCGTGAAGATCAGTAGAGTAATTTCGGTGTTCATCGTGGACAAACATCATGATACTTGATTTTTATATTTTTAGATTAAGTAACGGATGTTAATGGTTATAAGATCGATAAACTTGAACATCGCTTAACAAGTCACCAAAAAGGTTGCCATACCTAATTGTATCTCCACCAAGAAGTTTTATATTTTGTCCATTCCACTCGATACTAAATAGCGCTATAGTGAATTAATTTTTTTATTTCTATAATCCAAGTAATCACCTTAAACATTTATATCAATATTATTATCAGAGTGCAGTTCTGTATAATAAGTTTAACAAAGAACTTAACATTTTTCCTCTCACTTACAGAGAATGCAAAAAATGTGTAAGAAATTGGCTCCTTAAACTTAATTATGAGGAAACAGAAAAAATTATCACAGGTTAGGAGACATTTTCTCTTATTAGTATTCCTCACGGACTTTCTTAGACTGTAGGAAATGTTGCTCTTTGTATTATGCTGTCTAATATTAAACACATACACCACACACACAACACACACGCACACACAACACACACACACACACACAACACTCGCACTTTTTGTTCTATTTTATTTATCTTCTTCTGTATATGGCACTTCACATACATTGTGTGTACACACATTATTTGAGGAACGAAATATGTTACTCTGGAACTGGCCGATATTGGCTGCGACACAGGATAACTAATGCTGCTGATATCGGTCATTTATCATATTCTGCAAATTATTTAAAGCTCTAAGTTCCAATAAATAAATGTAAAGGTAACAATGTAAATCTTAGTAACAATGTAAATGTTAAAGTTAATGATAAATAAATAAAAATAAATTTCACTTATATGAAACCACGGGCATAACAGTGCAATATTAATCATGCTCATTTCTTACTCATATAGCACATATAAAACCAGTACTTACCACTGCTACTTATTTATCAAACTCTCAAGCAACGATGCTAGTGATCGAGCTCTATTTAAGCCTAAGGTTTACGCATTAAAACTCTACTAAACTCTATTTCAGAATATAACATCGTCCAAATTCATCACGCTACATAAGTATAGTATATTTGTATGAAAATATATGAACAGTTTTACAAGACACGATATATATATCTGAAAGACAGTCACCAAGACTGCATTTTTGCAATAAATATCAATGACATTGCATTTATAGTATTAATAAAATTATTCAGACAACACTTTCAAGGGTAAAGGGAAAATATAGAGTAGTATTTGCTTCTATCTTCTTTCTTACGCTGTTTGACTTTCTTTCAATTATATTTTTGTTCTCTTCACGTTTCTTTCATTTTTTTCTAACCCTTTCTTTCATTTTTTCGTTTTTGTTGTCTTTTCCTTTCTTTCTTAGTAACTCCAAATTTTATCTAATAAATATTTTCGCTCAATTTTAGTTTAAGACATTCAATTGCTCTTTGGAATACCCGGTGCATAACCAAATAGTGAAATCTGAATTAAATCGAGTGAAATTCCAAACAGAATACGAGATCTTAATAAACTGATTATGTTCAAAACCTGTCCGTTACAAAACACTTTCGGATGAGTTCGGATTTCGGTAAAAGTTATCGAATTTTATGCCACTGTAGTACTGTAATAACATCATTCTTAATGACTTATTACAAAATCAATTATTAAGCTAAATTAGCTTAAAGTATTTTTATATTGTTAATCTATTCTAGGACCCAGTTTTTACATTATATAATTACATACCTATTACCTATTTTTTCTTCTAAATAAAAAAGAACTTTATGGGTATCCGAAGTAACAGCTTTTCCTTTTTATAGAAAAGAAATCGACGATTAAAAAAATAAGACTTACCATTTTGAATATAGAACGTAATCTCCTGCTGAAATCGGAATTCCCCATTCTAGGGGAAGTATAAGTCACAAAGAATGTCTTGAAAGTTGTCCAGTTCGTTCTCGTAAACACAATATTATCTGTTCACATAATTCACTGCACATGCGAAAAGTATTCAACGCACATTATCATATATATCAAAATGAGCACTTATGACGACACGCGTTATATAATAAAATCAAATTTTAAAAACGATTCGCGTTCGAAATTTAAATTTCTTCGATTTAGGCGGGAAACGTCAACTCCCGCGGACTGCGCGCCACAGACTGCCAAGATGGCGGACGTTTTTTTGACTGTTCACACGAGTCGATTCACTTTCTACGACCTTATGTTGTATGCGACTTGTAATTAAGCATAAAGATTTACGTAACGCAGCGATGTAACCCGTGTCAAATATGATTTCCGCGAATTTTTGTGCAGTTTTTTCGGGACACCCGAATACATTCTTATACGCATATTTATTTATATAATTACATTTCAGTATACATTCGATTTGCGTGAGTTACCGACGGGAAGTGCTTCCTATTGATTTCATTTTAATTGGAAACATTATTTATAATTAATTTACTGACTTAATTCTGTTCCTTCATAGAGTATTTTTTTAATCAACGATGGAAATTTCCGGCACATAACCTTTTATACCTTACATTTTGGTTTAAAAATAATGGTGAAAATGTGTATTGATCGATTTTGTATACTGGAATAGTAATAGCATTATCTGACGAAAATCAAAAGATTAATTCTTGCAAGCGAGTCTTTACAGTCACGTGATTACTACATATTTTTGAAGCTATCATTTCTTAGTGATAGCTTCTTCTTCTTCTTACCCTTATCCCACCTGAGTAGGGTCGGTACAACATATTTGTCATGTTGTGATGTATGATTTGGCTTAATTTTTACGATCGGCCGCCTGCCTGTCATCAACCCTCCTTGGGATTATTTTGTTGTACCACTATATGTTTCTATAGGATCTTTTAGCTACACAAATTTTCTGTAGGCTTTAGTTTAGACTTTTTCCGACGACTGCATTTTCCTCTTATTTTCTGTTGTCCCGTTTTCATAGTTATTACAGTACTTTCAACTACATATGTTATTGGGGCACTGATTTCGTACTAATTTTTCGGTTTAATTACTCACTGGTTTTTGTTCAACATTGGTGACTGTCATAACAATATCGGCTTGCACTGTTTGAGGCTTTTCTTAGTGATAGCATATTCGGAAAATATGCCTATTGTGAAGGAAAACATCGTGACGAAACCATGACATGACGGTAACACCTTTTCTATTATAATATCCGGATGCTAATGTTACTACTAACTCTCAAGTTGCAAATTGATCACCAAACACTTATATGTACCGGCAGATATACATTACCAGATTAGGGCCCCCTCGGTAGCGGCTCAAGCCTAGGTCCGTTCCCTCAGCGTGGAGCCCTTGAGCACGCTGTTCACGCGATACAGTGACACAAAACCATACGTCACTGCTACAACATCACACACATCACCTTTACACAAGTGCACGACACACGCTTACATGCTGTTTTTCTTTTCCAGAGAAATAAACGACAAGGAGTTCTACCCTTATTTTCCCTCTCCCCCGGGAGGGTGGGTATCCATAAGGGTTTCCCCACGTTAAAAAAAAAGATAGGTCGCAATTTTTGTACAAAACAGGTGACAGCCCAAGCCGAGATGTGCCGTGCACCCTTGAGTTAGTCACCCAAACATCCCAAATTGGCTGAGTGCCTTCAGCGCTCGCCTCAATAGTTTGGTGAAGCTGTAGAGACCTTTCCAAGTCAACAGCCTTCCAATTTCGAAAAAAAAAACGATATACTAGGGAATCCGTTATCACTAGACCATAACATCAATTAACGCTATGAAATGCTAAGACCTATGAACTAAAAAATAAATATAAAACAGTAAATAGACATAATAAATGTCTTCGCTTAAACATCAAAATTAGTGTGATACAATACTGAGTTTATAAAAATTAGACGCCGATAGAGGGAAAAGATTTACCCAGCTTTTGATTTGGGACGTCGGAAAGTAGAGCGAGACGTTAACTTAGATCGGATTCATTAGGTTTTGTAAAAATTTCGTTATCGCACAGAGTAATGACTGCGATATACAGAGGTAACGATATACGGAGCCGAACTTCGCCAACTATCTCGGCCTTTTATATCTCTTTCCTTCCTTTGAAGATTCTTAATATTAGCAGTATAGTAGACTTAGCAAATTAATAAATAAGACAAACTGGTTTCATTAATGTGATCTTTTTGAAAGTGATATCTAATTTCATAATTTCGTAAAATGTCATACATACGTACCTCCGTTACTTATGTATTGTATATGAGAAATACAATAATTACGGGCATGAATATATTCACACTTATTTGAAATTGTCGTATAAGTTCGTGCGTTTGTTTGAAATTGCGTCCATATGTTAGTATACAACAGGTTTTGTCTGAGAATGAGTTGTAACGCTTGCATCTTATACTGTGACACACACCTTTTTCATTCCACGCAACACTTATCTTACTTGAAATATTTATATGTATATTTGTAAATATGTGTTGTATGTGTTGAATAAATGTATCATTCTTTCTTTCTTTTTTCTAGTAATAATTTTTTTTTTAACAGTAATAAGGTAATACTGTTTTCATTGTGGCCAGTGTTAATTAAATATATTTTTAAAATATACTTCGGAACGTGCAGTGATTAGAGGCGCGGCTAGTCACAAAGTAGTACGACAGCATTCTACAATGTACTTATATTTTTTGTCACCTCCAGTCACTCACGTATGATCTAGGACACTGTGAAGGCTAACATTGACTTACCGAAGGGTGTTTAAAAGTATGTAAGTGCCGCTAGCAACATGAGTTATGTAATTAAATAATTAATTAGTTATTACATGGAAATATTTTATGTGTATAATAATACTGCATGGTCGGTCCAGATAGGTGATTAAATTAATCACCTTTAATCTAAACTAACTTGTTAAAGTGGATTTCCTCACGCTCTCATTTCAAAGTATTTAGTGACAGGAATATAACGTTCATAAAGAAATAGATTAGTTTATTTATTAAAAAAAAAGAATTTGAAACACATGATTTGTCAAGAACTTAAATAAAGAGGTATAACAATGAGTGAATGAGGGAAGTATATAAGAGTTACTTGAAGCGTATATGGGTAGTAATACTGTGAAAGTATCAAAAAGTGTCAGATCTAAATGTCTATTACTCTTCGAGAAAAAGAAATGACGTAGGAAAATTTTAAAACAATTTTTTTCTAAAGATTGAGAGAACCTTTGTCACAAATCAATATTGTAGAAGCTTACCGTAGAACATAAGAAAATAAATGATAATGAAAAAAAATAGCTCTATAGCCTTATAAGTTATACGAAAAAACATAATATTTTTTTATCAAATTATAATGGTGTTAATTTCTTTCTTTCTAAACATAATAATATATTTAGATTAATTTGTACAGTTAACCCTGAGTAATATTATTTTTTCAGTTTTGAGATATTATGTTACGTTATTTCTCGTCAACCAATTCATTGCCCAGTGAAGTTGTTAAGACCTTGCTAGGTCAATAGCGTAGTTCGAGAAAAAAAAGTCAACCAATGCTTTTATAGAGATTTGAGACGTATAGAATGTCAATATTTTATTAGTACCTACATATCTTCCTATTATCATTTCATATCTTTCCAGCTGTACATATATCTGTGCTATTACAAAAAACTTAACACGTATTAAATACTTGCTTTAAAAAGGTAAAGTAGTCTATAACTTTACACAGGACTCTAGCTATTTATATGTTAAGTTTTATTGTAATTGCATGATTTAATTATGATATTAATAAACCGACAAAGTTATTATCGCATTTTGGAAAATGTGAATGGAAATTTTGAAAATGAATAGATACCACTTAATACTAATTTTTGAATGTATGAACATCTAAAAAAAAAAAAACAAATTTCTCCAGCTTACCTATGTCTAAACCATGCACATATTTACTTTCATTGAATTGACATTCCGATCATAAACTCAAGAGTAGAGTGCGCACCGGACAATAAGAATATCAACGCATCTGATTCACAATAATCAGTGGCGAAGCTAGGACACCTTCGGGGGTCACGTTTGAAAGTTTCCTTCAGGATTTAATTTCAAGAAATCTTTTGCTATTATAAACATTGTCATATGTTCATTCAGTAAACAATTTCGCTTAAATCGAATATTGGAGGTTTTAAATTTTTGATTGTCCAACTACATAACACAATTCGAATGTTTCAACCAGTAAAAGATAAATCTTTAGATCACTAATTACTGCATGAAGACAAATGCAAGATAATGCAATAAAAAAGTCATAAGGATTGCCGACAGAAGTGAAAACTCAATACAATAGACTAACTATGTTCTGTTTTGTTTTTTTTTTTTAATTAAGTTTAGTATGAAATACATAAATTTCATAATTTATATATTTAAATTATTATCATAAGTCTAATTTTCACATCTATTGGCTCTCTGAATAGTAATTATATACATATTTATATACTTTATAAGTATGATAGAATGCTCAATCTCAATACAGAATATCAATTAGTGCGACGCATGTCGCACAGTCGCAATACGATCGGTCATGCTTACTAGCACGTCCTTAGTGAAATTATACTGTCTATTTCTTTAGTGTATTGAGTTAGACTGTCGATTTTGATTAAGAAAATAGTAAATAATTACATAGAGAAATTATCAAATAATTTTCAATTATATATATATATATATATATATATATATATGTATGTATATATGAATAATAACGTTATTGATAGATAGTGTAGAACAGAATTTATCATTAATAGGTGCTTGTACTATCCATAACTTACTTATAAACCTCAATCTTTATGGCCGCTCTGAACATAGCCGTAAGTTCGAGCACAATATAGTTAAGAGCTTAACACAAACAATTTTAAAATATAACTTAATTATAATTATTCATGTATTCATTAAATTGTATTTTTTGGCACTACATTTTGTAATATTGATGTTGTTTTTTTAATTTATTTGGCTATTATGCACAAATGAAGTAGATGTAATAATACAACGGAGCATGGATTCTGACTTACCACAAAATTACCTGCAAACAAGGAACCCACCATATTATTAAAATATAGAAACGATCACAAGACACTTGTAACATTATTAAATACTCGACAATGGCGGTAATGATCTACTAGAAGATTGGTTGTCAAATATAGAATTAGTGTAGTTAAATCATAGTTTAGTATTATATAAGAAAAGATAAAATAAGATAGTTTAGTGTAAAGTGTTTATACTTTAATTGAACCCCCCAGTACGACACTAACTTCGGTCCTGCACAGAAGAGGGCCGTGATGCGGTTAGCGATGATATGAAAATGCTAAAGGCAATGAACTCACTTGTATTTTTACGCAAGTTTTCGATTTCACAAGCCATCGGTTATTTCTCTCCGTAAGTTATTTTGATCGTGGGTAAACCATTTGTTTTGTATGATTTCTCATTATCACCTTGAAATACCTGTAAATTATGGATTTGGAAGGTATAACTACATTCTTGAATATTTCATTTGTAAAAAGATAAAGCAAGAGATTGTGTTAATCTTTTTTTTTCTGCACACTATTGGTCTAAGTACGATTGGTACTAGGTATTATCTGATTACTATAGTATTATATAATTTATATTATAGTATCTAATACCTTTAAACGATTTATTGTATATTTATTATTATTATTTATTATATATGTATTATTATATTTATATATTAGATGTATTATATATTTATATATATTCAGGATCTCGGAAATAGCGTCATCTGTTTCCGGGAAACTTACTATTTAGGTAGTTTCGGGGACGATAATCGATCTAACCAGATTTTATTCATAAAAAACTTTTTTAACTGGGTTTTCAGGCAAAGAAAAAATATAGCTAGAATATAAATGTAAATTTCGCCTCTGCTGTCAAAGAAAAAAAGCTCAGATCAAAATCGATTGCCTTGAAAATCCGTGTACCCCAGTTCGTATCCGAGTGTCAGCAGAAGAGTTACATATTGTATATATATAATATATATATATATATATATTGTTTTTTTTTATAAGGCAAACCTTTAATTTAAAAATGTTTTTAAAGAACCGAACTCGGTCGCCCAGGTACTTTTACTTAACTGTTAAATATTATACATTTGTTACGTTACGTTAGTTTACACATTACATATTTTTCATTGTGGTTATTTCTTATATGGAGGCTTCATTCTTCTTTTTATTAGTTAGGCTCGCGACTTCCTCCGCGAGGAAGTTTTTGTAAAAACAGTGACTAAAAAGTCGTCTGAATGTAAGTCCATTTACTTATCTACTTTTCTCTTGTACTTACGCCGCGTCCTCGTTAAAATTACAATAACTTTTGATAGACCGCACCGATTTTAATGAAACAAAGACTAAATTATCCTCTAAAATAAATTTTATGATTTTTTTGATGCGGTTTTATTATGAACTTAGTATTCTAACAGTGATGCGTGTTCATACAAACAGACACACAAACAGATAGACGGACAGACATTTCTAAATATGACTGAAACGTATTTTATTACGTATTACTAGATACCTCCAACATTCTTTTACGAAATCGTGAAAGTACAGTCATGTTAGATTTACATTATTATTTTATATATAAATTGCCATGTTTAAACTATAATGTCTCTTGCGGGAACGTCCACGGCCCGATGGATGAGTCTACTAATCGCGTCTTTGTTAATCTTATTGACATAAATTACAGACGTTCACAGATTGTATGACAAGTTCGCGGACAAACATACATACAGCTAAAGTTTATATAAGTAAATATTAATTTATTTTTAATATCAAAGCTAGAAATAGACGAGGTAGTGATAAAGTCCGAAAGTCGATTACAATGAAAGCCAGACGATACTTTGCTTAAATAAATAATTTGTATTATAATATCAAATGTGTTAGGTTTCATTAGATAAAAAGTTCATTATTAATCTCAGACTGATTTTTTATTACTTATATAATAGAAATAGTAAATAATTATACTCAAAATTTTTATCTATGAATTATTAACACTCTAAAGCCATTTACTACTTACTTTACATCACACCATATATATTAATGTATTCACTAATACAATTAATAATATTTAAAAAACTTTAGTATTTTTTGTAAATTCTCTGTTATTTACATAGTGACATTTCGCTTGTTACTATCTCCTTTCAATAGAGAAAACAACACTTGTATTTAATGTGTTTGTTTCCATTACCATTCTGAATATTTTTTGCTTATTTGTAAAACATCAAACTTTTAGGAGTTAAAAAATAACAACAGGAAAAGACCAGTCTCTCTTTAGCGACTTTAACATCGGGGAACACACCATAGTTAATAATTGGTGACGTTGTAGTTAAATGAGTAAACCTTTAAGCTATAAAAAAGTCTGACAAATCCCTTAAACGGGGTGGTACGGATCTGTACTCAAAGAAAAATTAAAATATGTGTATACTCACCACACCGCGCCATCCCACGACGTATTGACGATTTCAAACTCTGAGATAACCGAAGTTTTATATTTTCTCACAAAGGATGGCATACAAGAATATTTTTCGGGTTTCCTCATGATATTTTTCTGCATATTCAGTCGATAAATTTATAAATTTAACGCATTCGCTCCCGCTGTCTTTGTTTCGCAAGTCTTTTTATATTTAAAATAGAGAAATCCGTTATAGATACGCCACCCTTCCGGGGAGAGGGTAGGCTATGTCCCACTCGTACGGACTAAAACCCCACGGTGTACCTTCGGACCGCATTGTTGGGCGGGAGTTAAACAAGTCTAACCTAACCTAAGCTAACCGAAACAGACGATATCAATCACATTACCCAGAACGAATTACCTATTAACGCCACCGCAATTGAGGTGGGTCAAGTCCAGACAATCTACACCTGGGCCATATGATATCTTACCTTGTATATTAATAGGTCGACTATTTTTTTCTCAAATTTTCCGTCTCGGTTCAGTTAGATTAGATTAGACTTGCGAATTTGCGCGAAATTTGCGAAACAAAAATGCGCGAAATGTCATACGCAGTACATTACAAGAAGGAGTTTTTGGCGGGATCTTAGTCTGTCTTTTAGTGGATTTTATATTTTATTCATAATCTTGTGTTGTTTGACTCTATATTTTGTAAATTTGGTGGTGTTTTACGTAATATAGTTAGTTTATTGTGCATAAGTGAAGTGAATGGAAAGTAATACCACGAAGCATGAAATTCTGAAATGCCACAAAAACTCCCTGGAAAGTTCTAACAAGGGATCCACCATCTTGTTAGAATATTGAAATAATCACACGACGCTTGTAATATTATTCTACTATAACGTCCATTGAAAGAAAACATTGACACTGGCAAGTACTTCTGCAGAGCCAAAACAAAAAGTACATTACAAGATGTAAGCGCTGTTGCGCATATTAATTAGTAGCGAAAAAGCGAATACGAAATGCGCATGCTCAAGCAACTGGCTCTTAGTAATAGTTCTATCCCTAACGAGTATCAATTTAACTGTAAATAATATTTTTACTCCAACTTTCCATTACCAACTTTAAAATTAATAATCAATGATTCCCTAAACACCAAATTAAAATTCTACGTGAAACGCTACCCCAATGAATAGTCGGAACTACAGATCAATACCGGCGCCCACCGGAACCGGATATAGTCATTATTATTCTTACAGTGTCACTATAAATATTTCTTGAAAGTCAATAGTATTGAATTATGATTAATTTATGCTTCTCTGTAAACATATCTAGATGGAATTCGTTATGTTTATAAATCAATTTAAATGTACAGGTGGATCAATAAAATAAAAATGCGCTCGATCGTCGTATAAAGAAAAACCTGTTGAAGACTGATTTGTTGATTATAATGGTGCTGGGCTTACAGTAAATTAAGTATTAAGTAGGTTCAGAGTTACACAACCGATCCGTTTTTAGGTATAACACAGTAATATTTTAGAGACGTCTTTATAGCTATGACCCCCGGTTACGCTAGATAAATCTAACACAATTTGTCAAACTTAAACGAATATAAAACACGGATAAAACTTAAACGAAAGCCAATCATGTGAATGAGTAACGCAATATTGTACTTCAATCACACAGGCATTCACAGTTCGTACCTTTTCGGTAACACTCATTTACTCCCTATACCGCATCCTACGCCATACACCTCGTACATGGTATTATAGCGTTTTCACATGAACATTACAGTGTACTATCTGTTTTAATATATTTATGGAAAGTACTCACCCTGGGGGCCTTAGCATGACATTAAATTATAAAACCAATATGAGTCGCAGTTTGTTAATAGCTGTATGCTACTTAATACGTCAGTTTGCTATCGGCGTATATCAGATTAAATATACTCTTACGAACTATAAAAAGTAACGCATTTAAGATAAACTTTGGAAATGTCTAGAACATTCTAGTATGATATCCAGATATCACGAACAGTGAACAAATAAAACAGTAAGATGACTCGAATGAAAAACGTACACACCATACTGCGACTCGAACCTACACCATTCGTTTAAAGCCTTATCGATACAAAGGTTTACTCCCGAAGTATATTAGCGGACCAAAGAATGACTGATGGTATTTCTATTAATAATGAGGCGAATACATAGATATATAATAGGAAAAATCTACAAATTGACTATAAATGCAGCGTAGTATAAAGCGTAATTATATATATATATATATATATATATATATATTATATATTACTATAATAAAACTGTAACAAGTCGAAATCTGTACATTAAATATTTTTTAAAAATTTTAATCAGGGTAGACTATGTTATCGATATAGAAGCCAAAAATAATCTTTTTACAATTTTTGTCTGTCTGTCTGTCTGTCTGTCCCTATGCACACGCATCACTCTGAAAGTACTGAACCAATCTTGATGAAACTTGACATAGTGATAACTAATATTACGAGATTACATCAAATATACTTTTTGTCTCATAAAACGCAAAGGGTTCTCCAGGATAAAGGATTAAAGTCTAGAATATAAACCCGAATTACTCTGAAAGTACTGAACCAATTTTAACGAAATTTGACACAGTGTAACTAATATTAGGAGACTACATCCAGGATACTCTTTGTCCCATAAAACGCAAGGAGTTCTCCAGAATAACGGACGAAAGTAAAATGTGTAGTTCATGAGATTCTTAATGGATTTTGGTAATTTTCCTTTGTGCTATTTACAGTAGACAGATTAGTTAAAAATTCAAGCTATATAGGCTACATAAAAAAAAAAACAAATAACCAAAAAAATGACGGGATCGAACCGTCTCCCCGTCGATCGTTCAATTAGTATAGAGTCCCCAACATTACCTCTAGGCCACGCTTACATAATCTTAAAGTTCGAAAATTTCAACTGCTTCGGAAACGTCGACAAAATTGTTAATAACTAATCTATACTATTAAAACTGTAACAAGTCGAAATCTGTACATTAAATACTTTTTGAAAATTTTAATCAGGGTAGACTATGTTATCGATATAGAAGTCAAAACTAACAGTGATAACTGATATTACAAGGCTACATCCAGGATACTTTTTGTCCCATAAAACGCAAGGGTTTCTCCAGGATAACGAAAACCAAAAAAAAAAAAATTGATAACGTAACTAGACTTTTTTGCGACAGTAATAAACTAAACTAGAGCCGGCAACGTTGGAAGAACAAGAATTTTAGAATAGCTGGTTAATACTGTGACAATTGGTCGATGATAACTGAAGTATGTTACAAAAGTATTAGATATAGCATTATCATGATATATAGTATGTCATAGTGTGATTTTACTTTCTTTGTAGAAGGGTGCACACTTTCACTTCCGAAATTTGACCCGATTAGGCCTCCCTAAACCCGATTAGGCCTCCCACGGCAGCGGCTCAAGCCTAGGTTCGATCCCTCGCTAGGGAGCCCTTGAGTGCGTTGCTTGCGCGATACGGTGACACACAAATATATATCACTGCTACAACACTACACGATCACCTCCACACACGTGCACGCTTACACGCTTACACATGAAAGTGGAAGGGTTTACTTTTTTCCCTTATCGAACTGAAAAACTCTCAATTTTCCGATAATAAAGATATGGAGGAGTTGTTGAGGCGTGTATGCTTGGTACACATATACGTTTCAACAACTTATACATATATGAATAGTTAGCTAGGTTAGCTAAGATAGGTCGTGATTTTGCATGCAACAGGCAACAGCCAGGCCGAGGTGTGCCGTGCACCCTTGAGCTGGTTGCCAGAATGGAATCGGCTGAGTGCCTTAAGCGCTCGCCTTAGTAGTCCGGTGAAGCTGTTAAGACCTTACTGGGTCAATAGCGTAGACATTTCGAAAAAAAAAAAAAAACTTCCGTAATTATAGCTGTCCGACATATTTTAAATTAAAACACTGGTTACATTCACAACTGCGAAAGGTGTTTCATAATTTATAAATAACGTTAAAAATACGTCGTTTAATCCGCGACAGTCAATTGTCTAATGAAATAGTAACAAAGAAATCAGTGAAAGGTGCAAGCGCGGTGTGTTTGGCGGTATGTCAAAGGGCGCAAGGTCCTCTGTGCATGCCGCGTAATACTGGTACGAGTGTGTATTAATATATAGACATGAATAACATAGTCTTTTACGCATGGTACAATTTTTATTAAGATTTATTCCAAAAATGTAGTTATAGTGACATAATCACAATAGGTAGACATATGTATGCTGCCGCGAGGTTTTTTTATAGATAATAATATGTTCTTTAATATTGTAGAACATATTTTTGTTCTATCATTCATAGTTATCGGGGCGCATCCGATGAAATACATTTTATGCCAAATTTTTTTCATACCTTTGATTACATTATTGAAATTTTAGTAGAAATCCCAATTTTTTCCTAAAAAAAAAATATAGCCTATGTTACTAAGGGTTTTTTTTTCGAAATGTCTACGCTATTTACCCAGCAAGGTCTTAACAGCTTCACCGGACTACTAAGGCGAGCGCTTAACGCACTCAGCCGATTTTATTATGGCAACCAGCTCAAGGGTGCACGACACACCTCGGCTTGGCTGTTGCCTGTTGCATGCAAAATCGCGACCTATCTTAGCTAACCTAGCTAACTATTCATATGTGTATGAGTTGTTGAAACGTATATGTGTACTAAGCGTACACGCCTCAACAACTCCTCCATATATTTATTATCGGAAAATTGAGAGTTTTTCAGTTCGATAAGGGAAAAAAAATAAACCCTTCCACTTTCATGTGTAAGCGTGTAGACGTGCACGTATGTGGGGGTGATCGTGTAGTGTTGTAGCAGTGATGTATATTTGTGTGTCACCGTATCGCGCAAGCAACGCACTCAAGGTCTCCCTACCGAGGGATCGAACCTAGGCTTGAGCCGCTGCCGTGGAGGCCTAATCGGGTGAATTATAGATGTTTTACATCAAAAATCACATATAATCTGGGTATATGTTTAAGTGAGACCGGGGATAGTTTGGATTCACAATTGGAAACGGTAGTTGTGGTTGCAATCGGGTATCAGTTTTGTTCAATTTTATCGATTTTAAAAATACAATTGAAACCAGTGATAACCAATTTGGTGCAGGCGAAGTTGCACGGGTCAGCTAGTATATATATATGTAAATAACATAACCGTTTAGGCCTTTGTATTACTTTTGGCTTTGTGAGTTCGAATAAATTTCTTTCGACGCAAAACGGCATTTTAATTACCCATGGGCGCAAAAATATGGAACTACGTCTGTTCCATTCTGAGTGTAGTTGTGGACGTCACATTTAGCGGACTTAATCGTAATGAAAAACATTCAGTTATTTGACGTAAAAGTAATTTAAGACTCGAATCCTGTTTAAAGAAACAATTGGTAAGTTCAAAAAAATTTAGTAGTGTCTTAAAGTTACCAAAATATTTCTTTTTTATCTAATCATGTCAAAACAAGTCAAATAAGACTAAATTATCTTTCTAATTATATCAAGTGACCGCAATGAATGTTGGATTTTTATTTTAAATAATATGTATTTTCTAATTTCCCTAGTAACTAACGCCATCTTTCGATATCATAAAAGAATTAACTGAAAAGTGTCTAATGATACCGAAAATTTTCATTACCATTAAATATGCAGGAGACAAACAAAAATTATCATGTAAATCAGAGTTATATATGTTTTGTATTACCTACATAGTCTATGGTCTCTATGACGTCTATGCCTGTAAAAAGAGTATGATCATAAGAATTAGAAACATCTTCCTCATTAATTTAAGAACAAGTTAAATTCGTTGCGTACATTTTATTTAATCCTAGCAGCCTCATATGAAAATATGTATTAAGGACATTTAAGTAGCGTGCTTTAGTCATTCGAATCGTTTTTTATCAATTTTTGATTTAAACAAAGCCCTAATTAAATGTTACCAAACGAGAATTAACCATATAGAAAAATAAACTATATTAGTAACCCCTAATTTATAATGTACTTAAGGTTAGAACTGCGCCTATTTTGCTAATTCTTAGTGTGTGTTTGTAATGGTATGAAAATCAATGTTAAAAAATTCTACGGAAACGTGAAAAATTGGAATGAAATTCTACATATAAAAGATTATGAATAAATGATAGGTACAGATACAGTAGGAAGATCTTAATTTTTTTTATCAAAATTGACGTTAAGTTGTTCAGTTGCCATTTGTTTCATTGCATGGCCATACTGTAAATGTACATCTACTCTTTACTAAGATTCTTAACAAAAAAAAAGTATTTTTGTTGGAAGAATGTAAGTTATTGACTATTTTAACCGTTTACTTTGATTTTAGTGTCTCATGTAGCGGTTTTAATTTTTATATATAATATTATGTTATTGTACCCTATAGTATATAGTAGAAGGTATGTTGCATAGATAAAATAGCTTAATTATTGTGCACAAGTAAAGTAGATTAGAAATATGACATGACATATGAACTCTGAGATATCACAAAATCTCAGAAATAATGAAGTCATCACAAGACAAATTAATGTAATTACTCCCTTAACAATAACAGTAATACTCCTCATTAAATAGAATTGGTTACCAATGTAAGAAGACAAACAATTCTTTTATTATGAAAATTAATTGTAACATTTTACACAAAAGACCTGGCAACCTTAATGTACATTGCTGATTGCACTGATTGTACAGCTAGTGCAGCAAGTTGTGCAGTAGTGGAATTGATGGTTGTTAATATATTTATCAGAGAAACATGAAATTTAAATATTTACTTAACTATAGCTGCCTGTAATTAACAGTAAGAGTAAATGTTTTGGTACTATTTTACATACGCATAATCGGACATAATCAAGATGGCAAAGTAAGTGAAATTTGATTCTATTTGGAATCTAATAGGATTATTCTATGTAACTTGATCCGAAGGTATCTTCCATGTGATTATGTTGTTTATAAAATGATACAGTTTAATCCCATTTTTCATGAGTTTTACTAATGCAAATAAATAGCTTTAATATACACCTATGTGTTTTAACTTGCGAAGTTATATTTTTTTATCTTAAATTGTAAAAGAAATGTTCATTGAAATTGATATTGTTGTAATTATTATTTTTCATGATTTTTTTATCTACATACTTTCGTAACGATTCTTTATTTGACTTGTTTTACCAGTATACTGATGGGATAGTATAAAATCATTATAATCTTCCAAAAATATCCACTAAACTGGAGTTACTAATACAGGCTATGTTTAAAGTTTTTAAATACACCATGTATCTAGAGTTTGCCTGATTATCAATATAATTTTATGTATATAAACATTTTTTTATTATATTTTTACAATCTACACTTTTGTAAGTAAAGTAGGTTTTTTTTTAAAACAACTTCAAATATTTACTTGTAATATAAAAAACAAAATTATCTTATTTTTCAGCACTGTATACCCATAAATGTATATATTAGAATCATATCAGTAATTTTTCTTTCAGGGAAATGATGATAGTGTTTGTCTATGACACCCAATGCTGCACATCTGAAGAAGATGATCCTATCAACGCAGTGCTATATTTCCATCCAGGCTGGGTATCTGATACCCAGAGACATGCACTAGCTGGACAGGTAAGTTAATTTCTTTAATAATAATAGCCGTTTATTCCAAAACATACAACAGGTCCCTAAGTTCGGTGTG
>JACEII010000002.1:2161195-2248501 GCA_014332785.1 Antheraea mylitta
ATAGCCGTTTATTCCAAAACATACAACAGGTCCCTAAGTTCGGTGTGCCTTTTGGCATAGGCCTCCTCCAATTCCTTCCGATGGATCCTGTCAGTTACTACTCTCAACCAGAATGGTATCGCTGTCTTTATTAAGTCATATTCCCATCTCCTGACTTAACGACTCCTGCCTCTTTTACTGTCTCTTGGTTGCCAAAGGGTGTCTTGCTTGCTCCATTTGTTAATGGGGTGGCATAGCAAATGTCCAACCCATCTCCATTTTTGGATGTCTATCCAGGTAAGAATGTCTGTAAGTTTTGTTCTCATGTCTAAGTTCCTGACTTCAATATAATGTAAAACTTTTTAACTACATATCTATAAATTTATTTTTGATATAGGATTTAATTTTTTTCACCACAATCTCATCTGCTGTTAAATGATGATATTGGCCAAGATGGTGATGTGTCAGACTTAGGGCTGGTTCCCAAGTGCAGCTGGCGGAATGCACAAATAGAAGTTTAGCAACATATTTCGAATTAAAAGGTGGTAGCTAGCCATATAGACTTAGAAAAACTTCCATCACCATGCTAATTAATAAATAAACTACTAAACATTAAATTCTTATGTACTTTTTTATGAAATTGGTATACAAATTTACCTCGGGGTAAATTCCATAGCAGTAAGTATGATTTATATAGTATATTAGTATATAATTTTGATAGGACAACAAGGTGCATATTTTATTTGAATACTGACTAAAATTATCATGCTTGTATATAATATTTGTTTCTCGAGTACAATAAATTGACTGCAATGTATTTGATAAGTAAGTACAGTGCAATCTAAAGGCAGTGGTGGCCACTGAGACATTACAATCTATCATCATTCACCATTAAAAGAGTAATAAAATCAATTAAACATCAAATTATAAAAGACAATACAATTACAGAAAATACTAAAAGTAAATATAGATAAATGTGTATACATCAAATGCTGTACTAACCTTCACCCATTCGTAGTCGATGTACCATATATCTGCATAATGCTCTTTGTAACTTTATTTATTATGAGAACCGCAAAAGAATGCAACGTATACTATATATATATATATTTCCAATAGTATACTATATGACTGTCTTCAAAAACAAGTGAATAAAATTTTACTGAAAGAACACACTACATCTTAGGCCTTGTCTTCATCCATCTGGTGTGACTGAAGTCAAGCATCGTCCAGTGTAATGTAAAAAAAATGTAAAACTTCAACATTGGTCATGAATTTTATTTTCAGTTACATTTTCGATTATGCAAAGTACTTAAAGTACTCTAAAAATAAGTTACTAACTAGCGGGCACGGCAAACATTGTCCCGCCCTGATTATAAAAAAAATCCTTGACAAATTATACCCCAAAACCTTCCTCATGAATCACTTTATTTACTGCTGAAAACTGTAAGAAAGTACATTCAGTAGTTTTTGAATTTATCGTGAAGAGACAGGCAGGCACACTCCTTACAGCACTTTGTTTTTTACTATACATTGATATAGATATGCAATGTCGATAAGGCACATGAATAATCTATACAACTAATGTATGTATAAAACCTATAGATGGTACTGTCCAAAACTCTTCCAATTAGAGACAACTACATTCTTCGTGAATGGCATAGTTTTACTGTTACTAAATTGTATATTGTAATTAACATTTTCTAATTCAGATTTTGGTGAAGCTTACAGTAGTCTATATCTTTTTAGATTTTCGTGAAAAAAATTGTTAATAAAAAAAATAAAAATAGAATAAATACATCTCAATCATATTTAGAAATGTCTGCTGACTGTCTGTTTTTATGACCACGCATCACTGCTAAAGTACTGAGTTCACAATAAACTCTCAGCAAGAATATCATAAAGCATATCCTCAGGAGTAACTAATTTTGTGTTTCATTAAAATCGGTCCACTCTATCAAAAATTATTGTAATTTGAATGACGACTGGAGTTAAATACAAGAGAAGAGTAGTAATTCATACTAATATTGTAAAGCTAGAGGGTTTGCTTGTTTAGTAGGTTGTACTCCCTAATCTCAGGTACTATTGGTCCAATTTTAAAAATTATTTCAGTGTTAGATAGGTCATTTATCAAAGAAGGCTTTAGGTTATATATCATCACGCTAAGACCAATAGGATAGGAGCACCAATGAAGAATGTTTCAAACTCGTTTTGTCTTCTTCTGAGACTTTCCTAAAGTAACTATTTGTAATAGAAGCTAGTATAGAAAATAGATCAGAATAACATAGACTAATTTTATAAAAATGTCGTTTAAATCGGCTACAATATAGATCAGAATAACACATAGACTAATTTTATAAAAATGACATTTAATAAAAATGACATTTAAATCGGCTACAATATAAATCAGAATAACACATAGACTAATTTTATAAAAATGTCATTTAAATCGGCTACAATATAACGAAAAAAATTAAGTAAGTTCAATGATCTGAGAACAATCCTATCTACACTGAATAAACAGTTAAAATTACACGAGCATAAAGTATTGTTTCATATTTAAAGACAAACGAAGTCACACTACTAAATTATAAAATCTTATGTGAATACAAAAATATTTCTAATGGTTTATTGATCTTTTTATATAACATTGTAAGGTGGTCGGAGCAGCGCACTGTGTCAAGTCTCTGCTGTCCCAACCAGTTGCCATTACCCTACAGAGCGGCAAGTTCATCATCAGGGAATATGGCCGATACGTACTGGTACGTATGATTTGTGACTCTAGTATTTGTAGCGGTTTTATTTGTGTTTTGCACGTATTAATAGATTTACTTTAAAATTAATAAACCCCAAACAACAACTTATTCCACAAAAAGTTCTTTGTAAATGTTTTTTGGTGAAAACAAACATTATGACGAAACTAAGTACAGCAATATGTATTTGTCAATGTCTACTGTATATATATGTTTAACGGTTTTGTTGTCTGGTTGCGAGTTGTATGTGTAACATATTCTTATACGTAACCAAAGTTAAACAAGACCAGTGGTACGCGACTTTAATCACTGGAATCCAGAGGACTCCAGAGGAACAGATTATGACGCCTTTAAACGTTTCACTGGCAAACTCATTTAATATAAATCAATTAAGTGATGAGGTGACCAAAGATGAGAACACGCTAAGCCTTGAGAAACCTTCTCTGCTGCAACCGTAGGTTATTATTCTTATTCTGGAAAAAGGGCTATGCAGGCCTTACTCCTGTATCACTGCGACGAGTATTTATCTATTGTGATCGCCCTATATTACTAAAGCTCCCCACCCAGTCCTATAGCATTTAAGAACTGCAGGACTTTTTTGGTTGAGAGCATCTGTACCTCATCCGGAAGCAATACGTGCTGTCCCAGAATCCGGTTTCGTGTGGGTTTCAGTGGATCACATTCACACAAGAGGTGTTTGAGGGTCTCATCCACACTATCACAAAATCTGCACTCTCTTGTGCTCTGGACACTGATGTTGTACAAGTGCTTTTAAGACAACAGTGTCCAGTGAGTGCTCTCACTAAAACTCGTAATCGATTTCTACCGAGTGACACGGCCTTACTAACATATCGCTGGTTGAATGCCCTATTGAGTTCTTTGAAATCAACCGTCGGTTACATTGATAGGCGCTTGTTTACAGTTTTTCAAGTTGAAGGTTGCAACTACCTAGCTAGCTTTAGAAAATACCCTATGATTTCGCCACGATGTTTTTTCATCAAAAGGTCAGAAAAACTCAAAAACCTTAAGATTCGAATACGCTATCATTAAATTGCTATTAAGCTTGCCAGTACGTATACTCTATGCGGGGTGGTAGAACATGGCAGTTTTGTCAGAGTGGATGGCAACTACCTTACATCGAGTTTATCAAAAGTGGAACGCTTAGGTGTGTTGTATCCCAAAATTAACCGATATTTAATAACTAATCGGGTTGGGAGACATTTTTATCCCATTGTTATGTGATCACCGTGCATACAATGATTAAGGCCGGCATCGTTGCCTTGGTGGTCCAGTAGGTTGACCGATGGCATGTCAATTCCATGTCCGCTGGTTCGAACAACCGTACCAACGAATCTTTCTAATCGATTTAAATTGGTAACGGTAAAATGGTAACGCTATCGGCTGACTGTGAAGGAAAACGGAACAGAAAACCTGAACCTGAGAAATAGTTTTGAGGTACCACCGTATGCGGGAAAATATAGAATTGTGGTCTACCCAGAGTATTATTGGCAATGCGTCGTGAACTAACGTGGCGATCATGCACATACCTTCCTAAGGGAAAAAGCTTATGGTTTTCAAATGGGTCTCTTACAGGCTGATGTAATTGTAGCTACAACCGATAATAGAATGCTGATCCGAGATCACACAGTAGTCACCGCTGTTGGATTACACTATGCTTACAATCAGCCATAGTGCCATCATATCAGAAATTGTATTCATCCAAGTATCTTCCTGTCGCGCTTTAGTTCTAAAACTATGTTCCTCTCCCTAGGCCATAGGGAGCGACCGCAATATACCAGATTGGGTGCTGAAAAACCGCGCAAACCTGCTCACTTCCATGATCAAAGTGTACCACGGCGACCTTCAAGCCCTCGCAGCGCAAATAGACGACCAGAAAAGACTGTCGGAGAAACTTTACCAAATCTTGGAAACCTACCTCCCGGTCTTGCAATACGGTTGCCATATCTTCCAACGGGTACCAATGTTGAGCCTTCCAAAGGTATGTATTATCTTTATTTTTGGAATGAAGTTGTAAACCCATTATATTTTCCTTTAAAGACAACAAAGTCGCAGGCACCAACTAGCATCTAATATACGTAGAGTGACTGCAAAGGAGGGCTTGGCTCTAGATAACGCGAAGTGTTTATTTACATTTATACATATCTTAGTACATATATACAAACAATCACTATATTGCATACATTTCCTAAATACATATATATAATGCAATATTTAAAGTAAAATCATGGACCGAATATTTGTTATTTAGGAGTTAAACTATTTCTAAGTTGAATACGTAATGCCTGAATTTTTAGTATTAATAGATATGGAACAATTCCAACAGTCGAATGCAATAAGTATCGTAGAGAATCCATAAACCCTCAGAGAAAGACAACTATTTTCTTCCATCTCTTCCCTTTGCTCTTGTACACGGGATGATGGCTTTGTTGATAGTGGGTTCGGATACCGCGTCGATAGGCGTAGGCTCAAATAGGTTAGCTCAGATAGGTCGCGAATCCCATGTATCAGGCAACAGCCTAACCCGAGGTGTGCCGTGCACCCTTGAGCTAGTTGTCAAATAAAATAGGCTGATTGCCTTATGCGCTCGCCTTAGTAGTCCGGTGAAGCTGTTAAGACCTTGCTGGGTCAATAGCGTAGTCAGTTCGAAAAAAAAAAAAAGACGAACGTTCGGCGAGCGCAGTACATTTAATACGAAAGTACCTAAACTTTATAAAAGCAAGTATTCAATAGGTATTTAACTTTTTTGTAACAAAACCGATAATGTTTAAAAAGAAACATTGTGTTTTTAGTTCACGTATCTTTCTGGACAAACATACAGTTTCAGTAGGGTTGTACGATATCTCTTAATTTGTTTACGTTCACTCGATACGCTGCCGCAAATACTGTTTTATGTTTGTTTACCAGAGCGCTACGTCAATATACATGGAGTCAATGCAAATATTGGAGCACTGCCGTAAGAGTAAAGGAGTATTGGGTGGCATCATTCTTTACAATAACAAGTAATTTTTTATTATAATTTTCTAATTTGCATTACGTTTTTAATTGCATCCTTTTGCATGAGTAATCATTAAAAATAAAATGACATATAAAAAAAAATGTTATATATAATGTTGACGATTATTAAAATGTTTGTATTTGAAATAACTTTAAAAATCTGGAGTTTGAACTTTGCTTTACTTAATTATGCCTTCTTTGTAAACTAAAATTATGTGAAACAAAATTCTATCCAAAAATGTTGTTATACTATACGATGTTTTTGCTCACCAATATCTGATAAAACCATAAAACTAACTTATAGTTACTTGGCGACAGGTTTTCAACATAGAAAAATGGCGTACTAATATATTATGGTGTTAGCAGGTCACGAAAACCCTGAAGCTATACAATTCATAGCCTTAATAATTGTCACAATGCCCGAACAAGTTACGACTGCGCCACTTTTTAAGTACACATGACATCGGTGATCAGTTCTATATCCCTCAGTCATTGTTGCTTACCAGTCCACGTAACTATATCGAGACTTAGTGACCACTCTTGTATGTGAATTTGGACTGGACGAAGGTCACATAGATTACTTGTTCTTTAGGTGCCCAAACATAAATTTTTCGCTTTTTTTACTGTCCCCCCCCCCAAATTTCCCACCCTACTTGTATAAGAACTCTCCTTACCCTCTCCTTCTCCCCTTATATCAATCTTATAAGTCATCTCATGTATTAAAATTCAACTCTAATTATAATATGTTACTACTTGGATTACTCTGGTTTACTACACTCATCATATGTCACTAGCTGAATTGTGGATACGGACCACAGGCGTCAAAAGACTGAAACAGTTCAAAACAAAATTCAAATCAACAATACTTTATTCAATTAAGGCCCTGAGAAGGCGCTTATGAATGTTAAAGTTACCACCGCTTGGGTCAAACAACCTAGTCGTCGATAAGAAACGGCAAAAAACTCGATCTAGTTTGTCTTATTGATTCAACATATAGCCTCTAGACATTGAAAATCCTCTTGACATGGTGCTAGAACTCACTATCCGGCAAGTCGGTTATGTGCATTGGGACTTAGTTATAAAACCTAACACTATTACCTAAAAAACTGTTTTTGGTATTAGTGAGCCTGACACATGGAATTATCAATTTGTTACTGTTTCTAATATTTCAATTGAGTTGGTGTTTTATTAAATCCAGCTTGTCTTTTTAACTCATCTATATTCTGGCCAATTTTCAGTCAATCAAAATGATTACAGAATCATATCAACACAACTGCCTCCAGGCTTGACGTCATATTTAACAGTCGTTGATCCTTACCGCATAAAGTCACCGGCAGAGTCCTTAGAAACTGAGACGCCTCTGCCCCTCGGAGCGCAACTCCTCGTGGTTTATGTCGGGAAGAAAATGTACGACAGCCTGAAGAAGCAGGTGGAAAAACTTCAACAGTTCACTAAGAATGGGGACGAGATGATTGCTAAATTTAAAAAGGTAAACCAAAAAAAGAGAACTGTTCAAACCAGGGATTCCCATAGTGGTCCATATCGAACCTATGGTTTCCCACTAGTCGATATAAACAAAACTGATTTTGGGGGGTCGATTAGGTCTAGGGTGGGTATACGTTAGGGATTTCCCCACATTAATAAAAAAAAAGGTTAGTCTACTTCGCTTACTTCCATAGCATAATGTCTTACGGTATTCTGCTGTGGGGTACGGCTGCTGAGGTGGACACCATATTTTTATTACAAAAACGGGCAGTTCGAGCAATATATAATATGGGATCTTGCGAATCATTAAAAACGAAATTCCAAGAATTCGGTATCTTAACTCTACCCTCCCAATACATTCTTGATAATTTAATGTATGTCCCTAAAAACTTTGAAAAACTCAATTTAGTAAAAGACCGACATAATGTAAATAGTAAAACCAGTAAGAGTTTCTTAGGTAACAGTGTTAGGTTTTACAATAAAGTCCCAAAACATGTTACCGATTTGCAGGACTGCAAATTTAAGCGCCATGCCAAGCGGGTGTTAGTGTCAAAAGATTATTATAGAGTGGGTCAGTATGAAAACGATAGTGATGTCTGGAATTGACTCCTCTCTGTGCATCCACTATAAGTTGTATGATGTATTTAAATGTATGTAAAAAAAAATGTACCCGATCGAGTTTCTTGCCGGTTCTTCTCGATGGCAGGGTTGTTTTCCGAACCGGTGGTAGTTTTTGACGTTCATAAGTGCCTTATTTGGGCCTAAACTGAATAAAGAATTTTTGATTTTGAGTTTGAAAGAGTAATACTTTAGTAATAAGTATCATGATGCACAAGTTCGTACAAGATAATGTGTTCCAGCGTACAAGTCTTTCAAGTAGGTTTTAACTTGCTGTTATTTATTTCTAAGTGACTGCGTATTGGCTTGATGGGCCCTCGCAGCTTTACCGGGCTATAAACTTGCTGTGTAATTGACGCTTATACACGATTTAAAAGTAATTTGGCTATGGGAGTTCGAGGTATCAGTTCATTTTGGAAAATTGTTGTCTTACATAAAATTGTTTGGGAAATAAAACATTTTTAAAGTGCTTGTCCTAATAAGCAGCACAATAAATTCAGGAAATAAGTGAATATAATTTATGAATGATCACGCTATTTATTATTTGCTACTGCGAATTTATTTGTGGTTAATTCTTGAATGATCCACACTTTTTTTGGGTTAGGCAGTCATGTATTTTATTGTACAGGTTGTAAAAATATATTACCTAGCGAAACAATACGAGGAATCGATATGACGTTTTTTTTTTAACGAAGCACGGCATAGTGACTGCACTATGGCTGATGTTAAGCATAGTACAATCCAAAACATCGGCAACCACCGAGAGACAGATTATCCATCGCCGGTTGCCGCTGTCATGCCGGCCATAATGACGAAAGTCACCCGGCTCTGGATATGCACAGGCTGATCCCGAAACGCGACGCGCAGAAGCGAGTCACTATGACGGCTTTTTCGCTATATGCATGTTGGTTGCGACCCAGTCGGGCTGTAAAACCCTACCACCCTGCTTTCGCCATTGCCTCGTTCGTTATTCAGCAGGGTGCACCACGTGCAGGTGAGGTTGGCTTGGGTGTCTCAAGTTTTAAGATGTTACTCGACACCCATTACACCCCAACTCGACACCCCTTACACATGTTTAAACATCATGTTTTTAAACCGTTTTTCATTTACAAGGATACTTAATTTACTCAAATTTTATTACAGAATCAAGAAATCGAAAGGGAAAAGCAGCGGGAATTCCCACAAACCGGCATGAAGAGGGATAAATCACTTTTATTTACAGCGGTGCCTGAAGAAGATCACACGATGATATCACCACCGAACAAAGAAGAACACTCTTTTAACAAAGAACGGAAGCCTTCCACCATGCCCGACGTCGTACCATTCACAAACAAACCTCGCCAAAGGCCGAACAAGTTGTCCTTGAGCTTCAAAACCCAGAAGTCACTTGAAGAAGACACTAAAGAGAACGACAAGGTCTTCACGGGCCAAACGAGTGTATGCTCCACTCCCATGGTCGAATACAAACGCCTTCACGGAAACATGCTGTCCATCTGTCAGAATCCAGACACCCAGGCCCAAGAGAAACCTGCCACCGAACCGGACGTACTGAAGAATATAGAAAACTGTACGAAAATAAATTTGGAAAACGAGAAACGTGACAATAAAATCGTTTTAGATATGAACTGCATTGCTGATCACTATATAAACAAACCGGAACCGATGAGAAAATTAGCAAGCGTCACTGATATACAAGAGACGTTTAAAAACATAACCTACAGGGCCACATCCAAATTCAAACTTCGGAGATCGAAGATGCCTTTAAATGATGACATGTCACCATCCCCGGAGCATGAACTCCACAAAAGTCACAGTACGATGACCATAAGCGACCCCCTATTTCCAGTATTTCGAAACGATGGGGTCGCCATATCAGAATCCCTTTTCAATCAGTATCTGGAACATCATTACTCGAAGATAAAACAAGAATCAAAGGAAGATAATATGTTCACATTCAATATGAAGTTGTGTGAACAAGGGAAATTTGAAGACTTTGACTCTGAGTTGAATAAGTCCCCTCAAAGGACTCCGAAGAAGATTGCAAAGGACAGCACAAAAACTGTATCCACTGATCAGTCACGACGGAAATCTCTTTCCCTCCCTTTGAAGTCATTATCGGAGAGTTCGGATTCACAGATAGGTTCCGATTCGGAAACTAGTTTGAAAAAGAAGCTGACCGGAGTGCAATTGACTCCGTTGATGGAGAAATTGAGTCACTTAGCTTTCTCTGACAAATCGAGTGGATACAGCAGTAGAGTGATGACTCCGTTAGAACTTAGAGAGTTCCTGACGCCTGCTGCTGAGCGACAAATTACTTTTTCTGATAGGTATGTTATAAAACATTGATGTATTTTCACAATAAACACTTTTAGAACATAGATATTTTGAATATATGAACTCAAACGATATATTTATATGAATAAAATGTGAAGCAACTACATATATGAACCACATGAAATAAGGACTTCGACATTATGCAATATAAAACTAAAATTCTCACAATATCGATAAGATTGCTTGAATTATCATGAAGGAGTGACTTTAATAAAGTAATTTGTCACAGTATTCACACTAATAAAAATTTTCAAAATAATAAACGAGACAAATGGTATACTGAGATGCTGTACAGTTTTGGTCATGGTCATTTGATTACGAAAGATAAATCAGATCGAGTTTTTCTCGATTATGGGGTCGTTTTTCTAACTGGTGGTAGTTGTCACGTTCATAAGCGCCTTCTCAGAACCTAAATTGACTAAAATATTTTTTATTTTAAAAGCTAATAAATACACACGTGTTGTCATGTGGGATTATTTTAATTTTGGACAATCACCAATAGCTTGATTTATACTATGTTGGTGCCATTGGTGTGCCTATCAATTTCCTTTTATTCATCTATGTTTGCCTCTATCTTACTTACACCTGCAACTTCTTTTTTCAAAGCACAGTACCCTGTATTCAAACGGTAAATTTTCAACTTAAGTCTACTTGAATTGAAATAAAATGTTGTTTTTTGGAGTTCATTGTAAATGGCTTGATTCGTGATTTTATTCATTTGAACTTAACTAAGCCTCAAATTGAACTTTAGTGACAAGTCATGATTTCTCATTAGATGAAATGTATATGTTTGTCTCAATATAAGATACGAATGCGTTTAAAATTCTTCAGGCCGAAAACTCAACGTCAAGATTCAGAGAGCGATTCAGATTCTGATGCTGAATTGGATCTCCTTCCGGAGTACAGCAAACACTCTGTAAAATGTGCATTGTTCGTAAGCGGTTTGCACAACATGGCGCTTTTAGCACTACTTGACACCGACGCGGCAAATGACGTGGACACTATTAATAATCTTGTGAGTGTTTTTTTTTTAATAGTATAATTAAATAAAACATATTATGGGTATATTATTAGAAACGCTGAAAGTCTGTAACTAAAAAAAATTGAGTTTTGACTATAAAAAATCTTGTGAGTGTAATTTATTAAAACGGTATAATTAAATAAGACATATTATGAGAAAAGATGAAAGTCATGTACCTAGATGAAAACCCAACTAGAAAAGTTTTAAGTATGAGTTTAAGCTTTGACTATCGACAATCTTATGAGTATTTCATTAAAATAGTATAATTAAATAATACTTATTACGAAAAGAGTCATGTAATTAGAAAAGTTTTAAGTATGAAATTTGACTATCAAGAACCTCGAAAAGTATAATAATATAGTATAACGGTTTTGAGTATAAAGGTGGACAAATATAGGAGTAAAGGAAGACCGAAAATAGTATGGATGGATTGTGTGAAAAGTGATATGTATATAAAAATTGTGAATACTGGATGATGTGACAGGGGCAAGTGTTAAATGAAAACCTATTTTGCCGATCCTACTTATGTGATATAGGTTTTTTTTTTCTTCAAACTGACTGTGCTATTGGCCTTGCAAGTCCTTTACAGCTTCACCGGACTACTAAGGCGAGCGCTTAAGGCACTTAGCCGATTTTACTCAGGATATGTGATATAGGCGTGTGCAGAAGAAGTATAAATACCAGTAAATAAAATAAATGTTTCTTTCTGCATTTTTTTATCCGGAATATGACACGGGTGAAATTGCTGATGAAAGTTTCTATAGGGAACTAATAATTTCTCAAGTTGGGAATAATTAAATTTATAATACTTATGATAAGGAATGTTTTTGAGTTTTTAACCATTCTCTGTGAGATGATTTCAAAGAAAAATTGACATGAAAGGGTTTTTGGTAACTGGATAACGTAGTAAATATTTAAAATGTCCTGCCCTTAATATAATCAAGAAATAAATTGAGCCGTCACGGGACGCCTGACAGCTGTGAAACATCGAAATTATTTTTTATAATTTATATGCCTAAAAGAACCGATTACGAGAGGAATCAGCTATGGCATAATGAAAAGATAAAGCATTACAAAATAATATATATAATAATAATAATGACTGTCTATTTTATTTTATTACATAAATATTCATTTTGATTAAATACAAAAATTCAACTAGGTACAAACGCGGTGTGTTTGACGGCATTTATCAAAGGGCGCTAGGTCGTTGGTCTACAAAACAGTTTTTATGTTTATTCAGACAGAGTTGCAAATGTTTTTGAGTATTTCGTTAATATGCTTAGTTAATGTTTTGCGTCGCCTCGCCAATTTACCCTTCGCCTATAGATGTTTCACATCAAAATATCCTATAAATTTTTATGAACAGTGAAGGTTACTTAAACTCGTTTGATTTCAGTGGGAGACCTCGCTTAACGCTTTGGGACCCATTGAACAGAAATGTATAGAACCACTTGCCGCTGGTACCGACGTGAACGACTACAGCTATCTGACACTGGATCCTGACTGGGGCACAGTAAAGAAGGGTGGTCCATGGGCAGCTCTCGACATTGCTACCATGGGTTTTATCCACAATGAGTTTACAGAGGACCCAGAACTTTCAGAATTCATACTAAGGTATGTTAAATAAAATACAATAGTGCTATTTTTTGTTATAAGCCAAAAATCTCTAACTAGACTAATTATCAATTGCAAAAAACTTCCATTAGGTCTTATTTCTAAAAATAGGTCTTAGCCATTATAATTTTAATACTCTATTAAACACTTGTGCCTTGCAAGAAATAATCTAAAATAGTAAGTTGGTCTGATTTATGTCCAAAAAAGCACTGTTCAACTGTCAAGAATGAAATCATATTGTATAAAGAATTCTGTAATGTAAATGTCATATTAAAAAGCAAGCATCCACTTATGTACTTTTATTATAAGTTAAAGACGATGTTTAATTTTTGAGACACTATCGGTGTTATTACAAAAAAAAAGCTAAATACGTATTGAATACTTGCTTTATACGGGTTTCGTTGTAAATGCACCGCGCTGGCCCGAGGCAAATTCGCGTTATCCTTTTTTCGCAAGTCTAACCTAACTTAACCAAAGCGAGAGCAAGATGGCGAACATTCAGCGATCGCTTGTACATTTAAAACGAAACCTTTTTAAAGCAAGTGTTCAATAGGTATTCAACTTTTTTTTGTAATAAAACCGTATGCTTTTAAGGGTTAAAAGCTCAAACTTCGTGACGTAAAACAAGAACTAAAAGGTATCGAAACTCAAGTACCAAGAATAGCAACAAAAAACTAAACATTAAGAACTATAGTAGAATATAAAATTCATAGTAAAACTAAAAGTATTCAATATTTCACTTCTGTCATATAACAAAGTTGATTAGGTTTTTTTTTTAAATATCGATATATTACATATGATGGTTGTATATTTATTTATAGTTGTTATAAAATCTACAGGAGCGATGAGAGCGTTGTGCTTGGTGTATGCTGTGGAGGCGCTCAGATCTTTTACCAAGAGAACGGACACAGGCTGCCGGGTCCTCCTGCACCTTCGGATGCACTCGCCGCTGCTCCTCTGAGAGCCAGGCGGCGACTACACAGGGATCACTCTACCCTACTCTTGTAAAATCAACGAAATCATTTATGTACTTACACAGAAATACCTTCTGGAGGTACTCGTATGATATACTCTCACGAGCAAACTTTGTGGACGCAATCGTATGACTAGAGGAGTCAAACGAGACCCAGGGAACCATACACAAGTAGTTGGTTGATTGACCACCTTCGTATCTTTTTGTTAATAATACCTAGTGAAATGATGTAAGGCAAAGTGAGAGGAGGCATAATTGCAATACACTCTCATGTACAAAAAGCCACCTATGTACTCTAGTGGAGGCTCTCATGAGTCTAGGAGCTACAATAGAGCCAGGCAACCCCACACAATCATGTGGGTAGTTGCTCACCTCATATATTAAATTTGGGTAAAATAAACAATGCCAAGTAGAATGAGAGTGAAGCGAAAGCAAAAGGAGGTGAAAGTGCCATACACTTCATCATCACATTGTTTAGAATATGGATACTGAATAAGAAGTACTAGACTTTAGAGTTATAAATGATTTTCGAAGTAATTAATTTATTTTGATGTTTCAAGTGATGATCATTCAGTAACAATTTGTAAACTTACCATGAACCCAATCTTCCTATATTAAAAAAAGATCCTGATAGAATCATAATATAACAGACAGTAGCCAACTAGTTTATCACCATTTTCAAGCTAAAAATGTGTTCCCAGGGTAAAAGTTTATTTGACTACCTGCATTTACTAACGTATCTACTGTTATCGTTCGCTCCTAAAGGTTCAAAACTTTAATTATGATACGATTAGACATTAGTCTACATTGTTGAAAAATATTCTAGAGTAGCTATACATAGCCTTGCGGCCCGATGAGTGTTTGCAGTTGGCCCACCCGATTATTCTTTATTTTCAATTACTTTTAAATTTCCTGCCCATCAAAAAAAAAAAACTATAAGCACACTGGGTAATTTAAACAGATCCCAGATAATCCGAGTTCAATGCGTTCCTTATGCTATAAGGGTTATAGCAAGCTTGTTTTATTGGACGACCTTTTTCACAAAATTAATACATTGTTAATTTGAGTTTTTTTTTTCAATTCAATACCTAGATATTTATAGTTTGTGGCCTGAGATACCATGAGTGAAACGTGTTTGTGAGCCGTTTAAAAAAACGTTGAATACCACTGCTCTAGAGTAATTCAATAGGAATAGTATAGGTGGAAAGTGTTAGACAGATATATATTATTGGTACTTTTGTTTCAATGTTTAACCAAAGTGTGTGTTGACCAGTTGTGTTGATTGGAATGAATAAGAAATAATCAATAAATCGTAAATAAATGCAAGAAAAATAGAAATGGAACTTTAGAAATACTGTATACTTTTGCCATTAAATGAGACGTAAGATAAACTAATGAGCCATAAGAAATCATAATGAAAGAAAAAAAATTGGTTGCCTGTAAAGTCGGTATACGGGCGAAAGTTTTACGTGACAACGACTTTGAGTGGTAAAATAATTTTCGTATAGTAGTCTCTCTCGCTCTTAGGCGGGCTAACCATGCCCGAGTGGAAGGGACGCGTGCCTCTCACTCGCTCTCATTGTGAGCGCATAACGTGAGCGGAGCGTAACGCAGTTTCTTGAAGTGTCACCCGGCAAACCAATTTATAAGACGTTGTCACGTCAAAATATACTGACATATTCTAAATTACCACCACTACCTATTAATGGACCTTAGACTATGTCAAAGGTTATCATGAAACTACTCAATGAAGTTGATCAAAATTAATATTTAGAAATATATACGTAAAATTTGGAGTTCAAAGTTCTATTGACGTTGTTCAGTCTGAAGGCAGATTCAAAGAATATGTTCTGGAATTATTTGACACACCGCAAAAACTAAATTTGAAATGAAATCTTATAAATCGGTGCAATATTTTGACAAACGTTCGTAGTGTTCCTGCGTTTATGTGATGGCTGGAAAAAAAAAAAAAAAAAAAACAATTTAAAACTAAAATATGATCATTTTAACTAAAAAACAAATCACGAAGGCAAGTCACATCGAATTTTTTTTTATATTCTTCTTAGTATTTTTGGATTTTATTATGTAAGCAGGATTCATTGCGTAATTTAACTCATGTTTAATAACTATGTAGAAAAGTGCTGTAGCGAGTTTGTTTCTAGCTCATATAATTCTTGCCATTAGTGTATAAGTTTTTGGCCATGTCTGTAGTTTAGTATAAGCACTATAAAATTACTATATCTTGCCATTATTTGTAATTTATAAAGAGTTTCCTAGATGTTAATTAGTATATCCTTTAAATAACTTAACCACCACGCCAATAATGACTTTACACCGGCCCTTCAGCGGCTGCATAAATCTTAGTTTTTATACATATTTAATTATCTTTCGATTATCTCGCTTTTGAAGCACTAAATCGGACATACATTTACTAGTAACCTTAAAAACTTATCCCCAAATTCGTAGATTTTTAAATCTTTCTGTTCTCTATCTGTTTAACTAAGTACCCACCCCCCCCCCCCCCCCCCACCTACTCCCCCTTAGATCCGATGCTGTTATTACATTGCGAGAGTATGCATTATTTTTAACGCCTAAATTAAACCACACTCATGAAGACAGACTGACAAAGATTGCACTATCATGTTAACGATTTAATACTGGTGCCTAATTGTTTTTTTCGATTTGACTACTCTATCGGCCTGACGGGCCTTAACAGCTACACCGAGCTAATCTCATTTTTTTTATCCAATTTATGTAGGACGGTTTCTGCTGACTTTAAAAGATTACTTTTTATGTTCTTTATTATGGCAAGACGTTATTAACGCATCTGCCAATGTTTTATTTTAGAAGTACATGGTACCTTTTTTAGTATTTCCCGCGCTTACCTTAACATTACATTTCAAAGCAGTATTATAAAATACATTCCTTTTTAAAGAAAATCATTATTTTCGTAGTTTTGATAAAATGTTATTATTGCCAACAATTTGATAACGCGTCCAAGTAATGGCAACTTTGTATTATATTGGTTTTGTATTATTTTGTTAAAGCTTTTTTGTTATATTCGGTACATAAATTATAAACTTTTACATTACATTTTAGTGTTAAGTCGCCATAAATAGTGCCAATACACTTGTGGTATGTATCTAATTTAAAATTACATATACATAATATATGTCTTGATAAGAATTTTAATAAAAACTTAATAGTGAAATGTTGTTTTAAATACTGTGAGATACCCAAAAAGAACTGCAAACAGTCATATATATTGCAAAAGAATCACACATTTTATCAAGTTCTTTAGTATGAAAATTATATGGAAATATTTTTGGATAATAATATATTATCACGCATTGTAATATGATGCATGATATATAAAGTGAATTGCCTGGCAACAGACGTTGTCCCGCCCTGATTATAGAAAAAAATCTTGATAAATTATATACCAAAACCTTCCTCACGAATTACTTTATCCACTGGTGAAAACCGCATGAAAATCCGTCCGTCTTCGTGTTTTTCAGGGAAAACTTTGTTTTATACTATGTAATGATAATTATAGTTTTATCAATTTTAAAAATAGTTAAAAACATGATCTCTTGAA
Source organism: Antheraea mylitta (assembly GCA_014332785.1). Classification (NCBI taxonomy): domain Eukaryota; kingdom Metazoa; phylum Arthropoda; class Insecta; order Lepidoptera; family Saturniidae; genus Antheraea; species Antheraea mylitta. Next base: position 2,178,589 of record JACEII010000002.1, read on the forward strand.
CTATTTGAAATGCTCATGAGTTGATGAATTTTATTTGCGACGCTTGATTATATTATTCATTCTATGATATATTATGAAATTATTCCAGCATTTTATGAAATGTAAAACTTTTTAATATTACCTATATATATCTTACGACGAGTATATTACGTCATCTGATATACTAATCACAATGGTTTTTTTTCTCGAATTGACTACGCTATTGAATTTGCAAGGCCTTTAAAACTTCACCGGCCTCCCAATCACAATACACTATAAAAATGTTCTTTTGCAATATATATTTAAAATTACCCAATTAAATTAAAGTATCTACTTCAATAGTTCTATCGTCACCGACTAAAGAATGAACAATTTGCCATCGAGTCAAGAGTAATAGACTGAATATGCGCAATATTAGCAGTTGGGCTAAGTTTATAGGATTATTTAAATAAGGCTCTTTTTATACACCAGGCGATTGTTTAAAGGATGACACCGTTCAGTCGTGTGATAGTTCACGGTCACATTTAACACAGAAAATAATATCAAAACAAATACTAATACGCAACAAAGAGAACCTTAGTTACAGTTTGTTCTAAAATTTTTAAAATTATGGGAACCACACTTTTAGAGATAAAAAAATCACCCTACGTTCAATGAACACCATTGAAGAGGCGCTTTTCAAGGTTAATTCATTAAGCAACTGCTTATCATCAGAATGCTGCACTGTCAAACAAAAGGAAGCTGGACGCGGCCCAGCACGGTTCATCGTGTCGGTATTTATTACACCAGTTCCTATTACGTAAATATCTGATGTTGAGTGGATATCAATTATGCGTTTCTCGAGATAATTAGGTCAAATATGAAGCACCTCCCATTTTATTTTAGAGACGACTACTCAGTAACCTCTATGAATAATGAGACTCTTTAGCCGGTAATCAATATAAATAACAGCATTTTTTCACCCTCTTTCAGGAATCACTCTTACATACCAGTAATAATAAAGATGTAGACAACTTTGTGACCCTACTTTTAATGTGTATCTAGTTACCACATGAATATTTGTTCAGAATTTTACCAATATATTTTCTTTTCAAAAGTATTAATTTAAGTTTTAAAATGCTCCTGTTAGTACGATCACACCTTTATAAACAATAGTATTTTCCTTTAAGATATGTATAGCGAAGTGTAAATGTCGAAAGCTGTGACGTCAAATGTCGAAAGCTGTGACGTCACACGCCTGTCATAACAAGAATTATACCAATTTCTTATTTAATTATCAATAATACATTTAGAACATATAAACAAATATACTGATTTTGTGTATTATAAGGGTCCAAAAATTGTTTATTGTCTACAACTCTATCATTAGTCTAGATATGTTTATAAGTTATTAACACATACTGTTGAAGTGATATTCAAGGTTTAAATTTGTTTGAGGAAACTCATAAGGAAAATATTATATTGAGAAATACACACGTTCTTTACATTAAAAATAAAATAAGCGGCAAATAATCCAAACTTAGTCAGCGACGAAGTTTTGCGAAAGGATAACGGATAGTGAAAGGTGAGGACAGAACTAAAACCAATGAATTAGTACATAACCATAAATGATATTAATAAAGACTATCGTTTATTATCAACAAGTCGCTCACAAATTAAATCTACAGCTAAAAGTAATGTGTGCATGTCAAACTGTATACATATACATTCGATACATAAAATATACGTTATCTATAATAGTAATAATGTAAACTACCGTCTCGAAATGCAATGTGTTGAATATATACTTGATTGCCAGAGCAAAAAAAAAATTTCGGTCAATTTTTTTCGTTTTTTTTTTTTTTTTAAGTCAGAAGATAAAGAATATGATCAATTTTGCTCGAGACTTCTCTCTTCAATGTCTTGAAAGCTTGGGCTTCCCAAAAATCGTGTACTACACGATCATATTCTTTTCGCTTCGACAAGTGGCGCCCTCTGGGCCGGTCCCGGATATTTTTCGACCGCCATTTCACAATGTCTTTCTCTCTTTCTTTCAACATTTGAACATTTTTTTCAAAACTTCGAACACAGTTTACGTTTCAAGGAACTTCATCCTTTACTTCTTGTTTCAATACCTTTTCAAACAAACAAAATTAATATTAGAGACTTAAGTGTTAAAACTTTATTTACGAACTAATCTTATTACATTACAGGGGTATCCCCTAAATGACAATGAGGCCTTACGGGCCAGTTTTACACTCTAGCCTTACAAACTAAGAATAAATCCCCTTATTATTAAAAAAAAAGACCCCTCATTAATAAAGTTAGCCGGGCTGTCGCGTAATTTGTAATGTTTACAATATTATCCCTGGTTAAAAGTAAACAGAATTAATACAACAAGAACAAAAAAAAAATCTGACCTATAACACACAACACACAGGTACAGTTTAAATGCAATACAAGGCCCAGTGGAGAAGACAATTTTAATTTTTTTTTTCTATAATACCAGTACAAAACTAACTTAATTCTATTCTCGTAGTGTTGACCGTCGCGAACTTACTAATAACGACCTGCAAATGTAAACAGCTGTGTAACAATTATATTATTATTAAAATTATCATGATATTAACAATTGTAGAAATGATGATGACAAGTATATTTTGATAAATTTATTCATTTAAGGAATAAATTTATGAAAATAATTTTTATGCAGCAAAAAAACTTAAAAGCTAGGACAGGGTGACCATACTGTTGAGGAAATAATGCTTTGTATATTACAAGGAAAAGACGCGGTTTCTCCAGTCTCAAATATTTGTTATCCTACTTGACCACACATACACACTAGAATTAAGAGCAGTGTTGGTATAAAATATCAGACTTAATGAGAAGACAGGCTGGAAATTTCCAGAAGTAGAATAAGTAATAACGTATTTCCTATTTGATACACGATACACAAGTTACTGTTAATTTTTGTCTTACTGAATTGAACTATTTAAAAACATATTTCACGTTACCCCTGTATTTATTTTAGGCAGAAACAAAATGGCAAAAAACATTTTCCCCTTGTTTTTTAACTGATTTTCTTATTATTATTGTTTTATGTTCAGTAGATATTGACGAGTTTTAATGTTTACGCGTTCCGTGCCACGTGTACCAGCGACGGTACACGTTAAACTTAATCTTTAGGTCACGTGTACCAACAGTGAAACGTGATAAACTTTATATTTAGGCCACGTGTATCAACGGTGATACACGTTAAACTTGATCTTTAGGCCACGTGTACCAACGGTGATACACGTTGTTACACTTGATCATTAAGCCACGTGTACCAGCGGTGATACACGATAAACCTGATCGTTAGGTCACGTATACCACCTGGTACACGTTAAACTTGATTTTTAGGCCATACCAAAGGTGATACACGTTAAACTTAATCTTTAGGTCACGTGTACCACTGGTGGTACACGTCAAATTTGATCTTTAGGCCACATGTACCAAGCGTTGGTACACGATCTGATAACTTGAAAACGAAAGAATTACTTACGCCATGTTATGTATGATGTTGTAACATATTGTATGATAATACATAATTAAGTCTGGTGAATCTGTGAAGGCCCGCCAGATCAGTAATGTAAACAGTTCGAAAAACAAAATATGACAACAAATATCTTTTTTTCCTCAAAATATCAAATGGCCTGAGAGACATATCAAGCAAACATGTCTTGACACGGAACTTGTTAACAACTTTTTTTTGGACAACTTCGCCTACCTATTTTCTATACGTGTACAAAATGAAACAGACATTGAATTTTTTTTAAATATCATACTCGACTGACCTCTGTCCATGAATTGCACCCTTTTCTTTCTCCATCTTTTCTAAATTGGTTGCCTTCATTCAGAAAACTTTAAACATAGTTTACATACAACTGAAAGGTTCATCGCAAATTGACGAATGTTATAGAAAAGCATAGTAGATAAGGAGTAAAACATCCTGTTTTACATACATCGATTAGTAAGCGGACATAGAAGAAAAACCACGACATTTCCACAAATGATATAATACAAACAACTTCTTGATTTCTTTAAAAGTATGATAACCCTGTTACAGGAATAACTAAAAATATTCAAACACAATTTGTGGATGCAGTCATTCGACATCCACACAGATTGTTTTATTCATCGAATTATGAAATCAATCAATGATATAATCTTTGGCAAGACGTATTCGCCGTTATTTCATTTCATTGTAAAACTTTTTACACATAAGAAATACAATTTTAGTTTATTATTTTTGTTTGTTTAAAAATCTGTTCTTCTAAAGGTACAACTAATTAACTAACTAATTTCAAGCACACTTTTAACGTGCTTAAGGAAGATATAAAATTTAACATATTTAATTTTATTTACCCATCTAATATTAACTTATACTTTATTGAGCGACACCAAGGATAAAATACACACACATTGCACGTAAATAAAAACATTTTTGTGTTTTTTGTTACAAATATACTGTTTTCTATCTCTATGGCTAGACTGTCGAATTTATAATATAACTACCGTATATTAAATTTAGATAATTACAAAAAACAAAACAAACAATGAATACATTGTTTGTTCCCGTCCACTACGCCTGTCTGTGTTAAAACAATTGTCACAGTTCGAATGAAACTTTAAAAACAAGCTCAATCGCGATACCCATTTGAATAACAAATTTAATTAAACCCAACTTTGCAACTTAATAGGTGTCGACAAATATGCAACTATCGATCTGGTCAAAGTATAGAAATTAGAACAGAAATGTCACACGGATGAATTAGACATAATTAATATATCCATAAGCATTTGCCATAACAAGGTTTAGGCCCTACTATAGGCACTGTGGTACAGCAACACCAAGCAAACTCAGCAATTAGTTCTCGTCGCGGCCCTGCCTTCACATCATTTGCTCTCCTATATAACTGGAAATTAGACACGCATCATTACAAAGAGAGAAAAGCCTACATTTTCATTCCATCTTCTGATGTTAGTAATTCATTGTTATTTTTTTCCATCATATGATCAACACCACGGTTGTCCATTTAATAATACAAATATACATCTTTATATGTATAATTCTTCTGTCTGTCTGTATGTGACTAAATTCCTCCTAAACGGCTAGACCGATGAAAGTTGATAAAAAAGATTGTATGGGTTGAAGGTGGATTCAAGAATGGTTTAGATTCACAATTGGATCTGGTAAGTGATGCTACAGTTAACTCTTAGCATTTTTTTATCATCAAGGCTGGAAACGTTTGCCGAGACTATTAGCAGAAAAATATATCGAATTGTCTTTCATACAACAGAGAAACGGAGCAAGTTTGGAAAGTTTCATTCATGTCATCTTATATTACTAGATACATGACCCGTCCTACTGGCTTGCCCAACCAAACGGTGTCACATACTCATGTAATCAAACTTCAAATGGATAATCCACAAAGTAATTAGATATCTTTAAAAAAATAATCAAAGGTATGTCTATAAAAGTGGTGTAATTTCATATTTTTTCTTATAACATAATCACATTTAGACATGTATTCTATTAAAAAAATGAAGCAAGTATAATTAGTAATATATATATTTTGTTTTATGTTTATAAAGAGATATATCTAAAAATTCATTAATTATGCAAAAAGTACATGAATAAATATAATTACACTATTTTACCAATAGATAATACATAATATTATCAAGTAAATCCTTTCGTTTTGATTACATCAATAAAGCATTTTAATTTACAGTCCTCATCAATATTTTTGGCTGCTCTGAATATAGCCTTAAATGCTTGCACATAATCCAGTCAAGAGTTTCATACAAAACAATGTTAAAGTTTTTGTAATAGGACTTTTAAATTGGCATTTATTTTTATGTAAATTGTCTCAATGTAAAAAAAAAATTTTATAACTACATTTGTATTTTACTCATAAGTAATTAGAACAGTCGAAGAGATTGTCAGAAGAGATTGTCGAGGAGTGTATATGTATTGTTATATTTCAAAATAAGCTAAATCCAATTTTAGTTGTTCCTAATATTTTACGTTATTTTTTTAAAAACATTTTGTTTTGTACATTTACAATATGAAGATTATAAAAAAAAACCTGATTCGCAAACTTCATTCTCTGTGTATAAAAACTGAAAATCTTAAAAAAATTAAATATGATATATATGAAAGATAACAATTGGATTTAGCTCATTTTGAAATGTAACAACTTAAATATTTATTTATCTATTTACAGGCATTAACTGGACATAACTACCGCGAGCCTATATCGTTGGTCAGATTTATAGAGTACGATGGATGGATGCGGGTAGGTAGTAAAGTGCGGGAAGGTATTCAGATGTGGGTAGGTACTAAAGGCCGTTATAGTAGTAAGACTTACGCGTCGGGTAGGAGCACTCGCGTTCGTGAAGGCCACTGCGCCGGTAGTGGCGGAGGGTGGTGATGGATGGATGGATGGATGGATGTGGCTAAGTAGTCGGATGGGGGTGTGCGGGTAGTGGGTACTAACGGTCGTTATAGTAGTAAGACTTACGCGGCGAGTAGGAGCGCTCGCGTTCGTAACGGCGACTGCGTCGGTAGTGGGGGGAGGGCGAACGGTGCCGGTAGCCGCCACGGTGGTAGTACTCGCGCTCGCGGTACCCGCCGCCGCCGCCACCGCCGCGGTAGTAGTAGTCACTGCTGTCAATAAAACAATATCTATTAGTACATCACTACAGTACCAATCTCACTAATCCGGTACTATTGAAGATCCGATTATATATAACTAAAAGAAACCTTGACAAATTATATACCTAAACCTTCTCCGTGGACCACTTTATCTATTTGTGAAGACCACATGAAAGTTCGTTCAGTACCGTGAAACCTGGCAACTTTGCCGTCGGATGTTCTATTTGCCATACCTACACCAACTTCTGAAGTATTAATGTCTATTACATCAAAACCACACTTTTTTACTATATAAGGATGTCTTTAAATTAAATTTAATTTCTTTATTTACAACATTTACTTTTTTACGTCAACTCAGTCAATATACACAATTACAGTAATGTCCCTTTTTTTTTTCTATGATAGCGCCCAACGACTGTGTGCTCCGAAACTTTAATAAAAAAAAAAATGGGAAAATCTTTACCTAGGCAAGTTAAATTTTTGATAATTTATTTTATTACATTTGATTTAATGAATTAATAATTATTTCTTCGATATCACTTAGTCCTCGTCAGAAAATATTCTTGGCAAATTTAGCAACCCAGTATAGTCATAAAGTGATGTCAAAATTGCCATATTTTGTGGAGTACAAGGGTTGTCAAAAAACATTTTGAGATTATGTAATTATTAACTAATAACTGATTAGTAACTAATTTACAGTTTCGATAGAAACTTATCTGGTGGGATATGGATACCGTATTATTGTTGAACATATCTTTAAAATGTAAAAATTTGTCCAACTCGACAAACCTGGCCTTTTTTCCTTTTTAGTACGAAAAAATCAAAATTAGGTTGTGGAATTTACCACATTTATCAAAAAGTATTTTTTTATGATAATAATACTATAGCAATCGTGAGTTTCTAGCTGTGTACAAGTTTGTTCATGGTTGTTCATTATTTCTTATATGGAAATCTGTTTATTTTCTCCAAAATGTAGGTGAGGCAATGTCACCGTACGTTATAGATGACTTTACCATAAAATATTTTGGCTAAGTTCACAAGGCAATGAGGCAATAAATTATACTTATAATATTAATATTTTATTATATCTAAATATTCTACAAAAATTACTATGATTTTAGTTGCTATTGTTTATTGTCTTAATATAATTTTATGCAATAACTCCGACTTCAACATTGTTGTACAGAAAAAAGGGGCAATGTTGCCTAGGTATATGGTAGTTATTGAGTTTATCACGAACAAACAGACAGATGCAACAAAGGATTTTCTTTTATAATACGTAATAACTACTTGATCCAACCACGGGTTGCTGTGGCTCAGTTATTATATATTAAATTAAAATTATGAAAATTAAAACGTGACGCCATCTATGAGATATCTATAACAGACGGTTCTACTATCGATACAATGATTTAAAGCGTCAACTGTCCGAGACTGATGAAACTTACAGTTAATAATGATAATCACCATTGACAATAGACAAAATATTGACGTCAGTAGTCATCGAAGTACACATTATTCTATATATCAATTTTGAATAAATTATATATGAATGGCAACTTTCATGAACATCAGTTGAGTAATTACAGAGGTCACCGTGAACAAATATCATGACATCGAATTTCTATACATTTATAAGGAGGTGTTGGGTATTATATAATAAAACAGTTTGTGAACTGCCGCTTGTGTTTCAATACTTAAATACTTTATTTGAATAGTCAAATATGTGTTAAATATTGCCCATTGTCAGTACGGATACATACAATAATAATTCTTTAGTAGGAATATGCAGTTTAAATAAATAATAAAACTTACTCTCTGTCTCTACGTCTGTCGTAACCATTGTCACCTCTGCTGCTGATGCTGCAAACAATTATCAAATTAAAAAAACATATCCCTTCTAGGACTTTGATCATTAACAACAATAACTAAAACCTTGTCCAAACAGGCCTTTAATAAATCAACTTAGCTTATAGTCAAGTTACTCTAAAACTGTTCCTTTATGATATGCCAACTTCTGGATCACACATAAATATATCATGTGTGTATTTCTGATGTTGGGATGACGATTCATTTCATTAATTTGTAAAAGTAAAAATGGTAACCTAAATGTAATAGGACTGTTTTCTATCTGAATTACCATTTGCCGATATATAGAGCTTAAAGCATGGGCAGATCTAGATTAGATTTTGGGGTGTAAGGGGTGTCGAGTAACATCCTAAGACTTGAGACACCCAAGCCAACCTCACCTGCACGTGGTGCACCCTGCTGATTAACGAACGAGGCAATAGCGATAGCGAGGTGGTAGGGTTTTACAGCCCGATTGGGTCGCAACCACCATGTACATGGCGAAAAAGTCCGTCATAGTAACTCGCTTCTGCGCGTCGCATTTCGGGATCAGCCTGTGCATATCCAGTACCAGATAACTTTCGTCATTATGGCCGACATGACAGCGGCGACCGGCGATGGATAATCTGTCTCTCGATGGTTGCCGATGTTTTTGGATTGTACTATGCTTAACATCAGGCACAGTGCAGTCACTTTGTCGTGCTTCAATAAAAAAAAACTACATAATTATATTTTCGTATACGGTTTAACAAGAGTAAATTAAAAGACAATAAAGATATGAAATGGTGTGGCTAGAATATATATAAACAAATTGATAAGATGTATGTCATTGAGCACTCATCATGCACAGAAACTACTGGATAGTTTCGATCAAACCTGTCTAGACTAATGGTGGGCAAACATTTTTAAAGAAAGGCCACAAAGTTTTAGAAATTCTAGAAGGCCAGAATTATAGAAAAAATGCATTTTGTATTAAAGCTTTTAAAAAACGAAATACCTTTTACTTTTACGCCTCGTTAGGCGTGTGAGACATATGGAATTGGAATATTTAGGTTGGACGGACTCTTGGCGGGCCATCACTGATCTAGACATTTGATCTTTAAATAAATGAAAATATCACAATATCTTCATTTTAATGAGTATGATTATTAATGTTTTAAGTAAATATGCTTTTTATTAGCGCTACGAATTCAGAGACGTGAAAAGTGGGAGATAATGGTATGGAGCATTCGTAAGAGAGGAGAAGTAAACAGATTAAATTCTTTCCAAAAAATATTGTAATCAAAGTTAATGTCAGATAAAAATGATCAACAGGTGCGTGACAGCATCATCAATGACAGTTCCCGCCCGAAAGATCTGTCCACTCTGCATATTAAAGCAATAACTGAGTATTAAATATTTTTAATCACTTTGCAGTTTTCACTAGGAATGTTCATACTTTTTTTTTTATTACGAACTGACCAAAGTTATTGGCGTAACAGGCCTTTACAGCTTCACCAGACTACAATGTTCTCAGTACTCAGGCGCGTTAATACCATTCAACGGGTGTAGTCCGGTGAAGCTGTAAAGACCAAAGAATTAAGGCTAATAGCATAGTGAGTTCGAGAAAAAAAAAAACCACTCAACGGAAGTGTCAAGACGGCGTCTAATGCATGTTAAGATTCTGATTACTATAATAAAATAAATAAATAATGATACCAATAATGTTCAGGCCAATCGTATTTCACATTCCGAATTAAATAGTAGCAAGTCATTAGTACGGGTCGCTGGTAGTAGTCAATAGTACGGACGTAGGTCAATAGTAATCGTCTGAATACATATTTTTTTACGTGTCTCTCTGTATACATAAAATATATTGTTAAAATGATAGTAGAAGCAGACTATTTTTTTTTTTATTTTCCTATAATTCCCTTTATTACTCACGTCGGCTTGCCCATGTATATTCCAGGCGTGGGAGTGTGTGCGCGTTGTGTAATGGAGAAATCGACACGGATCCGACGTCCGTCTATCTCCATTCCGGTGCACTCGTTCTTGGCCACCTTCGCGTCCTCCTGGTTCACGAAGTAGACGAAGCAGAAACCACGGGAGCGACCAGTCTGATAAATTTTAATCATTGTTAAATATAATATAACTAGCTGATCCGGCCACAAGTTGCTGTGGCCTAGTTATTAAAATTAAATGTGGCCTCATGTATGAGATATCTATAACATTCGGCCTTAAAAGTATCCTGTCAACAAATTCATTTAAAGTTCCAATATTTCTATAAAAATGTAAACATAGGGACACGTTAAATTAACATTCTTATTATATGTATGTATTAATCATATTATTAGTGTTGAGGGTTATTATTTGGATGTCTTTCCGTGTAATTTATGATATATACATTTTTATTTACATTTGGATCACATAATGTTAATAACAAATAGTTTAATACTTTAATTAATACATAGAATGTTTAAAATTTTACGACTACAATTTTATATTATCGTGTTTATACTTTTCAATTTTCGTGAAAAAAAATTGTGGCCGGTATCTAGAAAAATGAATAGATTATTTTTACAAATGTTTGTCTGTTTGTATGATTACTAAAGTACTGAGTTCACAATAAAACCTCAGCAAAAAATCATAAAGGATATCCCTAAGAGTAACTAATTTTTCGTTTAATTAAAATCGGTCCACTCTGTCATAAGTTATTGTAATTTGAATGACGACTAGAGTTAGTACGAGAAGAGTAGTAATCTATACTAATATTATAAAGCTGGATGGTTTGTTTTTAATATGTTTAACACGCTAATCTCATGTAAAATTGGTCCGCTTTAAAAAATCCTTTCAATGTTAGATAGCCCATTTATCAAAGAATATTCTATATATCATCATGATAAGACCTATAAGAACGGAGCACCAATGAAGAATGTTTTAAAATCGTTTGTTTAGTGCGTCCGCTGCGTGTTAGCGTTAGCCTAAAGTAACTAACTATTCCACGCGAAGGAAGTCGCGGTAATTTTTTTTTTTTTTCGAAATGTCACGCTATTGACCCAGCAAGGTCTTAACAGCTTCACCGGACTACTGAGGCGAGCGCTTAAGGCACTCAGCCGATTTTATTATGACAACCAGTTCAAGGGTGCACGGCACACCTCGGCTTGGCTGTTGTATGTTGCATGCAAAATCGCGACCTATCTTAGCTAACCTAGCTAACTATTCATATGTGTATGAGTTGTTGAAACGTATATGTGTACCAAGCATACACGCCTCAACCACTCCTCCATATATTTATTATCGGAAAATTGAGTTTTTCAGTTCGATAAGGGGTAAAATGTAAACCCTTCCACTTTCATGTGTAAGCGTGTAGGCGTGCACGTGTGTGGGGGTGATCGTGTAGTGTTGTAGCGGTGATGTATATTTGTGTGTCACCGTATCGCGCAAGCAACGCACTCAAAGGCTCCCTACCGAGGGATTGAACATAGACTTGAGCCGCTGCCGTGGGAGGGCTAATCGGGTAAGTCGCGGAAAGAAACTAGTCATTAATATTATTGTGGCAACTTTATTTTTCAAGTTTGACATTAAATGTATTGTAATGTATAGATAGATAATTATAGTGTCATGAGGCGCATTAAAAAGTTCAATTACCTTTCTAAAGTTAGCGTATTTAACCGCAATAATTTGTATTTAAATGTTTGTGTATAAATAACGCAGTGGTAAACTAGAGTTTTTGGTGGGATCTTAGTTTGTCATGTAGTTGATTTTATATTTTATTCATAACTAGCCTCTGCCCGCGACTTCGTTTGCGTACTCAAAAGGAAAAAACATCCCGATTTTGAAACATTTCTCATCTGTGCTCCGCTCCTATTGGTTGTAGCGTGATGATATATAGCCTATAACCATTCTCGATGAATGAGCTATATAACACTGAAAGAATTATTCAAACCAGGCCAGTAGTTCAAACTTTACATTTTTATAATATTAGTATAGAAGTATAGATATATGTGGGCGTTTTTTTTAATGTTGCATTGCAATATTTGAACATTAATCGATCTATATATTGGTTAAATATAGTACCACTAAGTCAGCATAGTATTAAATTTGTATACTATTTTAAGGTCCTTTCAGAGCACATAAGTTATAATTTTAACTTTAAACTAATATTCTAGTATGTGTTAACAACTCTACAATTTTTTCCCTACAGTACTGCCATAATCGAATCTTATACAAGTTATGGTCTTAATAATTAAAAACTCACCTTAGCATCGATAACAACTTGAACTTTGTCAACTTGTCCATACTTCGAGAATATGTGATTGATCTGCTGTTCTGTAGTGTACAAACTCAGGCCAAATACTCCCAAGCATCTTGATGGAGTCGGATTTTCCTAATGGAAGATATAACATGTGACACCAAAGATTAAATGGATAACAATTTGTTATATTTGTGAATAGTGTAACTTATAATTATTTGAGTTTTGTATTATGTAGAACAATATAATTGTTTTTGGGTACTTCAAAACATTAGTCCCTTATCTAGTTACATTATTTCCTTTTAACATCTAATAAGTAATATTATTAAAACGAAAAACTCTTTGGTCATACTATCTAAAATAGTTCTGAGTGAGATTCCTTTTTATGATAATTGTTAATTATAGTCAGTGTTTTAAAAGTTTCTGACTAATTATTTTCAGAATTAAGATCATTTTTACATATGGTATAATCATTTTCACGAAATGTAAATACAAAATGAATGTTAATTATCGAAATCGGTAATTTGAATGTTAACATCAGAAAATATAAAATAGTTAATTGTTAATTTACATGTTTGACTTGAAATATACACTTATTTAAAAAGGCGGCACACACCTGTTCAAATAGACACTTGAAAAAAAAATGCTTGCATCTTGTTGGATCAAGTGATTAATTCTTCTAGAAGTTTAATTTAATTTACAATTATGAAAACCCAGAATTTAAAAAATCATAGACCATTTAGACTATAACTTTCAAAAAAAAAAATTCAAAAAAATATTTTAAAACATTTCTATTAGATCATTTTTTTATGAAAGGTAGAGGTAAGAAGAGCAATCTCTGTGTATGAAGTGTCCATCAAAATAAGGTAAATTAGACTGTCCCTACAGTTGCAAAATAGTGTTCATTATTATTCAATTATTTCAACAAGTTTTATAAAAGTAAATACTCCAAAATCACTAAACGTATTATTTAAAGTTCACTCCATGTTTTCTTACAACAGTTATTTTAAATATATTTCCAAGATTGTTTCGGACTATTCATAATTTAATGTCTTCTACAATAAATTTTTTGGTCATTTTTCCAACATGTCTTCAATATGAGATAGCAATCTTTAACCTCTATCGTCCATAATTTCCTTGTATTTATATTTTTGGGTTACACTTTTGAAATACAAGGTATATTGTGTGTGTAATGTGTAATGTGTAATATGTTTGGTAAATTGGAGACGACAACGCAATCTTCCATATACAATTGCGATTCTATTACTAGTCTCAACTACTAATATTATCTACAATTTATAGAGGATTAACTTGTATCTACTAATATTCTTTAAGTTTAAGGGTTAACTTATTTGCCCAGGCGTCTCCAATGGTACCAACTAAACTAAAAAATATCACAGCAATGTGACAAGTATAGACAACGGGTATGTACCAAAAGTCTCACCCTGTCACCAAGATGGCGACGGCGGGACGACATCGGGCTGTGCGAATGAGAGCGGCGATAGGAGCCCCGCGGCGAGTACGAGCGCGAGCGAGTCCGCGAGTAGCGCGACCTGTAGCCGCGTCGCGGGGACCCGGAACGCGACCGCGACCTGGAGTGGGTCCTATCATCAGCCGTCAGGGGAGGCAATTAACATGCTTGTACATGTGGACATTCACAACATATCTACTCTGGTTACGGATTTGTTCACTCATCTATGCACAATCAATATTTATTAGCTGATCACAATGATATTATATCTAATAACCTGTAAATATTGCATAAGCGCTTCGACAGCGTCTTATTAAAACTTGGCTATAGGCTAGCTATTTTTGACTGCTGCCGCGTAAATCTGTCCGTATCTAAGCAACATATAACTATTTCTCTTTTACCACTGATATTGAGAATATGCCATCTTACTTCCACATTTTATCGAAGACAGTGTGGCTTTTCAATATTACTTTACGTATGTGTGCGTTATCGTACCATTTGTCAAAATATTGTATCTACAAAGTTTTAGTTATAATATCATTGGCTGATCCTTCATTTCCTTTACTGATTTTATTATCGACTCAACACCCATCTCTAAATCAAAACCACAACACAATACATCGGATATCCGGTTACAGACATTATAGAAATCCTACAAATTGATAAATGAAGGTTGCTTTCATCTTCCTAGTGAGTAACATAAATTGCATTTTATAGTAAGTTTTGAAATAGACGAGTTGCAACCACATATCATCAAGATCTTGCATTGAATACAGAGACGATTTGTGTATAAATGAAGGAAATTGAAATCGTGTATAATATATAAAATTGTGTATAAAATCAAGAATAGTAAGGGCATGTTGATAGATGCTCAGGTTAGTTAGATAACAAAGTGATTACGACAGCATTTCTCAGACATAAACAAGTGAACAAATATTTCCATCATATTAAAAACTACAATTAATCTAAATTAGCCAATAATTTATGTTCTGTATAGTTCAAGTAAGCTTATTTGAATACACAATTAAATTGCCATACCTATTTTATTTTAAGTCAAGATCTTTGATATTGATTTGTTACTGTTAAAAAACTTATTTTTAAAGCATGTTACACGTGAAGTAAGACTAAATGGAGGTTTGATTGAATTTGTCATATTGTTACTGACCAAAGAAGTTCCAAATAAGAATCGGAAATGTTTAAATTCATATGAGACATCCAAATCATCCTATCTTGTCATTTGCTTTAATCAATTTTGCGGGGTGGTAGGGTTTTACAGCCTGACTGGGTCGCAACCACCATGCATATGGCGAAAAAGCCCGTTATAGTGACTCGCTTCTGCGCGTTGCGTTTCGGGATCAGCCTGTGCATATCCAGTACCGGGTGACTTTCGTCATTATGGCCGGCATGACAGCGGCGACCGGCGATGGAAAATCTGTCTCTCGGTGGTTGCCGATGTTTTTGGATTATACTATGCTTAACATCAGGCATAGTGCAGTCACTATGTCGTGCTTCGATACAAAATAAAAAAAAATGTTGAAAATTTATTGGCACAATTGGATCTCATATATCTTTTTTCTTTCACAAGGCCTATAACGAAATAATATAGATGCTCTTCATATCATTTAGACAAACTAACATTTTCTTAAATTAAAGCATCTAAATTAGTAATTAGAGCTTTTTATTATAATAGATTACGTTACGACAGAGCTGATGTGACTAATGTTAAAAGGATTGAAAAATATATATCTATGATGGGTATATTATATATAAATGAAAAAAATAAAAAAACTTAAAAGCATTACATATTTAAAAATAATTAGTTGGGAATTATAACTTGACTTTTTTCTTATAGAAAAGATTTAAAAAGTTAAATATACCTTTAACAAATATTCTCTGTCTTTTCATATAATCAAAATGAAATAAAGAAAAAAATATTATCTTGGTATGTTTGTCATATATATTTAATTTTAAAATATTCTCATAACCTCAGAGTACATGGTGAACTGAATATTACACTAAAGTTTAAAAGTTATCAACAACATTTTGTTTTTTATGGTAACACGTAACATCTTAAGGATATGTTATTCAAAGACACCATATATTTTAGTATATTATTGTAAATTAATGTATGGTATGTGCTCTAAGAATGTTAACATAATCTGCATAGAGAAAAAGACCTATTATGTATATATTTAATTCATGAAATAGCAAACAAGCCTGCTGTACACCTGATGTTACATGGTCACTGCAGCCTATTACTAGTATAAACAACATCAATATGAGCACAGTTCTAAGGCGACTCCTGATAACTTCATGTCATATGTGATTTTGTGGTTATGTCTAGTAAGCAAATTATCTACACCACTCCGACCATAATGTAGCAGCACAAGCATCACACCTTGCATATACATAGCCAATAATATTTTTATTTATACTCTTAAAAAAAGTAACACAAATATCGAGGAATTACTATTATAATACACAGAGAACATTAAATATATAGATGCCTTGTTCTATACTGTTACCAAAATGTGGTCTTGTATATATATATATATATAATGTCCTCACAATTATGAATGCAATGAACCAAATTATGCCACAAGATAAAATTAGATGCTTTTGTATCTTACAAAGTAATTTTATTTCAATAATAACAGAATAAAAACAAAAAGAAATAAACAGATCTATCATATGTATCAATTAAATCTTTGTTTATAATAAAAGTCAGAAAAGGTAGTAGTATGTTTTAATCTTCCTGTTTTAATGTGTACAATAAAAAAATAGTGTTCGGGAACATAATAACTTGTGCAAATGTTTATATGTTACCCATATTTTATAAAACAAATATTGAAAATACAAAGTTATAACAGTGGTTGTGTTATCAATAACAATTCAAAGTAAAGGAAACATAAAAAAACCATGAACAGTTTGCTGTGAATATTAATGTGGTTCTTATCAGGCCAAACATTTCCCATGCAGTATTGATAAAACTGTTACTATGGAAATTCATATTGACAAAACTAATGCACCATTATATTGTTACAAGGGGTTGATTCCCTAGGACTTTCTTTTACCAAATATCACCATGGAGACAATGAAAACTTATGTACTCCTAGATACAACAAAAAAACATGTATAATGAATATGACATTAATAACTATATGTACATTACTAATAAGGAGAAATAACATGGTATTTAATGTTTCTTATACCAAAAGCTATTTTTATTGTTTGCATTACAAGAAATATAGAACAATATCTACACCTTAAAAATATTATAAAACAAATAAATGAAGTATAAACAAAATGAAACAGCTAATTTGATAAAATCCAATTGTATCTTTTTATTAGATAAGCTAGCATATGTGGGTCTCATGAAAACCCCTAAAATAGAGAACAACACAAATGTTTTATAACTGCTTTTCATATATCACATGAAAATATTGTCTTTGCCCTGATTTTGAAATAATGGATCAATATTTAAATACATTAATTACAATTACTTTTCAATTTATCTAAATTTTACTGGATTTCCATTACATGATAACCCAATATAGCAGAGGAGACGATTATGTATTTAATTTAGAATTTACAGTTTATCTTATTAGGGACAAATAAATAAACTTGATAAAATCTTAGAAAGTTCTAAATGTGATATTATAAAATGTAACAAATTGTCAGAGGAATCAGAAAAACAATTGAACTAATGTTTATAAAAAGTTGAACATATACTCGAAGTATCTATATACTACTTCCTTATCATTGTTTGTAACGCCTGTACAATTTTAAAACACGAATTTTGTATGTAAATGACACAATTGCGCAACCGACGCCGAACGATTACCCTTGAAGCGAGGTTATGAGAATACGCAAAAAATACTACACAATATTCAGTACTATTCTATTTCGCTAACATATAGAAGTACAATAACAAGATTTGTATTCATAAAAGTATAGGTTATAAACACTTACGGGCTTCTATATTTTCTACTGGTCGCTTTCGGCGGGGGCGGCGTTCTGGACCGGCTTCTACTATGACCCCTCGATAATACCGGAGGCTTCGGCACCGGCTCCCGAGACCCATTGCGGGTCCTCGAGCGGCTCCTCTGAAAACGCCCAATCGAATCGAAACTTAATAAATTTAGCATCCGGCACCGATAAAATAAAACTCATGAGGTTCAGGCGGGAATGCGACCGAACGGTCGGGATGAACGTTAGTTAATTATAGTACCTCTCGATCCGACATAACGAACAACGTGACAAAAACGATGAACAAAAGTAATTAATACGTATTCAATCTATTATTACACGAGGAAAGTTCAATATAAATTATTTTCAGCACACTACAGCACGCTTCGCCAAAATTGAAAAACAAAATGGCGCTATTAGTTTTTTCTACGCCTATCTTAGGGATACCGGCGTAAAAGTAATAAATACCAAAAAATGTTTTTCAAATTATAATAAAAAAATCTTCCTAGCCTTGTTCAATAAATACATACTTTAGATAAAATATGAGTATTTTAAAAGTGAAAGTGTTTATGTAGTTTAGTTTACTACTTTCACAAATTTACATATATTTTACAATTAACTGACATGTATTTATGTAAATGACATAATAATCTTATACTTGTTAAATAATTATATTTTACTTTATTTTTACATTAATAATTATTACTTTACATTATACTTGTATATAGTAGTTGTACTTATACTTGGAAGTCGTGCGGGCGATGGCCACTTACGGGGCACCGGTCTGTGCAGACGCCCTCGGTGCCGCCAAGGTGCGCGCGCTTCGCAATGCGCAGCGCACGATGACGCTGTGGGCGATCCGAGCGTACCGAACGGTGTGCTCGACGGCGGCTTTTACTCTCGCCGGGTCCTTCCTTGGGAGCTTGAGGCAGGAGTTCTCACCGCCGTGTACGAATTCACGGTGGCGAGGAAACGTAGTGGGGATCCTTCGGCTCCCAGGGAAATAATGGCCAAAAGGCAGGAGTTGTGGGAGGAGGCGGTAGATCGGTGGATGCAGGACCTGGCCGACGCGCGCTTCGGGACGTACACCGTCGACGCCGTCCGCCCGGTCCTGCGAGAGTGGATTAGGAGGAGATGGGGCTCCCTGTCATTCAGGCTGGTGCAGGTGCAGACCGGACACGGTTGTTTCGGGTGGTTTCGTCCATGCTCGGCAGCGAGCAGGCGTGGCGAGTAGTGGCCTCGTTTTGCGAGGAAGTCATCTCGCAAAAAGAGGCGGCGGAGAGGGGAGGCGGCGCTTTGCACAACTCCTCCTGTCACCGTAGCCGGACCTGAGGGGATGCAGCCGGGGGGCTCATTCCTTCAATGCACAGGTCCGGCGGACGAGGGGAGGCAGCTGGCGTGTACCCAGCTGCCTCTCTATAGGTAGGAGCCCGATGGCCACCTTCCGAGAGCGGACCTTTGGGGCGGCTATCTAAAGGGAATAGCTTAGAACGATCCCTTGCCACTCCAACACTATGGTCGGTCGGTACACCGTAGGGTTTTAGTCCGTGCGAGTTGGACATAACCCACCCTCTTCCCCTCTCCATAAGGGATTTCCCCACGTTAAAAATAAACAATTTTATTTAAGTTTTGTCATGGAACACAATAAAGTGCAAGCCTTTATCTACGGTTTTGCAGGCTTTGACGTAAATTTTACGTACTCCTGGGTGATATTGTTTATTTCGCAATGAAAGTATGCTATGCTCTTAACTAAGCAACGTAACAGAGGAGATACAAAATTTTAAGACAACTTGAAGTCTGAGTAGCTAAGGAATGAAAGTATAACAAAGAAATAAAAAGAGTCACATTTGTAATAATAGTTACGATACATTTTTCTGATTTATGTATAGTTAAAGCTTTAGATGTTGATCATGCTTTTCATGGTAATTTTCAGTAATTGGTAATACCGACTATTAATTTTTATTTTTTGTGATGTTGCCAACATCTACATAATTTTGTTTATTTTTTTTTTTTAATTCAATGAAGGTTTATCAGATTTGAGTGTAAATATCATGGAACTTGTGGTAAAAATAGGCTGCATTCGAACAAAAGAAGTTTCCATATTTTATTCTTTCTAATTTCTGAACAATTACTGTTTTGTCAGTGTCAGACAGTATGACAATAGTTGTCAAGTGTCATAAGTCATTGCTTTGACAAATCGATCCCGTTTCGTAGAGTTCAACATCGCAAATTAATGTGGTTTTGATTTTTCTTGAATTTAAATTATCAAAAGATGACTGATAACCAACCACAAACCAATCCTGTTGAGGATCACCCTCAAGAAAAAACTGCGAAGCAGCTGGAGAAAGAAGCCAAAAAGGCTGCTAAGTTAGAGAAGCTCCAAGCTAAATTGGAGAAGAAGAGTACCTTGCCAGCTGTTCAGAAAGATAAACCCGAGGTATAAAAAACATATGTTTCTTATTATACGAGCATGGATTTTTATGTTTATGTATAGTAATATGGTTTAATTTTTTTCTTAATTAATGGATTTCGTTTATGGTTAAGGAAGTGAAAGTAATTTTGCAAATATTAATCATTTTACGTCATCTTTCCTGTTGAAAGCTTACATATAATCATCTGTTTATTAATTACCAAAAGAGCACATGCAAATGTAATATGAATTAACATTTTATGTCTTGAATTAATTCTTTTTTGGTAATTTCGTATTAAATACACCGCACTCGGCCGGTTCGCATTATTTTCTTTTCGCAAATCTATCCTAATCAAACCGAGATTAAAAAGCAAGCAGTTGAAAAAAAAACTAACATAACCAATTTATTTTTTCAATTCTCCCATCTTGGTTAGGTAAAGCCGCAGTAGCGGTTGGCGAGCGCATTGTGTTGCCATTAATACATAAGTACCATTTTGTATATTACTAACTTGATGATTTGAAGTTAAATCATAACAGTTTCGTCTCAGGTTGGTTATGTTAGGTTAGACTTGCGTAAAAGATAACTGTAGCTGATGGTGGAAGACATCGACCAGTGCTGTGCATTTAATACCAAAGTATCTATTCAGTTCCTTTAAGTGTAGTGTGTTTATTATCTTAAACAATATCAACATTTAACATAAATTTTAGTCAAATGGTTGAAACCTATAAAATTTAAAAAACATAATATAGTTAATTTCAATGACAAATTTCATTAAAATCTCCACAACTAATTGACCTTGATTGATAGATATATTTACATAAATTTTCTTGCATAATAGTAATAAAATATCTAATAAACTATAATTACATTCACATATACAATATTTCATTTGCAAAGAGTAACACTTAATCATATAACATTGTTAATAGCAAAAAAACTAGTGTAAAGATAGCCATGAGGACTGCCGGCAGAAGTAAAAACTCAAGACAATAAAATAACTGTGTTCTTTTTTTAAATGTTATATGAATTATTATTTTTTTTTTTTTTAACTTTATTTTTGGCAATCAATCTTTCCGATTATTACTGCCATTATCACGTAGTCAATAATATCACAAGCTTCGTGTTATCATTCCAATATTAAGCAACATGTGAATCCATATTCTAACAAGATGGTGGATCCCTTGCTAGAACCTTCCAGGGAGTTTTTGTGGCATCTCAGAATTTCATGCTCCATGTTATTATTTTCCATTCACTTCACTTATGCATAATAAACTAACTATATTACGTAAAACACCACCAAATTTACACAATATATAGTCAAATAACACAAGATTATGAATAAAATATAAAATCCACTACATGGCAGACTAAAATCCCGCCAAAAACTCCATGAATTATTTCAATTTCATAATTTGTATATTTAAATTATTAACGTTAGTCTGGTTTTCACATCATTAGCATTCAGAAAAAATTATATATATGTTTATACAGTTTATATATTAATCAAACAAATCAAAATATGATGGGCTAAGTAATCTCAATACAAAAAATCAATATCAGATGTATATACTACGTATATGATGACAGCCGTGCAAGCGCAATATACCTAGTCACATTTTATCTCCTTCTAACTGATCAAACCCAATCAAAGAGTCTAAAGAAGATTTATTTCACTTTAAAAATGTTATACCTATGTTATACAATTTTGGATTAATAATTTCCTTCCAAACTTGATAGTTTGATGATTAAAAGCCAATTAAAAAAATACTGTTTAGAATGTTTTTTAAAGCATGGAATATTCAGTGGGAGACATCGCACAAGGTTAAGGCGAAATTTTATGGCAATATTCAACCTAGCATCCCTAGTAAACTCTGGTACTCCTTGTTTCGGAATGTAGACAAAAGTATTATATTGGTCACCTGTCGTATTCGTTTTAAACCGTGCCTGTCCATCTGGCGAAAATTAGAGTCTGGGATCACTCTCTGTGTGAATGTGGTTTTGATGAAGGAAACCTGGCCTATATTTTTTTTTATTGTTCAATTCAGTGTGTGTCGCTATATGGCAGGAGTCCAGGAGATATCCGGTCTCACCCATTTGCAATTTCTCCTTTCCCTCTCCTTTACTCCTTTTGTTACTCTTATGTGCAAGTATATTAACATTTATCAAATTAAGCTGTAATTATTTATTGTATTATAGTTACCTGTACTATATAGATCTATATTTATACATAGGCAAGGCATATATTTACTATCTTAGTTGTTCAGGAATTTACTAATCCCCATGGTCTTTCTGTCCTTTTGTTATATGTTAGACATAAATGGTGGTGGTTGAAATCAAATTCTCATTGGAGTTGTTCTTAATGTACATGACACTGGCAGAATTGGGGATTTTTCCACAGAGGCCCAGGACTTAATAAAAAAAAAGTTACATTTGTTTATATTTACAGAAAAAAGTTAAAGAAACCAAGGAAAGTGTTTTGTACACTGCTAACACAGCACCTGGTGATAGAAAAGATATCAGTGGTCCCATGCCAGATGCATATAGTCCACGATATGTGGAAGCTGCATGGTATGCATGGTGGGAAAAGCAAGGATTCTTCAAACCTGAGTATGGAGTAAGTACATCAAAATTTATCTATATTTGTGTTTGCGACCATAAATAACTTTGTCTATTTTTCTTACTTTATAAATGGTGATATCATACATTATTTTTGTGTGACTAATGATTTATACACTGCATCCTAAGTTTGCTCTGAGATACAGTGCAATCTCTATAACTCAGAATGTCAAGGGAAATGCAAAAAAACAATGAGTTAATGAGTTTTCCACTTAACAAAATTTAAAGATAAAAGGATTTAACTGCTAAAATTTTGATTTATAAATGGCATGATTTTTTAATATATGTTTATATGTTATAGCGAGCAGACTTTATATCAATCATTTTTTCAAGTTCAAATAATGAACCAAAATCACGATCCTCTGTATCTAGGCATCTTTCAACATAACTTTGTAGTGTGTCACTGTTCTGGGTTCTAATGCACTGCTTTGATGAATGAATGAACGAATGAAAATGAATGTACACAGCAGATACACTAGATTATAAGCTCCAATCATATTTTTTTTCTTTAAATTTTCTATGCTTTTGCCTGTCAAGGCCTTTACAGCTTTACGGGACTATACCCCAAACATTCCATTTAGATTTAACCTTCTTATTGTAATTACGTATGTATACCAAGATTGGACAGAAGTCTAGGAACCTAAAATGTTAAATACACTTGTTTTTCTTTTATGAAACAGAACCAAGGAACAAGTAATAGTTTATTTATTTTATTGTCAACGGGATGATTTTATACCTGTAAAATTTTTATTTGTAATACTAAAATTCATGTGATCTTAAAGCTTTCACAATAATTTTATATAATTTCATCACGTGAGATAACATGGTAAAATTTAACAATGGTGGTAGAGACATGCTGAGGCTATTACTGGTTTCAGCATGAATGGGTAGACTCGCTTAAGATAGTATCATCCTCTCATAAAAAACCGACGTGAAGTATTAGTGCTTCCGTTGATGCGTTTCGTTCAGTTATCGAGAGCGCCGGAAGCCCACCTCTCCTCCTCTCCCCTCCCCCTTTTATTTTCTCCCCCTCCCCTATACCCCAAACAAAGGCTGGCAATACACTTTTTACTCTCCTGGTGTTGCTAGTGTCCATGGTCAGTGGTTATCATTTACCATCAGGTGACCTGACTGTTCATTTGCCTCCTATGATTAAAAAAAAATTAATGTATGCCTTTACAGAGAAAGTCAATCCTGGAGCCAAATCCAAAAGGCAAGTTTGTAATGGTAATACCTCCACCCAACGTAACCGGTACCCTTCATCTTGGGCACGCCCTTACAAATGCTGTTGAAGATGCTCTTACTAGATGGCACAGGTATTATTTGTTTTAGGGCTTATTCCGACACAACAGAAACTATGGAAAGTCAATCTGATATTGACAACAAACCACTACTAAGTGTGAACTGATATGAAGATGCAGATATAAATAAGCTCCATGCCGTGAAATTAGTAGTGTCTAAACAAGCCCCTAATTTAATAGCTATTACCTAGTATCTATATTAATCCTTTGTTCTGAAAAACTTACATTATGCTAGCTACCCACCTCCGGTACCGCTCGTCATATTAAAGACACCGAGATACTAGCGCCACATATTAGAGATACGCATTGATAGTACCGCCAAGCGCCAACATATAAGAGAGACACATTAACATTAGCGCCATTTTATTAAAGATACATAAATGAGAGTTGTTATAATGTTATAGATTTCAACAGGAATTGATATTATTCATTTATTAATTGCATAACATTAGTTTTATGATAATAATAGTAATTGCTCGGACTGCCATAGTTTGACCTCTAAAGGGCTAGATGTCGCTACTCTACGCACATAATTGTATGTCTAAACATATTTTAGATACATAAATAACAATGATTTTATATAGAATTGATGTACGTAAATAATATTATTTGTTCGTTAAATAATTATCTTTGTGTTACTTAAAACATATAGCGGAATTATAAGTAAATGATAATTACTATATAATATATAGTACGTCTTATATATTATATAGTTCAGCCTATAAAAGGCAAGATGTCGTGTTATTGACGCATTCATTCTTTTGTGAAAAGTACTGTAAGGTGTAACTCTGGCCAAATAAAGAGTGAAAGTAGCTATTTGGTATTTATTGGCATCCTGAGTGCATCGACCATGTCCTATACCCCTGCTAACAATTATTATACTATCATTATATTATGCTTATTTCTATACATGTTGTTACTGGTGTCAGATGTCACCTTAACAATCTTAGGGCCTCCTTATTTTCACTCTTGTCACCCAATATTCTAAATCATTACTTTATTGTGGAATAGTTACAAGTGCCTTATGATAATTTCAATGTTTTAATGAGAAGGTGGTTCCCTTGTTTGAACTTTCTATAGATTTTTATGGCATTTCATAATTTGTGCTCCTTGTTATTAATTACCGTGCACTTAACTTATACACAATAAAACTATATTATGTAAAACACCATCAATATTACCATAAATATCATTTTCAATACATGACCAATTAAGATCCTTTTAAAAACTCCTTGTTTGATTTGTTCAGTTTTGACATAAAACAGATAGATTTGAAAGTTGATTGTGTGATCAAAGACTGTTTCTTCGTAGGATGAATGGTCGCACCACGTTGTGGAACCCAGGATGCGACCACGCCGGTATTGCGACTCAAGTGGTCGTCGAGAAAAAACTATGGCGCGAAGAGAAGAAAACCCGCCACGAACTCGGCCGAGAAGAGTTTATTAATCGAGTGTGGGATTGGAAAAATGAGTGAGTTAGATATATCAATGTATATTTATTAAGGTGCTTTTTTTTAAACAATTTTCGACCCCAAAATAAAATTTTGTTGGAAATATGTAAAAAAAGTACTATGACATTTGAGCCTTTCATATTAAAAAATTTAAAAAAAAGACTTGCTTTGCTGTCACAGGGATTCGAAGTGGGTTTAGACGGATTTTCGAAGCAGTCGATTTCCATCTGAGCTATTTCTGTTTTGACAGCGGCGTCAAATATACCTTTGTATTCTAGCTATATTTTTTTCATTACCTGAAAACTCAAAAAAAGCTTTCTATGAATGAAATGTACCTAGATCAATCTATCGTCCCAGAAATCAATTATATATTAAGTGTCACGGAAATCACTGGCGCCATTTCCGTGATCCTGAATATATAACAATATAAAAATATACAAGAATTGCTTGTTGAAAGGTACTATTACATTATGTTATACAAATGAGTATGTATACTTGAATTCCAAATAATATCTATTATAACAATGTTTAAGTTAAAAAAAAATGCTCTTTGAATAAATTAGAATTTTGTATTGTTTTGGCTCTTTTGGATTACGAGGTTCCTGGCCACTGGAATAGGGGATAGGACTCTAGTTATTCTAATGTTACTCATAAACAGTTATAGCTTGTCAATGACTTTTAGTGTCCGTTGCACTGCATGCTTGTTTGCTACAACTTGGTTGTGTACTAGAAGTTTGGTTAACAAAAAAAAAATGTTTCATACAGAAAAGGTGTACGAATTTACGAGCAACTTCGTTCCCTCGGTTCTTCCTACGATTGGACCCGTGTCCGCTTCACAATGGATCCGTCGATGTGTCGGGCTGTTAACGAAGCGTTCATCCGTTTGCACGACGCCGGCGACATCTACCGCGCCAACAGGCTTGTTAACTGGTCCTGCACATTAAAGAGCGCAATTAGCGATATCGAGGTGGATAAAGTGGAATTGACCGGACGGACTATGTTATCTATACCGGGATATGAACAGAAGGTGAGATGCAATTTTTGGAACGAAGTTCCTTATCGCGCGTTGTGAAAGGGGGCTAGACGGAAAAAATTCTTACGAAAAGTTGTCACGACACTTTTTGCTATAGTAAGCTGTTGTAAGCTGTGCGGCGTCGCATGTTTCTCTGTCTGTCTCTCTCTCTCTCTCTTATAGAAAGCAAGCCAGATATTTTCATTTCTATTTCGCATTGAACAGTGTGGTGTCGCGACGATTATTTTTGTTGAGTGTATACAGGTTTTTTGTAAATAATAAATAATAATAATAATAATAATAATGATCCAAACATATGTTTCCTACTTCAGTTACCACAAGCCAATTATACGGAAATTGAGCCTACTGATTAAGTTTATATAACATTATATTTGTTAATAATAAAAAAAATATTATTATAACTTAAAAAAAATAAAATTTTATTACAATTCTTTCACTAATTAATCGAAAGGAACTTCGTTCCATCCGGGTGTCCCTTGACACCTCTCAAGTTTTTTATAGAACTTAATCTCCGTGATATTTTGATGTAAACATTTGGGTTTTTAACACTTTACTAGTGACCCGGCCACGCGTTCCTGTGGCTCTGTTATTGCATGTTTATACAAACCTATAATAAAGTATGTGGATGCCGATAAAGTGAGGTTACCTAATGAATAGATCAATAGAACATGTGCACCATAATATAAACTGGAGTTAAAAAAGAAATTCAAAATTACAATGTGGTGCCATCTATGAGATATCCATAGCAGTTGGTCTTATAGTTTTCTATCAATAAACTAATTTAAAACGCCATCTGTTCGAGACAGATGAAACTTACAATTAATAAAGATAATCAACATTGAGGCCATTAATCGAAATATAAATTATACTGTCTCTCAAGTTGAACCAAATTATTCATAAATGCCAATTTTTATAGAGATCAGTTGATCAGTTTCAGAGTTCATCAAGGACCAAAGATCATGACACTGGATTTATAAAAATTTACACAGGTTTTAACTTATGACAACAAGCTCATCTGATGTTTTTTTTTTCTCGAACTGACTACGCTATTGACCTAGCAAGGTTTTAACATCTTTACCAGACTACTAAGACGAGCGCTTAAGGCACTCAGCCGATTTTATTTTGGCAACCAGCTCAAGGGTGCACGGCACACCTCGGCTTGGCTGTTGTCTGTTGCATGCAAAATCGCGACCTATCTTAGCTAACCTAGCTAACTATTATATGTGTGAGTTGTTGAAACGTATATGTGTACCAAGCATACACGCCTCAATAACTCCTCCATATATTTATTATCGGAAAATTGGGAGTTTTTTCAGTTCGATAAGGGACATAACTATGTGGCTAATGATGGTAGAGGAATTGGTTCTCAAGTAGGGCTTTGCACCAGACTTTCAACTTGAGCGTAGTAGTCAGCCAGGCAGCTTAACTAAGTCCCAGTACAAATTCATCATAATGTTTTTCTCTTCACTGAAAGCTCCGACACAATTGCTAGGATTCGAACCTACTCCCATCGTGTCTGTGTACCAACACGCTATCAACTAAGCCATCTTTGGCCATAATTGTTCTCTGAACTTCTAATAGCTTAGGTAAATAACTGTTACTTTGCAATTAGTTTCACCCTTCCTTGTATCTGACTGTCAAGGTATGCAAAATAAAAATTGTTTAGGTTGAGTTTGGAGTGCTAGTCCACTTCGCTTATAAAGCTGAAGACTCCGATGACGAGGTAATTGTGGCAACTACACGAGTGGAGACTATGCTGGGCGATGTGGCAGTTGCTGTCCATCCTAATGACACAAGGTAATTCTTTATTAAATACATTAATATAATTTTCCCCTAGTTTCTCAATGCTATTCGTCAATATAATAAAGTATACCAGTTTATCTCATCTAGAAGTTCCTATGGGAGAATAGTGGATTAGTATTTTTCTTCTGTATCTTTCAAGGTTTTTATTTCTAGACTTGAACTACGAGTACTAGCGCACTCACTGACCGAACGAAAGGCAACAACGCAAGCACTGTTACTTCACATCGGTGTTTGTGTGGGTCGGGTGGTAATTATCCCAGGCGAACCAACACATTCCTGCTGAAACCAATTATAGCTTCTGCGTGGCTCTACCTCCTACAAAAATACTTATTTTAATTGCTTCGACTCCACGTACATGTTGCAGAAATTGCTTAATCTAAAAACTATGTTACAGATATAAACATCTGATAGGAAAGAATTTAGTACATCCCATATGCAAGAGAAAGTTGCCCGTAATCGCTGATGATTATGTAGACATGTCTTTTGGAACAGGTTAGTTATTATATACTATTCTCATATATATTATATTTCATTTATTTTGTGGTTACAAAGAAAATATGTGATACTTTTTATGTTAAGAAATAATGTATTCAAATTATATATCCGGGAAAAAATTCCAAAACATTATTTATTTAATCTTAATAACATACTTTGATAGGATGTTACAAATGTTGTTACAAATATCAAAGGAAGAGATTTTACCGGTATCTTATACTCTGTAATGGCTTTTGTATTTTATTCTATTGTTGTGATATTTGACTCTATTTTTTGTAATATTGGTGGTCTTTTACATAATCTGAGATGCCAGATAATGCAAGCGATATTTGGAAAATGTTTCACCGATAAATACAATTTAGAACTGTTATCGATAGATATAAATTTATTGAATAAATCAATCCTGCCGTTTTTATACTAAAAAATGTATCAAAATATGTACACATACTTTAACGGATATCATATCCAGATAATATATATATATATGTATATAGGTGAATTAATTCCGTTTAGAGACATAACAGGATTATCATATCGATGAATAACTTATCGGGGTCACTATTTTAAAAAAGTTTAGGGTCACCACTCAATGCCGATTGAAGTCACTGCTATAGGATTATTGGGGTCACTACTCTAAATAAATTAGAGTCACCACTTTAGAGAAGTCGAGCCGAGGAGAAGTCATTATTTTAGAAATGTTGCATTCATTACTTTAGGGATGCCGGGGTCGTCACTTCATGAGAGTTGAGGATATAACACTATAATTTACATTACATTTATCTTTAATTTTAGGTGCTGTGAAAATAACTCCCGCGCATGATCCTAACGATTATGAAATCGGCAAACGTCACAATTTGCCGTTCATCAATATACTGTCAGATGATGGTAAAATGTTGGACAATTGTGAACAATTTTCTGTAAGATTTTTGTATATTTTTATATTTAAATTCTATATACATATAACATTTGTGTGTTTGTCACTGAACCCCGCCTAATTGTCTGGTCTGATTTCGATGATTTTTTTCTGTATTGGAATGGACGTCGTAATGGAGGTCATAACGCTTTTTTCTTATGTGACATAATTATAAAAGTATAGACAATCTAAGTCCCTAATAACAATCGCAATTGGAGTAACACCTTAAAGAATTTTGTTCCTGGCTTGGTCCACTGATGGTACACTTTTTTGCGACTAGAAAATAGATGTTATCGTCAAGTATTTTTTTCTCCAGGGTATGAAGCGATTTGATGTCCGACGTCACATCATAAAAACTTTAGAGGATTTAAAGCTTTACAAAGAGACGAAGGAACACGCCATGGTAGTCCCCCTCTGCAGTCGCTCGAAAGATATCGTAGAACCCATGCTCAAGCCTCAATGGTAAGCCTATTTTTTTTAATAGTCTTGAAATACCCGTAGGTTAATAAAATACCCGCAAACAATATAACGTTACAACATCGTACATAAGTAATTCCAACGTTTCCAATAGTTGTCAGAACGTGTACCACCAATGGTACACGTAGCCTAAAGGTTAAGCTTAACGTGTACCACCGGTGGTACACGTGGCCTAAAGATTAAGCTTGACGTGTACCACCGGTGGTACACGTGGCCTAAAGATTAAGCTTAATGTGTACCACCAGTTGTACACATGGCACAAAAAGCGTTAATTAGTCCTTTTGAATTTAAAATCAAGTTTTATTATATGTCTGCAAGCCTTGGGTCATTAAAATATTGGATATATTTAGGTACATTCGATGTGATAAAATGGCATCAGATGCTATAGCGGCGGTGAAGACAGGTGAGCTGAAGATAATACCCGATGTCCATGAGAAGATTTGGTACCACTGGATGGAGAATATCAGGGATTGGTGCATATCGCGTCAACTATGGTGGGGACACCGCATTCCAGCTTATAGGGTCACTTTACCCACCAATCAGGTAATATTCGTTTTATTATTTTACTCAAAATTAAAACACAAAATATACGCTTGAAGTATATTGTATTGAATCAAAATAATTGAAAGCATGGTAAAGAGACAAAATAGAAGGTAAATACTAGAATTGTATATTCTACACTGCTTTCGTTCTAAACTAAAACTAACTTTATGGCGTACCTATTATACTGGCGAGCTCAATTTTTGTTTTAAGCTGAAAATTCACTCTCCACGATTTCTTGTAATACGCCAAAAAAGTTTAACTTAAAAAATTAGTTGTCTGACTTTATAAAACCACACAACTTATTTTTTCTTTGTGGATCGTAGGCGTTTAATTGAAAATTGTTTGGCAAACTGTTCGATTTAGGGTGTTAAAATCGAGTTTTTAAAGTTTATACTGGGAATTAAATATTACATAGGATATCCCACTGTACATTTTAATTACAATCTGCGTATTAAATTAAGAAATATAATCAAATAGATGATAAATGCGTGTTAAATACTGAGCACAATACTCATTGAAATCATTTTGAATTGAGCCATGGGTACCGCCATATTGGCCTTGGGAGCTCTGCCGAGCGCCTTTCACTTTACCTCAACTCCGGAGCGGGCTGTAAAGCGACATGCGATAGATGGGTGAAAAAATTAGAGGCGATGGGAACAAAAATGTATCAGTATCAAAAGTTAGGGAAAAAAATGTGTCAGTTTTAAAAATCACAAAGAGTTATGCGCGTTAAGGAGACAACGGAGCAGACGAATAAACCGGGCAGTAAGACTGCGCCGCGTCGCCGCCGGACTCGCTCCGGCCGCAAGAAGAACGCCCGCATTCGCGTACGCAGCAGCGTGCACGTCCGCGAACGAACACGCGGTACTATTGTATGTCGAATAGTATATACGTGCGTAATCCAAATGCATGGCTTGTTTACAGTTGCCTCTCATTAAACACCTATATCGTATTAATTTACTATTTCTGCATCTTTTAAGCACCTTTAAAGTTCTGTCATTTGTGTCTTTAATGTATCGTTTGCGATTTTTTTCAATGGTATTTCATTTGTGAATATTTTTCGTAGACCAAAAATTGGTTAAGATATTGTGTCTGATCGGACCCAGCTGGGTCATTACCACGATGTAAATGCGGACAAACCACTCATAGTCGGTTCACTCTTAGTTAAAGAGCAAAATTGTTGCATAATTAAAATTATGACTTTGTGTGGAATATTTATTTTATTTTGCGTGCGGTAAAATGCTGTTATGATTGTAACGACCTAAATATCTAATAATTTACTATATTTAACGAATGTTAAATTATATTATATTTAATGTGTTAAACGAAATAGCTAAGCAATATACTGACATGATCTAAATACTAGAAACTGACACAAACTGTTCGTCCCATATTTCAGGCTCAGTAAAACCAGTAACAGTTTTTAGGGAATAGTGTTAGGTTTTCTAACGAAGTCCCTTAGAACATTACCGATTTGCCGGATAGTAAAATTAAGCACTATGTCAAGGTTTTAATGTTTATCTATGTTTTGTAAAAATATATATCATGAAAAGGTAAACCAGATCGAGTTTCTTGCCGGTTCTTCTAAATTAATGGTTTGTTTTCCGATCTGGTAGTGTTTAAACAATGACATGTAATTGGTTTTTGTTTACGAAATGGACAGGATATTATACTCAGTTAAATACCTACCTAGATCTTTTATTTTCACATTTAGCTAAAAGTTATATTCTTCGTTTTACGTTTATAATACCTCATAACGACACGATAAATTAAAATCGGTTGTGCGTATCGTAACTTTGTGTGTGTGTACGTTGTGAAATATTGACTTCTTCACACGTATTGATTATTAGTAATACGAATAAGTAATTTTTACTTTACGTTAACACTGACTGACCATTGCCATTTGTCAATAATAACCAATAACAGATAATTCAAAATATAGTAGTGACATTTTTAATGCTTGTCATTCCTTGCGTTTAGTTATAATGCATTAATTTTTTTTTATTATTATTCCTTAGCACATTCACATTTCTTTTTAAAATTAGACACATAAATGCGCTTTTTTTAAAACGCTTGAATAACTTACTAGTTTTATTTATTTAAAAACATGATGTTTGTGTTGTGTTTTTTTTTATAAGTTTCAATAATCTGTAAGAATAAAGTTACATAAAATGTTATTAAGACTCATAAAATAACTGTCCGATTGATTTGACACTGGCAGAACTCCTATTTAAGAAGCATCATAAAAAAGTGCTAAGCAATTTTTAAAACTGAACAATTATGCGGATCTTGTATATGTATCTAAAACTTATAATCACGATACTGTCTACTTTTTTTTTTGCAACCAGTCTTTTAGATTATTACTACCATTATCGAGTAGGTAATAACATATCTATATATAACAAGTGTCTTCCGATAAATTCTATGTTCCAACAAGATGGTGGCTCTTTTGTTAGAATTTTCCATGGAGTTTTTGTGGTATGTCAGAATTCACAGTGACCGAACTTATACTATGTAAAATACCACCAATATTAAAAATGTACAAAATTGCCGTACCGTGAAGTTGTGGAACAATCTCCCGGCTAGTGTGTTCTCTCCTTCCATCCTCCTCACATGGGGTCTTTCAAGCGTAACGTGAAGAGATATTTACGCAAGTCGGCATGACAGTGACGACCGACGAAGGATAACGTATCTCTCGGCAGTCGCCGTTGTTTTTACAGTGAAGTCACGTATCGTGCTACTATTAAAAAAATGTAGTCAAATAACACAAAATTATGAATAAATTAAAAAAAATCCACTACATGGCAAATTAAGATCTCGGTAAAAGTCCTTTAAAGTTAAAAGATTAAAAATTACATTGATGTAATTAATCTACTCCTTAGAAAGACACAAATTAAATTTGACTCAAAACACTCAGTATTTACTCATAGAAGTTAAAAATGTAATAATCGAGTTATGCTTAAAATATTAATTCGTTGTCGCTCTCCTACGTACGAGCAGAACGATGAAGAACTCTGGGTGTCGGCGCATACAGAAGAAGAAGCTTTAGAGAAAGCGTCCACGAAGTTCGGTGTCGCAAGTTCTGACCTATTGTTACAACGAGATGAAGATGTCCTTGACACCTGGTTCTCTTCTGGACTCTTCCCGTTCTCAATATTCGGATGGCCCGATGATACTGAGGATTTGAAGGTTAGTGGTATTTTATTTTGAGTTCCGATCGGGCTGCCAAAACGAGCGGTTGCCTGCTGCGCGCTTCGATTTCGATATTCGTGATTTAGTGACGCTAGTTATTATTTCGGGAGTGTTCTTTGTCATTGTTCCGATCGGGCACAGGTGCACTGCACAGCTGCGCTCTTTTTCCAGACACTGAGTGAGATCTTTCCTTTGTATTTATTTATTGCTTTATTTAATTCTTAGTATAATTATTGGTTTACTCAGTTATTTATTTACGTATTTCTTTAGTTCTTTTGTTATTTTCTTATACAGTTTACTCTTCAATTATTTATTTAATTATCTATTTACTTATTTGTTGTCTGTATACACAGTTTGTTTACTTGTCTCGCTCACGTATTTCTTGTATTATTTTTATCTTTTATTTAATTTTAAATAACTCTCTTGACCCGTACTCGGGATAGCCCCGTAACTTACGTTTGGCGTGTCCCTCTGCCCTTAAGGCAGGGAGGTTGGTTCGCGTTCTAAGCCCTCTCAATCCACCGAAATGGCCAAGCATTTTCGCAATTATTTACTGGAACAGGGTCCAAACATGGACCTCGCGACTGCTTATGATAATTATGTAGCGTTGTTCTCAGAGAACACACAGTATGTGCCCCGCGTGGCTACCGCAAACTCCTTTGTGACCTTCACACCGCAGACTGCGCTGAATGCCACCGATGAGAGTTCGATAGAAGCCCCCATACCGAGCTGCAGCTGCAGCAGTCGGACGTGCCGTCCGCGACTTCCGTGATACCCGCGAGCCCCGTGCCCTCCGCGCACCCCGCGACTCCAGCGCCATCTGCGCGCGAAGAGGAAGGTTTCATAACCGTCTCGCACCAAAGGCGCACCCGTCGTGGTCGCGTTCCTCTGATTCCGATTCGGGTTCCGCACGTCCGATCGGAAAGTTCGCCAACGTAAATAGCGTTAGGGTATCAGCTCCAGCCCCGGCTATACCGGCAGCTGTAAGACCGCGTTCGAGTTGAGCCAACTCATTTTCCGTCCCGCCCTTCCAAGGCGATCCTACGGATCCCGTAGTAGCTAAGAAGTATCGCCCACCGCCCCCTGTGACCATTCAGGATAAATCAAAGTGGAACTCTATCTCCACGGCGATTAATAAATTAGGTGTTAGGTATACGTCCGCCCTTAACCACCGAGCGATGACAAAATTCCTTCGGGAACAAAAGTTAGCATACTTCACTTACATCCTCGAGGAGGGACGTCTCCTCCGTGTAGTGCTCCGTCGCGTTCCGACTGAGATCTCTTCTGAGGACGTGATTGCGTCCCTTAAGGAGGACAATCTCCCAGTTCGTGAGGTACACCGGATGTATCATCCACGTACTAGAAAGCCATATAACATGGTTCTTGCCATCCTGGACCGCACTCAGGAGGGCAAAGCCCTTTTCAATCTGACATCAGTCTGTAAGCTCACTGGCATCACCGTTGAGCCTCCCCGCAAGACTCACAACCCGTCGCAGTGTCATAACTGCCAAAGTTATGGTCACTCGGCGCGAAACTGTCATCTCCGCCCCAGGTGCGTCAAGTGCCTGGGAGATCACGCCACAAAGGAGTGCGGGCGCACACCCGATACTCCAGAACCTCCTAGTTGCGTACTGTGCGGCAATGCAATACGTACTATCTTCGTCACCCCGCGAACTATCGCGGCTGTCCCCGCGCGCCGTGCAACACAACGTCCCCGTCAGGCGAGACAGGCGCTCCACCTCTCAGGTCAGTGGAGGCCTTTCCGGGCCTGTCGGGCGGCTCTCGCACCCCGGTAGCACCCGCGCCCACACCTCACACGTCACTTTCAGTACCGCGCGCGCCTCTATCTG
Organism: Antheraea mylitta; assembly: GCA_014332785.1. NCBI lineage: Eukaryota > Metazoa > Arthropoda > Insecta > Lepidoptera > Saturniidae > Antheraea > Antheraea mylitta. The sequence goes on from JACEII010000002.1 coordinate 2,214,853, forward strand.
GGCGGGCACCTATGGCCCCCTGGGCTCCACGCTCCCCGCCTCAGGGTCAACCCTCTCAGGCATTGCTGCCACAGGTAGCTGCCGCTTCTCCCTCCGTTATAGACCGGTGAAGATGGCTTAGCCAGCTGTTTCTAGAGCACGACCTTCAGGAAGTCCTCGGTTTCTATGCGATCCTCGCGGCAGAGAAGGATCAAGGCTTACTCAAGGCGGTGGCGCGTTATCCAGGCATTGCCGCAACGGTGCAACGCCTCGTCCGTGCTTCTCATAACCAGCAGAAATAAATGTCGCGGCTATGAACAAAATAAAACCGCGCGGTCTATCACTTTCGTTCTTTAACGCGAGATCTCTTAGGACACAGCGCGATTTAGTAGCTACCTTCTTACGCGATAGACAGATAGACGTTTTCCTCGTCCAGGAAACGCTTTTAAAACCTAACATGCGAAATCCTAGAATCGCGAACTATAACATAATCAGAAACGACCGTGTCACCCGCGGGGGTGGCATTTTATTATAGGCGTTCGTTATATTGCATGCCGGTAGATCCACCCGCGCTAACCCATATGGAGGTGTCAGTGTGTCAGCTCGGGATGACGGTCACTCAAATATTATTTTAGTCTCCGCGTATTTGCCACCGAATAAATAATTGCTTAGATCCGATTTGCATGCGTTACTTAATTTAGGCGATTCAATTATAGCGGGTATCTCAATAGCGGGAACTTTATCTGAAATAGTCCGAGTACCTCTCGTAACGTGCACGCCTACACGCTTACACATGGAAGTGGAAGGGTTTTATTTTTCCCCTTATCGAACTGAAAAAACTCTAATTTTCCGATAATAAATATATGGAGGGGTTGTTGAGGCGTGTATGCTTGGTACACATATGCGTCTCAACAACTCAAACATATATGAATAGTTAGCTAGGTTAGCTAAGATAGGTCGCGAGTTTGCATGTAACAGGCAACAGCCAAGCCGAGGTGTGCCGTGCCCTTGAGCTAGTTGCCCAAATAAAATCGGTTGAGTGCCATAAGTGCTCGCCTTAGTAGTTCGGTGAAGCTGTTAAGACCTTGCTAGGTCAGTAGCGTAGTCAGTTACAGAAAAAAAGGTATTTTATTTGGCATTCAATGTTCTGGTAAATTATGATTGCCATTGTTTAGTAAGTACATATTACAAATTTCCTGCGATCAATTCGATGCTCTAACAAGATGGTGGCTGTCTAATTAGAACTTGGCAGGGAGTTTTTGTGGCAAAACAGAATCCATGGTCCCATGGTATTACTTCCCATACACATCACATGTGCACAATAACCAAAATATATTATGTAAAACACCACCAATATAAAAATAAATATAGAGCCAAATAACACAAGATTATTAATCTATACTAATATTATAAAGAGGTAAAGTTTGTGAGTTTGTGACGTTGTGATGTTGTGACGTTGTGGGGGGTAATCTCAGGAACTACTAGTCCGATTTGAAAAATTCTTTCAGAGTTATATAGCTCATTTATCGAGGAAGCTTATAGGCAATATCATCACGCTAAGATCAATAGGTGCGGAGCACAGAGGAAAAATGTTTCAAAATCGGGCTTTTTTTTTCCTGTTGCGTGTTAGTGTTCGTGTATCTAAGCCACGCAAACGAAGTCGCAGGCAGAGGCTAGTAAAATATAAAATCTACTATATGACAGAAGATCCTGCCAAAAACTGCAAACCATTTTATATAGTAACCTCTTGACTGATTTTTAGGATCCAGGTTTCAAAATAGCGGATCATGTTTATTAATTTGTTAATCGACATGCAGGTCTCCAAACTAATAAACAAATTAAATCTGATAAACAAGTTGTTTGCTATTAAATTTTGAAGGCAACTAAATATTTTAATAATCATTGACAATCATTTAATTTGTAATAAAAAAATATTGAGTCCATTAATTGAAATATAAATTTCCCTATTTCTCAAGTTGAACTAAATTATATATAGATGCCAACTTTGAAAGATTGGTTGAGTAGTTTCGGAGTTCATCGTGGACAAATATCATGACACCGGGGTTGTTTATCGAAATTCGGTGTCGGAATCGGTGGCTTGACTTCATAAGCTCTCTCTTAGGACCTAAATTTAATAAAGTTTTTTTGATTGATTGGATGATTGAAATAGGGATGATCAATATTCATCGATGTTGAAGAAACATCGATTTTTAACTGAATGACATCGATGTTTTGATTTCAATACCATCGACACATCGATGTAATAAGAATAATATATCGAAATGTCAAATATATTCTGTAGGGTCATCTAACGTTGCGTGTACTAGCTAGGGACTATATAACTATCAAATTTAACTATTTTACACTAGATGATACTAACTTTTTTTTTTCAAAATGATTACTCTATTGACCCAGCAACGTCTTAACAGCTTCACCGAACTATTAAGGCGAGCGCTTAAGGCACTCAGCCGATTTTATTTTGGCAACCAGCTCAAGGGTGCACGGCACACCTCGGCTTGGCTGTTGCCTGTTGCACGCAAAATCGCGACTTATCTAGCTAACCTAGCTACCTATTCATATATGTATGAGTTGTTGAAACGTATATGTGTACCAAGCATACACGCCTCAAAAACTCCTCCATTTATTTATTATCGGAAAGTTGAGAGTTTTAGTTCGATAAGGGGAAAATACTTTTTTACTTTTTTACATGTGTAAGCGTGTAGGCGTGCACGTGTGTGGGGGTGATCTTGTAGTGTTGTAGCGGTGATGTATATTTGTGTGTCACCGTATCGCGCAAGCAACGCACTCAAGGGCTCCCTACCGAGGGATCGAACCTAGGCTTGAGCCGCTGCCGTGGGAGGCCTAATCGGGTGATGATACTAATCAATGTTATCAATGTAAGCCTTACGAAGAGTTCTGTCGTTGCATTTCCTAAGGGAAAAAGGATAAGGGGACAGCTTTATAAGGGCTTTTTTTCAAAGCTGACCAACTCCTGTAGCAGCAACGGATCAGACAGTATGGTAAACACCCGACGAAATTAGTTTTTTAACAGACAGTTTTATTTGCTAGCAAAATCATCGATGTTTATAGTGCATCGATATTCTTAAACCGATGTTAACATTGATGTCAACATCGATGTTTTCCTAATATCGATCATCCCTAGATTGCAATAAAACAATTTTTTTTTATCCGTTATTAATATCATGAACACTTTATGATACTGGAAGTATTTACGTTTGCAGGCCTTTTACCCTGGTACCCTGCTGGAGACCGGCCACGACATCCTCTTCTTCTGGGTAGCGAGAATGGTGTTCTTTGGACAACGTCTACTTGGAAAACTTCCTTTCAAGTAATTGTTGTGTGTGTGTTCACTAAAATTTCTGGCTCATTTACTAAGATTCGAATCTATGTTAACTGATGCCGTGCTCGAAGATATCAACTACTGATCCGTCATCATTTTTGCAGAACTGTATATTGCGAGCCCTTTGCCTATGCCTTTGATAAAGTATTTCAGGAATTATGCAGATCATTCAAAAACTGTTGATTTTGATATGTTTTTTTTTTTTAGTTTTGTCACTTAGACATTTGATGCTTAGCTAAAAAATATAACTATGTCTTCATTTAAGATGAGACTATTAGAGTTTTGGAAAACTATAATTTTTATATGTTCTATAAAGCAGTTTTTTTACTTTTTTTCTCTGTACATAAAATGTGTTCTTAAAATAATTAAAATCGCAGACGAATTCGAAGGCTACCAGCTAGTTTTTATAGGTGGTAGGGCCACTCTGAAGCTATTATTAGTTTCAGTATGAATGCGTCGGCTAGTCCGGGGTAATACCATCCGATCCAAAGAAACAACGACGTGAAGTAACAGTGCTTGCATTGTTGTGTTTCGTTCGGCCAGTGACAGCACCGGTGGACCAACAACCTCTCCTACCCTCGCCCCCCTCCTTCTGTCCCATTACCCCTTCCGCCAAACACAGGCTGGCAACGCACTTGTGTCTCCCTGGTGTTGCTTGTATCTATGGACGACGGTGATCACTTACCATCAGGTGACCCGTCTGTTCGTTTGCCACCTATGACATAAAAAAAATATATTTTCATAACGATATATTTTATCGCAGAGAAGTGTACCTTCACCCGATGGTGAGGGATGCCCACGGACGTAAAATGTCCAAATCCCTGGGCAATGTTATCGATCCAGTCGATGTGGTGAAAGGGGTCACCCTGGAGGCGCTCCATGAACAGCTCGAAGACTCCAATTTAGACCCTAAAGAGATAGAGAAAGCTCGTCAAGGGCAGAAGCAAGACTATCCTAACGGGATTCCTGAATGCGGAACTGATGCGTTGAGGTAACATTCTTTTAATGCCAAAAGCCAGTAAATAAGCAAACAACCCGCCTAATGGTAAGTGGTTACCGTTTTCTATAGACAACTACATCACCAAGGGCATCACCAACTGGAATCCTAAGCAGATTGTGAAAGATCGGCAAGAGCGATAACATCATTATCCTAACAGAATTCCTGAATGCGGGGTGGATAAGGTAACGTTTTTTGTACCAAAAGGCAGAAAACTGCCAGACAGTTCACCTGATGGTAAATGGTTACCGTCGCCTATTGATAATTGAAACAACCAAGGACATCAATGTTCTGTTGCCGAACTTGAAAATAGCGTTTAATCCCTGCTTGAAGAGCCCTATGTCTTAGACCTGAAAAAAACCGTCCTAATAACTCATTCCGTCTTTGTTTAAAACTCTATTTAAAATGAGTTATAAATATCTACTTTAACCACTGCCAAAATCGCCTTGATTTCTAATGTATTTCTTTTAATGTTGGCAAGCTCTTGGTCTATCATATACTGTTTTTAAATTTTTGCCTTATGTAATCCTATATTGCATGCTAATAGTATAATCTTGCATTGTATAACTTGGTTATTGTGCACAAGTGAAGTGCCTATAATATAAATAATAACATATAACATAAATTCTGAGATGCCTGAAAAATTTCTAGATGATTCTAAAGAAGTTCACCATTCTCTTGTTTCTTTTTTTCAGTATGGCCTCTGCCTATGTAGGCAATTTTGCCAGTGTCAAGTGTGACAAATACACGTTTTAAACTTAATTGCCAAAATTAAGTGTAATAATGTAGAATAATCTAAAATAGCAACATGTCAATATAGACAAATCACCTAAGAGGTTTAGATACTGTGTTATGAGTACCCCATAGATTATATGCAATAATATATTAGCTACACACATACATACATATATATAGCATAATTATGTAAGTTTAAACATAGATAACATTACAGTTTGATGTAATTACGATAAATTAGGACAGTAAATGTTTCAATAAGTCAATAAAGAAAGTATCACAGCGGCCACCATTTTTTTTTAAAGTTTATTTACACTTTTTGATTACCAGATTCGCCCTGTGCGCTATGACTCAAGGTCGAGACCTGAACCTGGACATTCTCCGTGTTCAGGGATACAGATTTTTCTGCAACAAATTATGGAACGCAACAAAATTCGCCCTCATGTATTTCCCGAAGGACACTACATACGAAGTAAGAAAGTATCCTATTATTGACCACTGTTATAGCCCAATTTAGCACAACCCTTTTAACACATCGATTCTGATGCAAAAGGAACGGAAACTAAATTAGTACTCGTAATATAGACAAACAAGTAATACCAGTAGCCAACCTAAAATACTCTCCTCTCTTTAGAATAAATCATTCTATACTCTTTCAGCCGGATTCAGTTTCAGAGTAAGAATAAATCTTTTTGACCATAGGTATTAATATATATATTACTAGCCTCTGCCCGCGACTTCGTTCGCGTGGAATAGATACACTAACACGCAGCAGTTCTAATAAGGAAGAAACATCCCGATTTTGAAACATTGTTCACCTGTGCTCCGCTCCTATTGGTCTTAGCATGATTATATATAGCCTATAACCATTCTCGATGAATGGGCTACATAACACGGAAATAATGATTCAAATCGGATCAGTAGTTCCTGAGATTACCCCCTACAACGTCACAAACTCACAAACTTTACCTCTTTATAATATTAGTATAGACTAGCTAGCCTGGTCACGCTTTCTGTGACTCAGTTATTACATGTTAAATTAAAATTCAAAATTAAAACGTGGCATCATGTATGAGATATCTATAATAGTCGGTCCTACAATTTTCTGTCCACAAACTTATTTAAAGCGCCATCTGTTCGGGTCGGATGAAACTTCAATGTGTTACAATAATCAACATAGACAATAATTTAGTTTTTTAATTAAAACTATTAAAGCCGTAATATATATTATAATAGCGTGCCCGGCAGACGTCCCACCCTGATTATAAATAAAAAATATTGACAGATTATATATCAAAACATTCCTCATGAATCATTTTATCCGCTGGTGAAAATCGCATGAAAATCCGTTTAGTAGTTTTTGACTTTATCGCGAATAGACAGACAAACAGACGCGGTCATGGACCAACAAATTTTACACTATGTAATGATAGTCAGAACTTTAAAAGTTTCGGACTGTTTTTTTATCGTCTTAGAAGACATTTCAAATGCATCGTTTTAGGTACACGGTAGAACTCTTCCTGCGGATCTGTCTTCCATGGACCGTTGGATGCTGTCTAGATTATCTCTGGCTGTTGAGAGAGTTAACGCTGGATTCGCTGCGTACGACTTCCCATCGGCAACGACGCACTGCTACAACCTTTGGCTGTACGACCTTTGCGACGTGTATTTGGTTAGTGTTTTAAAGTTGATATTTTTGCTCATTGACACACATGTGTGCAGTTTTTTTTTCTTATAGGAGGCAAACGAACAGGCGGTTCACCTAATATTAAGTGATCACCACCGTCCACCGACACTTGCAACACCAGGGGAGTCGCAAGTGCATTGCCAGCCTGTGTCTGGAGGGGAGGGGTATGGAGAAGGGGGAAGGGAGGAGGAGGCGAGGGGAGGGGAGGTGGTCTCCCGGCGCTCTGACTAACCGAACGAAACGCAACAATGCAATAACTGTTACTTCACGTCGGTTTTCTGTGTGTCGGGTGGTACTACTCCGGGCGAGCCGACCCATTCATGCTAAAACGAGTAATAGCTTCAGCGTGGCTCAACCACCTCTAGAAATATTCTGTTACATTTAAAAATATGTCAATTAAAAAAATTATTAACAGATAATAATTACATTTACTTCATTCTTCGTTATTTTTATGATCTTTAATATTTGACATGTAAAAAACTTGGAGATCTTAAAAAATAACATCAAATATTAGAAACAACTAAAATTGGACTTAACTTATTTTGAAATTTAACATTTATATAAAATTAAATATTGAAAATTTCAGATGTACCCTTCGTACACTACCAATTTGATTTATCAAAAAAAAAAAAAAAATCAGAAGTCAATACCAATATAATAATTTCCAGGAGTATTTAAAACCGGTGTTCGCATCAGGGAGTGATTCGGAGAAGGCTGCTGCTCGTCGCTCCCTATATACTACGTTAGAATATGGGTTGAAACTGCTCAGTCCGTTCATGCCGTTTGTCACTGAAGAGCTGTACCAACGTCTGCCGAGGAAGGATATCAGTTGCCCCTCAATCTGTGTCGCTACTTATCCTACTGTGAGTGTTTTTAAAGAATAACCATGTTCACATGTTCTGTGCCAAGTCATTTTTACCTGACATCTCCTTTAGGCTATTTGATTTGTTCCCAAAATATTATCATGCAACAAATTACATCATATATAATATGAGATAAGAAGTTTTTTTTTTTTCGAAATGTCTACGCTATTGACCGAGCAAGGTCTTAACAGCTTTACCGGACTACTAAAGCGAGCGCTTAAGGCACGCAGCCGATTTTATTTTGGAAATCAGCTCAAGGGTGCACTGCACACCTCGGCTTGGCTGTTGCCTGTTGCATGCAAAATCGCGACCTATCTTAGCTAACCTAGCTAACTATTCATATGTGTTTGAGTTGTTGAAACGTATATGTGTACCAAGCATACACGCCTCAACAACTCCTCCATATATTTGCTATCGTAAAATTGAGAGTTTTTCAGTTCGATAAGGGAAAAAAAGTAAACCCTTCCACTTTCATGTGTAAGCGTGTAGACGTGCACGTGTGGGAGCGAAATTAACCTCCAGACCACGGCGGCGTGATCTGTGGTTACGCGGGCGTGGGCGTAAACACGCTCTGTTTCGAGGGACAGGCTGGTACTAATCGTTCGCTGACGTGATTGAATCAGGAGGGTCGGTAAAAATGTGTCGTGGACGTTTTTTATAACGCGCAGCGATAGGTACGGGTTCATAGTTTGTGGCGGATACCACTAGCGGACTGGGATGATTCGCGGCTTATTCAAAATAACTAATCGTAAGTGATTTTACGTACGCCCAGATAGAAGGGATCTCTAGGTCTCTATGGAGATCGACTCTCCGGATGTACCACGGAGCACCGGTCACTTTACGTAAAACACGATTTTGGAGAACATGCAGCTTATGAAAGTTATCTTTGGACATATGCGCAAAAACGGGGCTGCTATATGTCATCACGGGACGGATAAACGTCTTATACAAAGTGAGCTTGTGTCTGAGGGACATCTTACTCTTATGACAAAGCAACGGATGGAGGCGACCCGAGACCATAGCGGCTTTGTTTCGCACTCTGTCTATATGTGAATTGAACTTTAAATGTTTATCTAATGTAACACCGAGATATTTGACCTCTTCGACCCAAGGGATATCGATTCCGTATAGCCTGATGGGCTCAAATTTATTAGCGCGCTTCGTGGGATCGAAGATTATTGCGACACTCTTATCGGGATTACCTTCTATGCGCCATCGACGAAACCATTCACCGAGAGTATGAAGGGCTTTTTCGATGCGCTTCCTAAGAAAGTCCGACCGCCAGCCGGAAGTGTAAATAACGGTATCGTCAGCGTAACAACCTATCTCGACCCCCCGAGACCGAGGTAGGTCACTGATGAACAGATTGAAGAGCGTGGGCGCGAGTATAGAGCCCTGTGGCACACCTGAGCGTATCGGGTGGGTAAGAAGTAACTCTTTCGTTTTGTGTTGTTATCAAACCGTGTACCATCACTGTTACGTATGACCGAAAGATCCAGCTCAACGTATATTAACGGTGATACACATGGCTTAACGATCAAGTTTAACATGTACCACCGGTGATACAAGTGGTCTAAAGATCAGGTATAACATGTACCAATGGTGGTCCAAGCGGTCTAAAGATCAAATTTAACGTGTACCACCGGTGTTACACGTGGCCTAAAAATGAAGTTTAACATGTACCATCGGTGGTACACGTGGTGTGAAAATTAAGTTTAACGTGTACCACCGGTGGTACATGCATGTTTCCGCGCATCGATGAGTCACCATACCGCCTTATCTCTTACTATAATAACAAAGAGTACATATAAAAGATTAAAGGACTGGGCAATGTTAATAAACGGCCACATAGGTCTGATTATCCCTCTATTAGAATAATATTAAACATTTCATAGTATAATATACTTCCTTCTACAGGATATCGATACACCATGGCGTTCTGAAGAACTTGAATCTACCGTGGAAACTGTTCTTAAAATGGTCCACTTAATCCGTTCAACTCGCTCTGAATACAACTTGACAAATAAGCAAAAGACAATGGTACACCTCATCATTTCACCAGAGCTGAAGGTGGACGAGCTCCGGGCTCTGTTCAGAAGCTTACAGTCACTAGCAAACAGTGAATTGAGCGAAGAGCAACCACCAACTGGTTGTTCCATACTCACAGTGTCGGATAAGATCGAGCTACACTTGGTTCTAAAGGTTAGATAAATAAAATTATATACTAGGGTAGTTTGTTACCCGTGACTTCGTCCACGTGGGATGTAGTAAAAATAAAATTTACTAATTTTTTGTATGTTTGTGGCTCGCACGGTATTAGGCATTGCTTGTTCAGTTTGCTATATTTGTGCAGAACCTTATCGGTCTCTAAAATAAAAGCAGCCCAAGTTACATTAATCCTTATAACATCAGCTATATGCCAGTGAAAATCCCATTAAAATTGGTTCAACTGTTTTGGAGATTAATTGAAACAAACAACAGGCAGACAAAAAAATCATTTCAACTTAATAAAATGCTATTATTTTGACATGACAAAGTATCTCCTAAATACTATATATTTGTATTATAGATCGTCTGTCTCAAAAATGATTTCTAACAAAAAAAAAAAACTGATAATATTCATACCTTATCAATTTCAGTACAACTTTCTGTAAACAAAATATCATGAATATCGAGAAAGAATTTTTTTTTACGAAATCTAAAATCTGTGGTTATTTGTTTTTATCATTTGAGAAATTAGATATAATCATCTCTGTACAATTACAATTACAAGTAAAATATTAATAGACAAACCTATATAAATTTTTATTTTGAAAAATGTCTAGATCCTAAATAGAATTATGTTTTATCAAGGATATAATAATTTTTTAGGGTCTAATTGATCCACAAAAGGAGATCACGAAGTTGAAAAAGAAGAAGGAAACATTATCACAGACCATAAACAAACTCCAGCAAGCAATGGCGGCGGAAGATTACACATCGAAAGTACCAGTCGATGTTCAAAAGAGTAATTCTGAAAAATTGTTACAATCACAAGGAGAAATCGAGACATTACAAGCTGCTGTCGAAACATTAAAACTTATGTAACGATAAATTAATATAGGCATAATTTTGTTACCATAGATAATAAATTGATAAAAAGAACAAACGGCGATTTTTTTTTATATTCGTGCTAGTTGGAAGTACATGAAATGTACTAAATAACGAAATATAAAATATACTTGAATTCTTTTTAAATGTTTTTTTGTAATATAATTTAATTAAAATGAAGTAATCTATAATAATGGTTAAGATTTAACACCCTTGATTTTTTATTTATGTGTTTTATATCAATAAAAAGTACTCTTTGGAAATGTTTTTTTTTTTGGCGTGTTAGCGTCTTATAAATCGACTAGCCTCTGCCCGTGAATTCGGTCGCGTGGAATAGTTACTTTGGGCTAATGCTAACACGCAGCTGAAGCTCTTAATAGGAAAAACAACCTTGATTTAGAAACATTCTGCATCGGTGCTCCGCTCCTACTGGACTTAGCGTGATGATATAACCATCCTCGATAAAAAGACTATATAACACTGAAAGAAATCTTTATGTCGGACCAATAGTTCTTGAGATTATCCCATACATCTTCACAAACTCATAATCTTTACATCTTTTATAATAGTAGTATATATGAACGCTGGCTTTACTTGGCTAGGACTTCGTAGGATAAGCTCCTGTGCTGTGGGAGGTTAGCCGCTTTTACGATCTTCGAAGCTTGAATCTTTAGTGTACCGTTTGAAAGTGCAATAAACAAAACGTAGTGTTATGTTCAATCTTTGCCGAATATTGAAAACCTCTGATGGTGTGTAACCACAGTGCAGCGGTACAAGGCGATAACCACGATTCATCTTCCTTTTGCGATCATTGTCGAAGCGACAACCCTAACACTTACAACTGTGCGAGAGAGTATTGGGAGGAATGCGCAAGAGCAAGTAATTAAATAAAAAATTAAAGAGTTCATCACTTTTATTCAAACCATTCTTTGATCACATGCCATCAATATCATCACTGAGATGTCATTGATTTAATTCCAGCTCAAAGGACTAAAGTGGCCGCCGTAGACGTATTCTGTACAATAGAACACTTTTATTTATTTAAATATTGAAGTAAATAGGTATATTACGTTTGCTCATTGGCGAGCGATACGAAGGTCAGTAACAGAAGCGCCAAACCACCCGTGCAGCTCATAGGCCCGCGCAGTCCGTTTCACTCTCTCTCACAGTCGTAGATGGTAGGGTTGTTACCTGGAGTATCACTTTAACTTTAAAAATGAATACGTTTTTATTTTCAGAAAGTGCTAGCGTTCTTTTTCAAAATAAGTCGAAGTATATCTAGCCAGTATTCGAAAATTAATAACAATAACCTTGTGACAGAACTTATGACCCGAGTGGTTATAGTCATTCTAACGCTGTTCTTTAAAATTTGTTTATTTAAGATTGAGTATATATTTTGTATTCATTTCCGAAAATTCTAACGTTGTGACTATGTGGTTATTACAATGACCGATTAATTAACTGCTTTCTTGTATTTTATAAACTAGTCTTTTATTTTACGTAATACAGTTTGGTTATTGTGCATAAGTGAAGTGGATCAAAAATAATATGATTTACCACAAAAACTCCCTAGAAAGTTCTAACAAAACGGCCACCATCTTGTTAGTTAATTGAAATTATCTCAACAAACTGACCTTACCTACTTGACAATGCCAATAACAATCTTCACTATAATAAATTGGTTGCCAAAAAGAACGACCCTTTTAAAACTATTCTATGCGAATTTTTTTCTATGTCATCGTGACTTATAGAAAGTTGTGGTGACCACAGGCACAGAGTACAAGTGTCAACTGGGAGTTTTTGGCGGGATTTTAGTCTGTCATGTAGTGGATTTTATATTTTATTCATAATCTTGTGTTATTTGACTATATATTGTGTAAAGTTGGTGGTGTTTTACGTAATATATTTAGTTTAATATGCATAAGTGAAGTGAATGGAAAATAATAACACGAAGCATGAAATTCTGAGATGCCACAAAAACTCCCTGGAAGGTTCTAGCACGGGATCCACCATCTTGTTAGAATATGGTTTCACACGATGCTTAATATTGGAATGATCGCACGAAGTTTGTGATATTATTGACTACGTGACAATGGCAGTAATAATCGGAAAGATTGATTGCCAAAAATAAAGTTAAAAAAAAAAGTGTCAACTGTCAACTAGTCCAACTACAAAGTATTTTTTGCAAAAATAATCATTATAAAATAATAACTCGTCTACTTCACATTCAAACAGTATAAAATATATAATTTTTTATAAACTGACCTAGAAGTCTAATATTCTATCTGGTATGGAATTCCCCACATTAGGTGAAAATTGCGAATATTCACATTGTAATCAAACAGATTTCTTGCCACTTCAATGCAAATGCGGTAAGACCTTTTGTCGTGAACATTTCAACAATCACTGTCTTTCTGGAGAATGCGAACTGGCGCCGAAACCTAAGGAAGTTAACCTCAAAAATGATAGCAACATATTCAGATGTTCGGAGAAATACTGCCGCAAAGGAAATTACCATGAAATGCTTTGTAGAAAATGTAAAAAACATTTCTGCATTGACCATCGGTTTCATCCGTAAGTATTTATTTTAATATACTTTGGTTTCACTTAATTGGGTATGGTGTTAATACATACGTACCAAATAAAGATATCATAATAAATAGTAATTTTCTGATTATTTGGTGAACTACTACTAAATGATGAAAAATTTAACTTTTAGAATGCCCCTGATGTAATTCAAAGGGATTAAGGCTTTTAATACTTTGTAAAACTCATAGCACCCTTTTACACTTCGTGCTGTATTGAAAATGAATACTGTGTCTCTCTTACTGGTTTTGTGGTGAATACTGATATATAACTCTATACAAATTACAGTCTATGTCACTAGACTTTTTTCTCTAGTTTTATCTTTGTCAACCAATTAGATGATTAGAATTAAAAAGATTAGAAGATTATTATTGCCATATAATGTATTTTATAAGCTTGTTAAAGTTACCTGGCACGAAGTTAGGTGGTATTAACTAGTTGTACACCCAGAATACCACTGACTCTACTCCATTGAACAATCCATCCAAAGGTTGCCTAGAAGAAATTGCTAATAGCAATAAGGCCGCCCATTGTACCAATAACAAAACTTGAAATGTTCTTGTAATGAATGTATATAATTGGTGTACAATAAAGTTTAAATAAATAAATAAAATTGTTGAGTAGGTAATAATATTGCAAGTTTCTTCTGATCATTTTAATGTTCTAACGAAATAGTGGCCCTTTTAGAATATTCCCTGTATTTGGGGTATCTTTGAATTCATGCTCCCCAGTATTATTTCCCATCCACTTCACTTGTGTGATATAACTGAACTATGTTGTGTGAAATGCTATAAATATTACAAAATATAGGATCAAATAACACAGGATTATGAATACAATACATAAATCAGAGGATTCTTCCAAAAACTCAATTTGACTGGTTATTAATTTAATTATTGCAGGTCTTGTCCAGAGGTAGATGATGAGACTATGGCAGCAAAAATAGAAGAGTTTGAAGCACCAAGAAGACAATTCAAGGAGGCTAATAAACATTTACAGGAGAAAGTGTGTATTTGATTCTATATTCTGAGTAACTGAAATGGCAACAGGGTTCATTGATCAGCTTATAACCAATGTCAAAAAGGATTGTAGTCCTATCTTATGTCAGCCAGAGATAAACATTTACTCATAAAGATTGTGTACACTACCAATTATAATTTTCAAATAATAACACAGCAGTGTGATTTTCCCTTAAAATGAGATTTTAATGAATAAAACCTCTTGCCATTTACCAACGTTATAGTCTAAAGTCTCTGAGCATCAATGCATTATGCATATATGTAGAATCCTCTTCTTAATTTCTCTGTAAACTTGAACATTTCTTTTTTTTTTAAACAAAATATTTCTCCAGTGCCTACAAAACCCTTTGAAATTAGGGAGAACACCTGATGTGGTTTATAATTTGATGAAGCTGTTAAGGCTTTGCTAGGCCAATAGCATAGTCAATTCGAAAAAAAATATCTGATGTGGCAACAGTTCTTGATTTCAGAAATATATAATTTTAATTTTTACAAATTCCAGATTACTGAAAATATTCGTAAAGCTCTACAATCAACTGCAAAGGTGAAAACGGCTTCAAAAATACACTTAATGAGGATAAAACAAAAAGCTGTAGGTACTAAGACTATACCAGTGACTGACAGAGTATATTTCTCTGTTAAAAAACCAGTAGAAATGACAGCAAAACCTGTTAAAGTGGTTCAAACAGAAGATCATATTGTAAAATTAGATACTGTTACATTAGATCCAGATTTGAAAGGCACCATACCAATTTTTGTAGATAAAAAATGGAGTCTTGGAAGATGTATTGATAGTATATGTGAATATTGTAATGTTAAAAATGATAATAATAAAATTGGAAAAATTAAGCTTAGAATATTTCGACAGTTGGATGGTTATTGTGTTAGCCCTTTGAAAATGGATATGGAAGTTAGTGTGTTAATGAAACAAGAAGTTTTACTTGAAGGTGATAAACTGGTGTTGGAATATATTGACAATAATGTGTTAAATGATTTGCATGATGACTGTCAGTTGTTCTTAAGTTGATTGGCGATATGGTATTAAGACATTAAAAGAAAAGTATTTATTGCAGAATGTAACCTCTTTTATTTCAATCTATTCAAACTACAGTGTTAATATTCTTATTATTAATAAACAGATATTTTCAAATATTAATAATATGAGATCATTTGTCTTTAATTATAAATTGGGAATGATTATTAAAACTACAGAATCTTATAAATAATCATGTAATAATAAGTCCTTATTATAATTTATATTTTAACTTCACTGTTCTCTTTGCTGATTTGCGACTGACTTCTCTGATAATCAACTAGAGGAAGCAACTGCGCCGGTGTTGAAGGATTTGTGTTAGCGGTTGGGGGCGGAGTGGCTGCTAACTTGTATTTCTCTACTAGCCAGTTGCATGTACCAGTTCTCGCTATGAGTGTCAGGAGGTCTCTGCGGTACTGTTTTGTTAATATAGCGTAAAGGAATGGGTTCGCACAAGCGTTTAATGGGTAGAAGAAAACTAGTAAAACTTTTCCATGACTAACATCCACTAGCGGCACTCCCGCCAATGCGGTCACACCGAAAAACGCAACTGGCGCCCAACAAAGTAAATCAGTGCCGATCAGCAAAGCCATCTTGTTCGCTATCCTTCGTTCAGCTGCAGCCGCCGCTCTCCTACCTCCATAATTCTCCCCACCACCTCCCAAAGATCTATATATCTGGACATAGCACACCACAATAGTTACCCATGCTAAAGCATTTGTCAAAAACAATGATCCTTGATATATCCCGTCTCCGACATCCTTGCTTTCAACCGGTAAACAGATTGACGTCGACGAATAATCAGAAACGCCGACTAAAGGTAATCCAGCCATTATAATGGAGAAGAGCCATCCTCCAAGCATGATCTTTGCCGCTGCTGCCAAAGAGATTCGTCTTTCTAAATATATTGCATACGTTATAGCGAACCATCTTTCTAAAGTAACAATCGTTAGGGTTATCACCGAAAGCTGTCCAGAGAAAACTGAAAGGAATCCGGCGACCTTACAACCGACTCCGTACTGCCAATTGTAAGCGTAGTTGAAGAATTCCCCATACGACCTGAGGTCAACTACAGCTAACATAAACAAGTATACTCCAGTACAGAGGTCCGAGAAAGCCAAGTGGCACATGAGGAATCTCGGTACAGTTAGTTCAGTGTGATTCGTCAGCAATACTAGCAGTACGGCGACATTTCCAACGACTGCTGCTGTGATGACGAACCACACGCTAGCACGAAGCCAGGACCATCCCATCACATCTTCACAGGGATTTAGCGCGTCCGGTAATGGTGTGCACTCCACTATGCGTCTGGAAAAATCATATAATACTATTTAAAGTTATTGTGTGGCACAAACAATTGGATAATTTGGAGAGTAAACCAGTGCGTATAAGAAATGTTGAAAGTCCTGAACGTCCGTGCTAGCCTTATATACATGCAAAATATCTTTCTGAATGACATATTGAGTACAAATGATAACTGTTAACGACATAGTTCATTTCATTCCATAAATTTTAAAATAGAATTTAATAAAAAAAAAACTTTCGTTATGGTTACAGAAATGCTTTAATCTATGATATGTATGTGTTCATTTTTCAATATTATTAAAATTAATTGTATGTAGCAGTTTTAAGAATAAAACTTATAGACGATGCTTAGAAATTTTTAATACTAAAAGAAAACCTTATAACCAAGGCGAATACGGGTATTTCTATTAGTAATACATTATATAGAAGTAGCAATCACCTTATACTAAAATTGCCGCAATCAGCAGAAATCGTGACTTGTCCTAAAGTGTTATTAACCGGATCGTGAAATTGCCCTTGGTCATCATCTTCATAACTTCCAGAGTCTGAGAAATATTCTTCGAAGAACCCGTATTCTTCGCTTGTCGTCGCTGTGGACGCATCGTCCTCTAGCGGCCTGAAAAATTAAATTGTTATATAATGGTTTGAACTATTAATCAGCTAACTATGCTATTGACCTACAACCGTACTATAGACTTAACGCCATCTTAAAATAATATTAAACATGGTAATGCAAAACGCATAACGTTAAGGAGCACAATACATTGTCTGTAATTCGTTTAACCAAGACAAGGATGATAAAGAAGACGTCACGCTTAAATTGCCTTCGTGTAACTACCAATATTATCTACGTATCCATATATAAATAGGCAAAGACAAAACATAATATACGCTCATACAAATACTTCTTTGTATCAAACGATTTTTTGAAGTGTAACTTATAATGGGAGGGCTTTAAAATTTTGATCCGCTTTTCGCGTGACAAAAAGTGATGGGGATAAACACTGTGTCGCGTAAGTGGGAGCAGTGTCCTACTCGTCTTCGGTTATTGGAGGTTAGTGAGACACACGATCTTGATCTAGACATGCGAAACTCAAACGTGAGCTGGTCGCGTTAGCGGTCGGCAAGCGCACTGCGGTGGCGGTAATATGTATGTACCAATTACAGATATACTGTAAAGTTTGATGTCTAAATGCAGACGCGTATAGAACAATGATATTAATTTTGAATGGTCATTAGCGTGTAAAAAATTATAAGTTAAAAATTGATAATTCATCAGTAAATTTAATTGTACACTCAGCCATTAGTATTTTTAAAATGCAAATACAGTGCGACAGTTTAATGAAAGACGGAGACAATGAAATTTCTATAGCTAATGATGACTTAAATATAACAAACGACTTCTACAATTATTTCGAACGTAACGGAAAATTATTATTGAAAAAGATGACCGATAACTGAACTGATAGGTATCAGATTAAAAAAGGTATTGACCGATACTAAACTGTATACATTCGGAACTAGCGGAAATATATGTATAACGTGATGTAAGCGTATACGAAAAGGAGTATTATCATTTCTAGAAGAAAGATTAGTTTGATAATTTTTAATATGTGCGCTATTAAGTGCGCGTGTCAAAGATTAAGTAGTCGTACTAAATTGAATATGCTCGGAATCAGCAGAAGTATGTATACCACATGATGCAAGCGTGTACGAAATAGTAATAATATCAGTTCTAGAACAAAGACTAGCTTGATAATTTTAATATATGTTATCGATAATTATTATACTTATAAAATATAAAGGGCGTGTATCAATAATTATTCACCTTCGTATAAAATAGAATACGCTTGGAAGAAGTATGTTAGGTCCGATCCCTCGGTGAGGAGCCCTTGAGTGCACTGTTTGCGCTATACAATGACACAAAATTTTACATCATTGATACAACACTACACTATCACCCCCACACACATACACGCTTACACAAAAAAGTGGAAGGGTTTTCCCTTATTGAATTGAAATAGTTTAGACATTTTTCGATAAGAAATATATGTAAGAGTTGTTGAGATATGTATGCTTGGTTCCCATATATGTTTCAACAACTCATACATATATGAATAGTTAGTTAGTCTAGGTTAGCTAAGATAGGTCGCGAATTGCATGTAACAGTCAAGCCGAGGTGTGCCGTGCTCCCTTGAACTAGTTGCCAAAATAAAATCGGTTGAGTGCCTTAAGCACTCGCCTTAGTAGTCCGGTGAAGCAAGGCCAATAGCATAGTCAGTTCAAAAAAGAAAAACAGAAGCATGTGTATTGCGTGATGCAAGCGTGTACGAGAAGGAATACTATCATTTCTAGAACAAAGGCAATTTTGGTACTTGTAAGATGTGTGCTATTGCTATTATATATATGAAAATGTAAAGGGCGTGTGTTAAAAATTATGTTGTATTCAATTGGATACGCCGCAGGATACGCAAAGAATCGGCGCAAGTATGTGTAACACGTGATGCAAGCGGGTACGAAAAGGAATAGTATAATTTTTAGAATAAAGACAAATTTGATACTCCTAATATATATATCATTAATTAATATATTTATTAAATTGGCAAAGTAGATTTGTCAACAAATAATACAGACATCTATCTGTCTGGCGCACATATACTTTATGCTAGAAATTGAACGTACAGTACTCAAATAGGTGTTCATTATTTTTTTTCTAAGACATGTTTTAGTTTATTGACCTTTGCGTTGCTTCTTATAGGCACAATAATATTGATTAAAACCTAGTACGCATTCTCATAGATTAAATCGTTTCTTATATTCTATGAACGTCATTGTTTGTACTTAAAACTTATTTACTTCTTTGTTTAAGAATCGGCGTACGTATATTTCGTAAGATTGATTTTAAAATGTAGGTAACAGTTACAATTAGAGACTAAACTAGTCAATTTGTAACAACAAACAAATTACAATTTTTTTTTTCTTAATGAAATAGCTGTTGACCTGAAACGGTCTTCACAGCTTCACCGAACCATTGAGGCGAGCGCTAAACACACTCAGCTGATTTGGGATGTTTGGGCGACTAACTCAATGGTGCACGGCACACCTCGGCTTAGGCTGTCGCCTGTTTTGTGCAAAAAACACGACCTATTTGAGATAACCTAAGCTATCTGGATGTACGTATATGAGATATTGAGACATGCATGTATACCAAACATGCGTGCCTCAACAACTCCTATATGTATTTTGTATTGGAAAAACTTCTCAAAACCATATAGGATATGATAAGGAAAAATAAGGATAGAACTCTTTATCGTTTATTTCTCTGAAAAAGAAAAACAGCGTGTACTAAAGCGTGCACGAGTGTATAGGTGATGTGTATGATGTTGTAGCAGTGATGTAAGGTTTTGTGTCACGGCATCGCGTGAGCAGCATACCCAAGAGCTCCACGCCGAGGGAACGAAACTAGGCTTGAACCGCTGCCGAGGGGGGCCTAATCTGGTGTGCGGGAGCGAAATTTACCTCCAGACCACGGTGGCACGATCTGTGGTTATGCGGACGTGGGCGTGAACACGCTCTGTTTCGAGATTTTTTTTTTTTCGAAATGACTACACTATTGACCCAGCAAGGTCTTAACAGCTTCACCGGACTATACCCGGACTATATCTCTGTTTGGAGAGACAGGCTGGTACAATTCAGTAAAGTAGTTACTTACACAACTGTTTGATCAGTGTATTTGATTTCTCTGATCGGTTCCAATGATCTTCGTCCGCGTGATGACTTCTCGTTATTCGAACACCTCTGTAAGTTAGATAATACCGATTGATATTATGAGGACATTAGAGGCAAGACTGATGTTTCATGAAGACAATACAAATGCGGAGGATATTTCCAAAAAAGTGTGAAATTGATAAACCAAATTATTGTATGTTTTATAATGGTTTAAAACTTTGTTTTTACTTTATTCTTGCTAACCAATTTTCTAGATTATTACTGCCATTATCGCGTGGGTTATAATATTGAAAGTGCTTTGCTATAATTTTCATGTTCTGGCAAGATGGTGGCCCCCTTGTTTCAACTTTCCAAAAAGTTTTTGTGGCAGATCAGAACCTATGCTCCCTTGTATTCTCATATCTCCCATCCACTTCACTTGAGCACAATAACAAAACTGAGTTTTTGACGGGATTTTAGTCTGTCATGTAGTGGATTTTATATTTTATTCATAATCTTGATTTGCATGATGACTGTCAGTTGTTCTTAAGCTGATTGACAATATGGTATTAAGACATTAAAAGAAAAGAATTTATTGCAGAATGTAACCTCTTTTATTTCAATCTATTCAAACTACATTAATAAATTTAAATTAAATCAATTTAAATTAAATAACAATTTTACTCTATATTTTGTAAATTTGGTGGTGTTTTACGTAGTATAGTTAGTTTATTGTGGATAAGTGAAGTTAATGGAAAATAATACCACGGAGCATGAAATTCTGAGATGCCACAAAAACTCCCTGGAGGTTTCTAACAAAAGATCCATCATCTTCTTAGAATATTGACTCACACGACGCAATATTGAAGTGATCGCACGACGCTTGTAATATTATTGAATACGCGACAATGGCAGTAATAATCTGTAAGATTGATTGCCAAAAAAAAAAAAATAAATAACAAAACTGTATACCACCAATATTACAAAATGTGAAAAATATTCGTTTCCCTTTATTAGGTTATAATTACTTTTTAATTAATTATAACCTAAAAATATTTCATATTTATTGATAATTTTATTTTTATTTCTTCGCGGATGTCGAAGAATTCATAATAAAAAATGTTTTGATTTTTATACAAAATTTTCATTTCTTTTAGAAATATTTGTTGTTGTATATGTTTCTTATGAATACTTACGTTATATGGGTTTAAAAGATCACAAACCTGTTGCATTATAGCGACTTGTGTTTCATAGAGCTTATGCCTGGCTGGATTGTGTCGCTCTGGGAATGCAAAAGCACAACAGTGGAAGTGATGTGTCAAGGAAGCCTTCTCTAAATGCTGCAGAAATAAATAATACTTCTTGAAGACTAACAGTAGAGGGTATTATTTCTTGCGCGTTGGTTAATTTTTAATTGGAAATTGTAGCATAGATGTAAATGACTTAATATTAATTCGCTTAACTGAGTAGCAAAAAGTACAGGTTAGATTTCGTCGCGTTATTTTTGAAATTAAAAAAAAACGTGATAGAGGTATAGTCTTTCTAAAGAGGCATATAATTTTCTATGGGATCGGCTTACTGCTAATATTCATAAGGAACCGTCGGTTTTTTGATATTGTGAATCGGCAAACCGGCATGAACCGGTAAAAGTAGTTGTGTGTTCACGTAAATCAAAACTTATAAATTGATGCAAATTTAAGTTAGTAGAGATATATGTATTTATATATATTATACATTTATATATACTTAGAATGCTTGAGTGGTCATATGTATACCATAAATATTATTCCTTTATTATAAAGTCACCGACGCAAACGTGACGGTTTAGGTCTAATTCAACGCATATAAAAAAAATCACATGTACTCTTACGATATGTGGAACTAGCTATAGACATATATTTCTGAAAATGATTTAACTTTTTTTACTTAGTCCCAGACACTTGCAAAAACATTTTTTTTTATAAATATCTAAAACACAGCCACATTAGTTGAATATTATTCTTATTATATGTATAGATATAGATACCTGAAACTCATAAATCGACGGAATATATTTCAGTGAAGGAGTCTTCTCTATTCTTAGTATCTCTAACTTCTCTAATCCTTTTGTCGGTAATGACACTATCGCGGTGTTGCTTAAATCTCTGTAATTGGAAATTGATCGTCAAATATCAATAAAATAATCAGTAGACTTTGACCAAACGATATCGTAAAATCATTTATCGGTCACTTCAAAATGTCAATTCTTGCTGACGCTAATATTTAGCATACATTTGTTTTTAAATATTGTTTTAGGTTTACGAAGCTGGATTCAATCTGAGATTGCGATATTTATTTCATTTTTGACAACTAATTTTCTAGTCGATTATAACTACTACTGGAGAATAGGTAATGGCAAGTAAAAGTTTCTTGCAGTCATCCCCACAAACTAACAAAATGGTGGCCGTCTTACTAGAACTTTCTGGGGAGTTTTTGTTGCAAGTGGGTTTCGATGCTCCGCAGTTATTTCTCATCCACTTCACTTATGCACAATAACCTAACTATATTACGTTAAATGACACCATTGTTACAGAATATAGAATCAAATAACACAAGATTATGAATAAAATATAAAAGTCAGTTCATGGTAGACTAAGTTCCAGCCAAAGACTCTTCTATAAGTAAGTATACTTAAGATTCAAACCTAAACGTATATAAAACTTAAACTGTTGTTCACGTCATATGAGGAAGCAAATCTCTTCGTACGAAGCGAAGAATATAAACCACATAAGGGTGGTATCTCTTATGGCGTTGAGTCGTTGTTTAAAATGTATTATTAGTACTTAATAAAGATATGTAATTAATTATTAATAATATAGGGCGGTACTTACAGTTGCCTTAAAAGCAAATTACCAGCGAAAGCGTTCTCATCCAAACGTTTCAGCTTTGTATTACCCTTGAAACTCCTAGAAATAAATTTCGTATTAAAGAAAAGGAGGACGGTATATTTAATAAAAAAGAACAGGATGGGCCGTAAAGTCAAGAAAAATGCCCCACCAACATGCTATGATTTCATTACGAAAAAAAAATATATTTTATTAATTATTTCAATTCCTTAATTAAAAACTTAGGATCATTGTAAGGTTCTATTGTAGAAGATTACTGAAGTCTGCATATGCTATCACGGAATCATCATTCTCTCTATGTATGCTCCCATTGCTAAGCAAAGGTCTATATTCAAAGTATGGGTTAAGTCTTTACCTGACAACCCTCTGACGCATTGGCTTCTTCAAAGTCTAGGAAATCATTTATTTTATATATCTTTTTGAAGACTACTTCGCAAGTGCAGCCAACAGGTGCTTAGCAACAGATTCCCAACTTGAGGGCGGTAGCTAGCCAGGCGGACTTAGAAAAGGCCACCATGCCATGCTTTGTCCCGATATTTTTCTTCATCGAAAGATCCAACTCATAGTGTATACATATTCACCTGGTTTTACCCGTGATTGACTAATAAAATATTCTTATGACTGCTTCAAATTTACGTTTCGATAATATGTTACACCTACTATATCCAAATAAATGGTGATCCTCTGTTTACTGAGCTTACCTTATCCTATGACGCGTCTAAAGTTTCTAGGCTAAATATATATTGTTTACAATTATTTCATTTCATAAGATCTTACTTACAATTTTGATATTTGCGCATTTTTAAAAGCATACGCTGGCACGTCCTCGATGAAGTTGTAATTCAAAGATCTGCAAAAAATAATCGACAAATTCCAGAACAAACCGATATCGAACATTATTCCAGCAAAAATAAACGATGCCAGTAACGAAACGAAAACAAATGAAAAGACAAACATTTTATAGGTTTATTTGCTTGAGACATAAATAAAACTGATTATAGCTGACAGAATCAAATGAAACGCGGTTGGAAATAAATAAAATAGCATAATTCGGTATGTACCTAGCGACTTACACTTGGTCAGCGCGCACGCGCAGCGCGTGTGCCGATATGCGCTTTATGTGGTTCCCTTCCAGATCTCTGAAACAATGTACATAAATCATATTTATGAGAAAATAATATCTTTAAGGGCAGCTAGCTATGTGGAGTTTTTGGCGGGATTTTAGTCTGTCATATAGTGGATTTTATATTTAATTCATAGTCTTGTGTTATTTGACTCTATAGTTTGTAAATTTGGTGGTGTTTTACGAAATATAGTTGGTTTATTGTGCATAAGTGAAGTGAATCGAAAATAATACCACGGAACATGAAATTCTAAGATGCCACAAAAACTCCCAGGAAGGTTCTAACAAGGGATCCACTATCTTGTTAGAATATTGACTCACACGATGCTCAATATTGAAATGATCGCACGACGCTTGTAATATTATTGACTACGCGACAATGGCAGTAATAATCTGAAAGATTGATTGCCAAAAATAAAAATAAAAACTAGACATGTGCTTGGGATTTTCCATCAATACCATCTCAGGAACTATAGCCACATATAAACCTTTTGAAGAATAATTTTCCCAAAAATGCTAACAGCGCTCACCCATAATAAAGAAGGAACTGCTGTCCTAAACATTTCATGCTTCTAAACACATAAGTTTTAGTTTATCTTCGCACACATTGAATTCTATATACCATACTGACAAATTGCTATGTATACACTACTTTGAAGAGATTAGGAAATGACGAAGGGAATCGGAATGAACAGCTCTTCAAAACTCTCACCATGATTCAGATAGTGAAACACGTTCAGTGAAACAGTAATCCTTGTTAGCAGAAGCATCTCGATGAATTTATTAGATAACGTCTATATAATTCACAATACGAATACGGACTATCACATGTGTGGAATCTGTTCAAAGCAACTTGGGAGAATATAGCAGATCCTAGATATGTGAACAATATTCCATGCCCGTCAGAAGGCACCTTATAAAGAAGAAATGCAGAAATACAGGAGATTGTTGCAACTTATTCTCCGGTGTTTATATAATATAGTGTAGAGGATATATTCAAGCAACCTATTACGGACTGACTTCAAAGAGAGTTGAAGTTTTCCTCGAGATAAAAGGTTTTGAAGCTGTTGGTTGTAGTAATCTTAAACATCCAGTGGACACACATTAAACCCGTTCCCTTAGTCTTACTTTAAAAAAAAAACATTTTTTTCAATTAAATATTAGCAGATTATGATTCTATCATGTTACTATTTATACAAATGTATTTCCAATAACGAGGAGATACAAGAGAAGCAAGTTGATACCCAAAATAAAGAAATGAACTAGATTATCTTTATTTATATCTTTAAAATATTGTTGCCAACGCGATCACTGAGTCGACTAAGCCCGAAGTTACGATCGCATTGTGGAAAAATACAGATTTATCCAACCACAAAACTAAATTCCAATGATTCAAACTGGAATCATTGGCATTTGGACGGATTACATTTATCGCAGGATAAAAAAATGAAGCTTATGTTAAGTACAATGTATGAGAAAATAGAACGCATCATCACTTACAAATTTTTAATAAATAAATGGTTTCGGCACCATAGAATAGAATATTTAACAATTTCGCTAATGTTGTAAGTGTGAAAGGATGTTTTCTTTCAAACCCACGACTTCGTCCGCATGGAATAGTTACTTTCGGCTAACGCTAACTTTAACCGGCGACTTCGTTTACGTAGAAGGTGAAAATATTTTGAAATAATACGTATGTTAACCCCGATTTTGAATCATTCATTAGTGCTCCGCTCCTATTGGTTTTATATAGTCTATAGCCTTTCTCGATAAATGAGCTATCTAACACTGAAATATTTTTTTTAATCGGACCAGTAGTTCCAGAGATTAGCGCCTTCATTCAAACAAACTCTTCAGCTTTATAATATTAGTGTAGATTTTATCTACACACGCTCCTGCAAGAATCTGATACCCTTTATTTATTTTTTTATTAACGTGGGGAAATCCTTTATGGATACGCCATCCGCCTGGGAGAGAGAGTGGGTTATGTCCAACTCCCTCGGACTAAAATCCCACGTTGTACCGTCCGCCGCATTGTAGGGACAGCCAGGGATCGAACCTGGTGTCAAACCTGAAAAGAAAAAATCATTCGGTTCCGAAACGTCGCCCCGTGGATCGGTCGATCAGTATAAAGACCAGTACGCTGAGATCCGACTACATATCCGCCACCCGCCTGCGCTCTGAAACAGGCCAGACGTTGCAGTGTCGCTTCTACAAGTGTTCTACTGGCTTTGCCCTGCAGAGGGCCTCTGGTGTAATCCTCGTCGTATAAATTATTTTGTTATGCCACAGAGAAGTTATAAGTATAAAATTCGTAAGTTTGGAAGCAATAATATTCGCGTGCTCGGTATCCGGTTCTTCATACATAAATAGAACGATATATGAGAACTGCCAAAAGGATGCGCTCTCGAAAAAGGTCCATTTTTACTGTTTTTCGGCAAGAATTATAACAAAACTACTCAACTTCGGTAAACATAATGACTAACTACAGATACATTGAAGTTTTAACAATGTTGTACGGATGATTGTTTTTTAAAACTAATGAGTTTTCATTTAAAATAATCAATTCTCCGTAGTCTCCTCGCGCAAAACAGCCTGATTTTCAGTATCAAAATATCAGTAATTTTACGGTTTTCTTCATTTAAAAAAATACCTTATTATGCTACATATAATCAAGTTTAAATAACATAAAATAAAATCCAAGTTATGTATACTACATCTGAGAAAAAGATTATTTAGTTGTGAACAAAATTTCACCATTTTTTGTTAATTATGTAGACTTTAAATCCTATGGAATAAGGTTCAATTTATTTCTTTATTTTGATTCGATTGACACAAAAGTATGAAAGACGCATTCACGTCGAGTAAGACCGCGCTCTGGCGCCATACGGTAAGGGTATGTACGTCGTTTTGCACTCGACTGGTAAAAAATAAATCGCTGTAGAAATACGTATACACTTCACAAAACGTTTTGATCATTTCGAAATACTAACCAACTTTTTATAGTGGTCTATATATCTAGTAGTAAGAGCCACTGTAATTAGGTTGAAACAAAAATTCTAAATTTCGTTTTTATTACGTTAGTTCTTTTTATATTTTATGTTTTGAGGTACTGTTATGGAACTTCTTCACGGGTAGAAATACATATGTCGTCTTTGTAGTCCTCTTGTTAGTAGTGACGACAGCTTACCACAGGAGTGAACAAAATGATCTGATGACGACCCACTTCAAAAACTGTTATGGAAGTTATTGATGGATAGAGACAAATATGTCTTGTTTGTACTCCTTTCGTTAGGTAATAACAAAATGGCCTCATAATGGACACTTAGAAACGTGTAGGGAGCTCTTTCATGTGTAGAAATATATATGTCGTTTTCGCATTCTCTTTATTAATTTCTATTATCTATTCAGAATATATATAATAATATTATAAACACGCTGCAGAATTTACAAACAAAAGAATCAAATATAAGGCTTATTCTTTATAAGAACATGATCTCTCAAGTCTTGTTTATAATGAAACGAATCATTTGGTGAAAAGTGTATCTAAGCTAGAGATGCAAAGTTTGTCGGTGGAATTAGGGTTCGTTTTACACAAAGGCTGTCATATGCTGCCCGTTGTACTATCGGTATTACAACTTACAATTCAAGTGTTTTGTAGTATGTTGCTCACAGAATTATTTTTGATACAGAAGCAAATGCTAAGTTAAAATTTCTCCTATCTATATCTCTGAGCACAAACTCATGTTTGTATTCTATATGTACTAAAATTCAGATATCACGATATAGCCACTTGTCTAGCCCATGAGGAATTAAACATTAATAAGACACTATGATACTCTTCAGCATAAACTCTATATTTCTAGTTACTCTATACTATACAAAAATTTTGGTATCACGACAAAGATACGCTTACGCAGCTAGCGCATCTACGCATGAGAAATTAAACTTTCATCAGATAGAGTGAGACTAAACATCTGAACCCAAACCTGATGTTTGTAGTTACTATGAATACTAAAGTTCAATTATTATGATACAGCTATTCATCTGATCCACACAATGAAACGTTGATCTGACTCTATGAGACTAGACCACTGATCGCAAAGTTGAGGTTTCTAGTGATTATCAGTACCAAAATTCTGTTATCATGATACAGCTACTCACTTGGTCTAAGAGAAATTATACTCTTATCTGATACGACAAGACTCAACTTCAGAGCGCAAACTACATGTGTATAGCTATTATTAATATTAAAAAAAATATATCGCGAAATAGCTCTCATCTGGTCCTAAGATATGAAACATTTAGCTGACACTAAACCTTTGAGTGCAAACTCAATGTTTCTAACTATTAGTACTATACATACTAAGATGATCATAAATACTGTTTTCACAAAACTTTAAAAAATTGAAACCTTGCTCCTACACTAGGAGACTAAACTTCTAAGCACAACTTGATGTCTCTAGCTATTACCTAAACTATGATCCAGTTACCACAATACTACTCTTCATGAAAATGTTGAGAAATTAAGCCTTGATCGGGCACAAAAGGGCTAAATATTTGAACATAAATTCGATGTTTCTGTCTATTACGTATACATATTTACGTTTAGTTATACTGTTTTTGAGTGAGTATGATTTTGAGAAATTATAATTTATTTTGGTACTATTACATCAAATACAACAAAAAGTAGAACAAATAATAAGTAAATATTGTAATATTTTTATAAAAGTCTCTAAGTCGTTTATAGTGCGGTATTACTACTGCGCTTATCAGTTTTCATATCTGTGGGAGTGAGCTATACGCGTCTAGTAAAACTCGAAGCCGAAATTGAACTTCTAAAATTTGATAGCGCGTCCTTAAGGAGTTTTTGGCGGGATCTTAGAATGTCATGTAGTGGACTTTATATTATGTTATTTGGCCCCATATTTTGTAATACCTATTGGTGGTGCTTTACGTAATATAGTTTGGTTATTGTGTACAAATGAAGTGGGTGGGAAATAATACCACGGAGCATGGATTCCGACTTGCCATGAAAATTCCCTGGAAAGTTTTAACAAGACGGCCACCTTCTTGTTAGTTTATTGAAGTGATTGCAAGATACTTGTAATATACTTGGGACAATGGCAGTAATAATGTACTAATTTCATAATTCAGCGTCACGTTTGGAGTTTATCTACTTAAGTTTAATTATATAATTTTCTTCAAGAAACGACTGCACTCTTTAAAAGGCCGGCAACGTACTTGCGACTCCCATGGTGTTGCTAGTGTCTATAGTCGGCGGTGATCACTTATTATCAGGTGACCCGACTGTTCGTTTGCCCCGTATAATATAAAAAAATATATATGTGTATCATTTAAAAATCACTTACATGGCTTGTAAGTATGAGAGTGATGTGTTAGCCTTCTTGCTGTCATGCACGTGGCTTAAGTTAGGCACTTCCAGGAGACCAGACGTTGTTATCATGCTGGAAAAGATATAGATATTCATACACCTGTTTCATACTTTATAATTTTTACTTGATAACGATCTCACTTGATTATAAATAACAATGTGGTTCAAGGTGGTAAAAATGACAATTTGACTTTGCAATGGCTATTATTTACAAAGGCTTTGTTTATAAAAGGTTAATTAAGAGGAATTATGTAAAAAAACATACATACGTACAATGTGCGAAGCTCGGGTAACGCCGGCAGCGGCGCCACTCTATGCAACAGGGGTGCTTGAGTAATGAAACTGTGAAAAAAATAATTGTATATAAGTTATATTTTTTATATTCGCAAAAAAACGAAATTAAATATACACAATTTTTCGAAAACATGCAAAATTTATATACATTACAATTTTCTTTAAACTGTTGGCAGCATACATTTTTAATAATAACATTGAAAAAAATTTTAAAGATGTCTAGATATTTGCACATAATCAGCCATTTTGAGTTCTCAAAATATCAGACGAGGGGTTAATGAATAGTAAAAAAATACTTACAACGACTTGAGATTAGGCATCTTGGTCAGATCTTCGACAGCGACGTGCTCTAACTTGGGCGCGCCTATTATCGATCTGGAAAAAATCCTGACTTATATAAAAATACAATACAATTTGACTTGTAATATTATAAACATTAGCTGACGAATTCACCACAAAATTCGTTTCTTTTTGCTCTTTGAGGATATGTATTACGTATACTGTGGTGAGACATTCATACAAACTAACTGGTGTAGTCGCTTTGTATTATACTAGTAACAGTTCCAGATTTTGTTGGTTTGTATCTTTATAAATTACTAACTGATCCATCCAGTGGTTTGTTATTCAAAAAGAATTTAAAACGTGGCGCCATCTACGAGATATCTATAACAGTCGGTCCTACAGTTTTCTGTCAGCAAACTAATTTACGACGCTATCTAAACTGACGAGATTTACAACTAAGAACAATAATCAACTGTCATCGTTTCATTTCATTTCTAATTATAAATATTGAGATTATCAATCGAAATATAAATATTCTTTCTGGCAAGTTTTTTTTTTGAACTGACTACGCTATTGGCCTTATAAGGCCTTTACAGCTTCACCGGACTACATCTCTCAAGTTGTAGTCATACATCATTGCTAAATGTCGTGAAGATCAGTCGAGTAGTTTCGGAGTTCATGACGGCCAAACATCATGACACTGGATTTTTATAGGTATAATAGCCTGTGCTTGCAACCTCGTCTCCTGTAGTCCGGTGAAGCTGTAAAGGCCAAAAAATTAAGGCCAATAGCGTAGTCAGTTCGAGAAAAAAAAAAGTCTTCGTCTGCGTGGAATAGTTACTTGGGGCTAACGCTAACATGCAGCGGAAGCTCTCGAGAGGAAAAAAACCCCGATTTTGAAACATTCTTCATTGGTGCTCTACTCCTATTGGCTTTAGCGTAATGATATATAGTCTATAACCTTCCTCAATAAATGAGCTATATAACACTGAAATAATTTTTCAAATTGGACCAGCAGTTCCTGAAATTACCCCCTACAACTTCACAAAATCACAAACTCATAAACTTTACCACTTTATGAAATTACTAGCCTTTGCCCGCGACTTCGTTCGCGTGGAATAGATACACTAAAACATCCCGATTTTAACACATTATTCATCTGTGCTCCGCTCCTAATGGTCCTAGCGTGATGATTTATAGCCTGTAACCATTCTTGATGAATGGTCTATATAAAACTGAAAGAATTATTCAAATCGGACCATTAGTTCCTGAAATTACCCCTTACAACATCACAACATCACAACGTCACAAACTCAACAAACTTTACCTCTTTATAATATTAGTATAGATTTAGATTAAGCCATACATTATCATCGGGCAACCTTCTAAACGGCTAGAGCTATGATAGATCTCAGATGACAAGATTATTTTAACCTCGTAAGATTTAACTTGCATATTATTGTACTAACTTATACACAACCTTCAAGACCAAGACTGAAAAAAAATTATCTCCTAGAAGCCCACAATAAGATGTGCATTCAAGTTTTATAGATTCTGCTTTAAAAGCTTCGCGGCACCTTTAATCTCACCTAATATTGTTTTTAGTGCCATACTATTTAGTAAAATAACGTTGTTTCACTTAAAACTCAGGATCATCTAAACGCCCAATGTACATTTGAATTAACAAGAGATAAAAAATATTGGATGAGTTTTTCATTTAAAAAGAGGCTAAAATGCGTGGGTTGGAATATGTAAACATATTTTATTTTTTATATTTATTTTTACAAAAAAGGTACAATTACACATGACAGATTGAGATTATTTGCTTAATAAAACTATTATAACATAATAAATCTGAAATCCAATTACAAATTGTACACAACATTATCAATTTTAACAATAACCACAGTTAGCTTAGTGTGATAACAAATTTAATATTAAGGATACATAACTATCATGCTAGACGTCTATGTTTCTAAAATAATACGCCTCTTAAATTTTTTTAAATTTTTTTTAATATGTCTTTGTGAACACAGAATTCGTTATAGTATTTGCACATTCGATACAACGGATTGTTTTTTGAAACGTTGCTATTAATTACTGGTAGAGTAAATAATTGATAACTTCGTACTGAATGAGTTGGTACTCTAAAATAGATTTGTCCGAGCAGGTCGCCACCAAAGGTACCGTTTACGATTTTGTGAAGTATACATAAGTCAGCTATAGATAATATGTTGTACAACATATTGAAACTTGTTTTTTATCTCATCTCGATCATTGTAAGGAGCGTTTTTTTTATATCATATAGGAGGCCAACGAACATGCGGATCACATGTTGTTAAGCGATCACCGCCGTCCATAGACACTGGCAACTCCAGAGGAGTCGCAAGTGCGTTGCCAGCCTGTGTTTGTGGGAATAGAGAGGAAGTAAAGGCGGAAGGGAGAGGAGAGGAGAGGGGAAGGGAGAGCAGATGGGTCGCCGGCGCTCTCACTGACCCAACGAAACACAACAATGCAAACACTGTTACTTCACGTCGGTTTTCTGTGAGAGACCCATACATGCTGAAACCAATAATAGCTTCAGCGTAGCTCTACCGCCTACTTATGCCTTAATATTAAATTAAACATTTTTTTTCCAGTTGAGACAAAACAACAGAATATATGAAGTTTTATAAAATACATCGTAATTAAACAGGACCGTCGTATCATTCTATTGAAATAATGTTATGAATAGTGAACAGAAGCAATGACTCACAAATGTTCAATCCGGTGAAGATGATATCCGGTGGTGTGGATGGCTCTTGCAGTGAGCCTCGTGATGTTTGTCTGGTGGAGTACCACCGACACACCTTCATGCACCTGGCCCTTGGCTGACCTCACTGAAAGATAAATTATGTTTACATATTTTACTTTTAAACAGGCTTTCTTCGAATTTGCCAAAGAACCATAAAAGTTTAAAAAATACCATTGCAATTTAACCAGGGGTCGTAATTAGAATGAGGTTTTCGTAATATTTTCTTAGCTACTTTAAATATAAAAATCTAATATAGATTTTTTTACGGTTAGGTTTGAGAAGTCTCTTTAGAGTTAGCTATATTGTTACTTAAATGTGAATTGAGATTGTGGTCACATGTTCAAATTTGAAAAAACATGGAGTGTACAAACCAAGTAATCTGTTTCGAATGTTGGTATTTGGAATGTCGGCCGGTTTCTATGAAGTATGTGAAATATAGTTTTTTTTTTTTTTCGAAATGTCTACGCTTTTGACCCAGTAAGGTCTTAACAGCTTCACCGGACTACTAAGGCG